>CM053789.1:73008091-73090591 GCA_028749045.1 Cupressus sempervirens | reverse complement strand
TATGTGTAAATGACATGTCATATAGGGTTTTTGGACATGAAGTCACTTAACCTAAATTTAATCCCCATTATGAAATTAAGTTAACCCACCTTGGAGAGTGTAAGGATGAGTCACCTTCATGATGGAATTCAAATTAAAATTTGATTGGAAATTTAGAGAGCCTAAAAGTGGTTCCCAAGTGTTATTTTGGTCAAAATAAGTCACCCACATGGTAGCAATATAAGTTGGGGGACTAAATATAACCTTAAGTTGGCCTAGGGGACCTAGGAGACCCTTTAAACTAGTCATTTTTAAGCCAATTCGAAAATCAGAGCGTCACATTACTTCTTTCCTCACCCCTTCACTTGGGTAAGTTCCTATTGGTAGAAAGGTACAAGGGTGTAAAAAGGGTAGGTGGGGATGGAAGAGGATGGCTTTTTAGGGAGCTTGTGCCAAACTTAGTGGTTGTTAACCCACTTTCTATTTGTAGAGACATGTAAGGTTTGGAGGAAGGGACTTGGAAGGAAAAAAGGAAGCTCTTCATCACCATTTCCATAACTATAGCTTGGAAGGAGGTTAGTGCTCCATGCCTTGTTTTCTCTCATCTCATGAAAGTTGAGGAATGGAAATTTGAAATAGTGTTCTTATGAGTTTTTTGTGTTTGCATTTGGTGTATGTAGTAGTTGTTGTGTATGTAAATGAGCATGTTGGATTTACTTGCATTTGATTTGGTTTCTTGATTTTGTTGTGGTGAATTGAATGTTGTGTTGGGTGTGAAGGCTTCACTCACCCTTGGGAGGGGAGAGAGGCCTTTCGGTTGAGGGGTTAGTTGGGCTCAACATTGAAGTTGAGAAAATTGTCTCTTGGAGAGGGGATAGTTTCCATGGATTATGGGCTCCATTGGAAGCCATATGCCTTTATATTGTTCTATGGGAAGTATAAGCAAGGATATGTGGAAAGAGAAAGTATGGGTAGCCTTATTGAGACATGTGAATATTTATAGCCTTGGATGGCATGTGTTCCTTGGAAAGCCTTGTTGGGCATATTGCAATTGCAAGTTTTGTTAGTGCATAAGGATATGGCAATCTCCTCTTTAGAGAGCCCACCTTCACCCAATGTTCATGATTCCATTTGTGAATCATTGTGCAAGCCTTGGTTGGGGATCATAAATGTGTTGTTAAACTATGGTATTCATGTTGGTTCATGTTATTGTGATGTTGTTGAATGTATCCCAGTTGAACCTTGTTTCCCCTAGCTAGGGGGTGACCTCCTTGAGGCCTAGGTTGGGAGGTGAGCCTCCATGGTTCACCATTTTTATCTCTCATTTGTAGGTCCTTATTGGATGATCTTGAAAACTTGGAGCTCTTATTGTCTTTCCATGTGTATAGGAGATGAAGACATTTTTTTGTGTTGTATTGAGTTGAGGTTGTGAGCAAACTCCATCTTGTTCTATGCATTTAAATGTATGGCAAGAGTAGTGCTATTTCTTCTCATTGACAAGGAGATTTTGTGAAACGTCTTTGTTTGGTGAATAGCATTTCCATTGTGTTATCATACTATGAAGATTTCATCACCTTTCTATGTATTGTAAGAATTATTGGAGGAAGCATGTATTGTGTGTAGGAAAATAAGCTACCTTGGTTCTTAAAGTTATTGTATTGCTTCACTTCTATGTAGATTGCAAGAATTAATCCAACTATCATGGCAAAATTTTAATATTAGGAAGATTAGTTTCATGGAATAATATTATCATTCCAACTCTCTTGAATAATATTTGTATATGCATCATTGTATTGAATCCATGCATGAGAATACAATGCTAGATCTTGAGCAAATGGTTTACCAAATTTTATTATTCATAGATAAGTCTAAGTAGTTAGTTTCATGCATGATTCTATGATGATATATGTGAAATCTTGTAATGAATTTAATGTTCAAATTATTAAACAAAAACCATTACTCTAGAGCATATATAACATACTTAGCAATTCCAAAATTACTATTGAAATGACATATCATGAACACCTTAAACTATAGGGATGGAAAAATCAATTCAATGACATATGTGCATAAGTGTATAAGAAATAACTTTCTATAGGTGTACAATTTACTATTTGGAATTTGTATGAAGGAAGTGAAAATAATACATGGTCAATATAGTCTAATAAAATATTTAAAAGAATATGCCATAGAATCTTGAGAGGGGAAAATAATAAATTACCTAGCTAACAAAGTATGATATAAAATATCCAATCTCAAGAAGATTGTCTTAGGAATAAAACTAAATATAATATAAGCCAAGTAATCATTAATATAGGGGCAAATCCACAAGCATGGGACAACCTACTAGTGTGAAAGGACATAATACCCATTTAATAATAACATATACATTTAAACATCATAAAAAATACACCTACCTAGGCAAAGGCATGCTAAACTAGCAAAAAGAATTAGTGTTATCTAGTTTCCAGAATCCATTAGTGATATCAAAACTTTATTTTTGGAATTTGATTGTGTCTAGATTTTTTTGCATCAACGTTTCGGATCCCACACAGTGATCCATCATCAGGATGAAGAGCAAGAGAATAGAAAAAATAATAAGTAGCAGATTAGAGGAGACACAGAGATATAAAAAGAGGAGGGTCAGCCTTTTTGTTAATTTTTATTTATTTTTAAATTTCTTTTATTTTTTGGAATTTCTCCTCTTCCATTTAATTGCCATACTCATTTTCTTCTTCCTTTTGTATCTAATGATCCTGCTCTCGGTCTTCTCTCTGTGTCTCCTCTAGTTTCCTACTTATTATTTTTTCTATTCTCTTGCTCTTCATCTTGATGACGGATCACTGTGTGTGATCCGAAATGTTGATGCAAAAAAAATTTAGACAATCAAATTCCAGAAAAAAGTTCTGAAATCAGCAAAAAGAAGTTTAAAAAATAAATTATCGACAAAGTTTGACAAGGCAATGGAATGTGGGTCCACCTCCATCCTTACCCTCATCCATGCCTCCCACCTTTTGAAGCATCTTCAAGCACTAAAAATAGTCAGCACATGTCCCCATGCTCCATCGAACCTATCACTAGTCAAGGGCTGGTGGTGGAAATCGTCCTCATTTCTCATGGTTGTCATCCCTCCTCATTGCCCATGTCATTTGAAAAGCCACCACATCACATCCCATGGGGTACATGAGTGGAGAGGAAATTATAGTGCTAAGGGAAATGTGCATGGGAGGAGGAATATGGGGGTAGGCACATAGAAGGAAGCACATAGGGTAGTGGGAGATTAGCACTTGTATTAGATTCTTGGGAAGGGGACCAATTGGGTTAGGAGGTGGTAATTAGATATTTTAATGTGTTGGAATGTAATGAGTATTAACGGATATAGGAAAGTGGGGTCTTGGTTATGATAGTAAAAGTTAGATTAGTTGGTATTATAAGTATTGAATATTTGTAGATGTAAGTTAGTAAGTAGAGTTTATTAAAAGTATAGTTAGGATATGTGTTTGTAGGAAAAGTTGTATGTTAGGTAGTAAGTATAGAATATCTAGTAAGTAGACTAGTTAGGGACCAAAAAAAAGAATTGGTTTGTAAGTGTTATATAGAATTTTAATATTAATTTAATTGGAGTAAGATATAATTAGTTCTTTATCTAACAAAAATAATAAAGATAGCTAGTAGAAAGTAAAGGTTAGTATTATTATAATTTTAAAAACATATATTTATCTAATGATAGGTTACTTGTATCAAATTATATATATATATGCATAGAAACCTTATGTAATTAATTCTTCTATAATTTTAGCAACACTCATTTCATGTAGGGTGTACTGAAAGTCCATTACCGACATTAATAATGAGTGATCATTGAATGTATAATATATACTATATGTTATGCGATGGTTGATAAATCATGAATAATTATCAAATGTAACTGTAAATATAAAGCATGACATACAATGGAATTGTTTAGAAAACACCTTATTGTTAAGTAGTATGATATTTGGCCCCCACCCAATACATATACTGGGTACAACATATCATATATATGTCAAGAAGGTCAAAGTTGTTATATTTGCAAGATATATGATATACTACACCATGAAATTAATAGGTATGTACTACCTCAATCTCTAATGAAAATGAGTATTGGTGAGTGACTTCATACATAAACCTCCCACTATTTGGGATGCACCTTTCATCTGACTGTTTTAACTAACTAAGAATATCTATGCAATCTTAACTCATCTTATAGACATCTGGACCTAAATTATATTTATCAATGAAACCTAAGGCTTAATTGATTTAGTCGATGTAAGCATGACAACAAACTTGACTAAGTGTGTTGAACTTTATAATGCAACCATTCTATATTCAATGTAATTTCTATTCAATAATAATTTGTCATATAAATGTTTTGTTTTGCTAAGTATTTAAAAAAAAATTAGTTGTGTTTTTGCCCTGTAAGTTTGGACATGACATAAAATAATTGATTAAATGAAATGTGTTGTGTTGTAAGGCCTTCTTGATTACAGCCAAATACAAAGCAAGTAATACTTTTGCAAGATTCCTCAAGATCCAATCCAAACCCTAGCTAGTCCAGATCCAAAATTTGGTAGAAACCTCCAAGGAAGATTTGAACTTGTGCTCACAAGCCCACCAAGAAATCTCCTTGTTTCCCAACCCTTAGCTACTAGCTTTGCTCAAAAACTCACAACTCCACCACAACTGTAATGTAAACTACCTCACATTCGGTGCTTTATCCATAGACTCAGGAAGGACTTGCTCTTTAGCTACTCTCCATACTCACTCCTCCTCCTCTAAATGAATGCCTAAAGACTTTGCAAGACCCCTTACTTATACCCAACTAAGCCAACAGTCCACCTAGTAAGCTACAAATTAAATAACTCTTACATTAAATACATGTTGAGTCACAAGTCAACCTCCAAGAGTAATTAAATACCAAATGCCTTAAAAGGATTACAACATTTATTAAATACATCAAAAATAATTAACCAAGACCCAATTAGGTCCACACAAACTCCATCAAAATGACAAAATCTTCAAGGACCTTAGATGCCCCTGCATTAGACTCCTGGAGTACAAAGAAAAGTGTGTCGCACACTTTGATTCCCAATGAAAATCCACAACCATCTTCATCTTCACCAAAGGCTTCCACTCCAACATGGACAAGAAAACCAAAATGTACATTGTCCAGATTTGCTTCAACCACCCAAACATCATAACCATCTAAATCACCACTAACAAATCAGCACATAACTTATTACATCCATCCATATCAGAAACAAGTGCATCCAATTCCACATACCTAATGACAACATGTAGACCTAAGAACTAATCCACATCAACAACAATATGTAACTCCACATCAACATATGCGAAACTCTCAATGCTAGCAATCTCATTGCTTACAACAAGATGCTTTGTAACACACAACTCACTACCAACAACAATTGGATCATCCATGACCAAGTGCTCTATAATCTCCATGTCAGTCTCAACCGAATGATCATGAAAACCCATCTCCATCCCAGCATCAACAAGGCTAGGAATATCCTCAGCAACAACTTCAAGTTTCTCTCCAAGTTTCACATTAGACTCCAAAAACTTATCAATAAAACCAACCTCTTCCACCTTGACCTTGTCATGCCCTCTTTTCTCTTGAACAAGTCTTTTAATTAGCCAAATAACTCTCTTCTAGATTGATAGACTCCAACTACTTAAAAATCTATAGAATTCCCTCCTCATCTCATCCTTAACTTGACTAATCAATCTAGCTTCAAACCGAGTAGACGCCTCAATAGCTTGATCAACCAAACTAGCTTCAAACTGAACATACATCTTAGAAAATCTCCTCTCCACCATATCATGAATATTCACAATCACCTCAGGGTCTAATCCTCTCAGATCCATGTTCCAAGATCTTTACAAACCCTCTGCAAGAAATCCTTCCCAGGCTCCTTGTGATAAACCTAAATTGTTTGTAAGTCAAATCGCAACCTACCACCTCACATGAACAATCAAGGATGAAATCAAAATTCTAGGAACATATATATGTAATACAAAAACTCTCTATGATCATGCCTCAATGGGAGCAATCTTCCATCTTTGCATCCATCGATCCATCTACAAGTCCTTTAATATTGCAAGTTAGAACCATGATCTACCACCTCAAAACCAATATATCTATGACTCCAAAGAGATCAATCTACCACCAGATCAACTTCTCTCAACCAAAGGTCCTGGTGCAAACTGCCTTAGGTTCAACAATTTGTCTGCATGCTCAAGAAAACCTTCTCTCTAATACCATCTGATGTAGCACAAGGTAGGAAAATCCCTAAAGGAGATGTCCTAGCCCCTAGAAAATAACTACACAATGGAAACACAATAATGCAAGATCTGATACCAAATCACAACTCTTTATTCATAAAATAACTAATTACATGCAATGTGCCAGGCTATAAGACCTTCCTAATTATGACCAAATACAAAGCAAGTAATAGTTTTGTAAGATCTCTCAAGATCTAATCCAAACCCTAGCTAGTCTAGATCCAAACTCTAGTAGAAACCTCCAAGGAAGATATAAACTTGTGCTCACAAGCCCACCAAACAATCTCCTTGTTTTCCAAGCCTAAACTACTAGCTCTTCTCACAAACTCACAACTCCACCACATTCCTACTATAAACTGCCTCACATTCGATGCTCTATCCATAGACTCTGGAAAAACTCACTCTTCATCTACTCTCTAGACTCACTCCTCCAACAAATGAATGAATGAATGCCTAAAAACTCCACAAGACCCCTTACTTATACCCAACTAAGCCACAAGTCATCCTAGTAAGCTACAAATTAAATAACCCTTACATTAAATACATGTCTTAAGCCATAAATTGGTCTCCAACCATAATTATATACCAAATGTGTTAAAAGGCTTACAACATCTATTAAATACATCAAAAATAATTAACCAAGACCCAAATAAGTCCACACAAACTCTGCCAAAATTTCAAAATCTTTAGGGACCTTAGATATTCCTACATCAATGTTTGAGAGCTTTTGTAACATTAGTTGGTTCTTAATTAATGATATCACTCATTAGAGAAATAAAGTTGGAGAATCTATGGGGTTCTTATATTCTCCAAAAGTCTCTTTATGTGCTGGATAGTTCTCATCTCCCTAGATCATTTTTCTAGCCCAAAGTGGTCTCTTTTTGTTGAGTTCTATTACTAGAGTAGACTAATTTTAATTTATGGTTTCTTCAAGAGACTCACTATGAATCTTAAGATCAATATCCTCCTTTGTGTCTTTAGGAGAGTACTAAATTTCTAGCTAATGAGAACTCTTGGATCTTTTGAAAGCAATGTCTTCCTTAAAGATAACATCTCTACTAACTTTAAGTTATTTCTATCCAAGTATGTATATTTTGTAGGTTCTATATTTCACTATAGCCCACAAATGTCCCTTTCTTTCTAGTGGATTCTAATTTAGAATTATTTTCTTTAGGCACATGAGTGTACACAGTGCAACCAAAAAACCTGAAGTGGCTTATGTCAACTTTTACACTCACGAATGCTTCTTTGGGAGTTTTTCTAATCTAGATGTGAGTGGGGACATCTATTTTGAATGTAGATAACTATCCTAGAGGCTTCAACCCAAAATAGAGTTCCAATGTTTTTCTCATAAAATATTGCTCCAACATCTTCTACAATAGCTCTATTATCTTTCTCAATAACACCATTTTATTGTAGATTGTAATGTACCATAAACTACCTCTTAATATCAAGATTTACACAAAATTCCTTAAAAATTTCTAAAGTGTCTAGTCCTTCCCATTATCCATTCTTTGTACTTCAACTTTCTTCCTGGTCAATTTTTATATAAAAGATTTTAACTTCCAAGATCCTTTAAGGATTTTCTCCAACTCTTTACACTTAAGAAAATATATCCAGGTCCATCTACAAAACTCATCTACAAATATTACATAATACAAGAAACCTCCCATGGATGGTACATACATGGGTTCACATAAGTTAGAGTAAACTAGATCTAATATGTTTTTAATTTTACTAATAATGTTTAGGAAAGTCCCCTTTTCTATTCTTTCCTAGAGAATACCCTTTACATTCTCTAGATTCTAAGAACAAGTTCTTTGAATTAGGATCTATGTTAGCTTTTCCAACATTTGTGAAAGAGGCTTGTCAATTTGTTCTATTAGGGCACTTGATTGCATAATGTTGATATGGATTACATATGAAACATTGTATTTAGAAAATGGCTTTCCTCTTCTTGGATGATCCCTTTCTATAACTATTCTTCTTTCTTTTTAAATTTTTCTTCTTACCTTTCTTATGAGAATCAGTGTTTAATACATGAATATCCTCATCTATGGGTTTTTTATTATTTAATCAAGTGACTAGTCTAGATTCTTCTTTTTAGCAATCTATTCTCAACCTATCAAATTTGGGGATTTTTGAACTTGTACTTATTCTTGAATAAATTAACTCGCACAAAGTTAGTAGGCCACCTAGTGCTATTAATGCTAATTTATTTTTATCAATTTGATTTCTAGCTATTAAGAGTTGATCTCTTAGTTCAACAATTCTCATGAAATATATACTGACAGATTCACCCTTGTTCATTTTTACATGATTAAGTTGCCTCTTTAGACCAAGGATTCTACTACCATTTCTTATTTCAAATGTACTTTCAAGGGATTTAAACATTGGGTATGCAATATCTTATTTTGATAAGATAGGTGTGATATGGTACCTAACTACATCTACTACGAGTTTCATAGCCTTTTCATTGTTCTCAATCCTTTGGGTTCTCTAGGATCATTGTCTAGTTCTAATTTATTTTATTTCACAAATAAGTCTAGTTTAATTTATTTCAATATCATCATGATTCTAAGTTTCCATGATGCAAAATTGTTTGCACCTTCAAGATGATCCTCAAATTTTATTACACTCAACTTTATAAAGAATGAAATGTGATTGTAATTTCAAGAAAGAATACATATTTGTTTTGGCTAATCTAATTCAAATGTCCCTTTTGATTTCACTTTAGATACCTGATCATTGATTAGGGTTCATGCATAATTTATAACTTTGCAAACACCAATGTTTATCAACTATGATATGAGGTAATATTACACTAATAAATATCCAATCTAAATAATTGATAACGAATGCTCAATTGAGATTATGAATGGAACAGGAAATAACAATAATTAGCTAGTAATAATTTGTAAATGTAGATCAATATTATACTATGATGTTTTCAATTGGGTGCAAGAATGATAATCAATTAGATTAATTGGTGATATAATTATGAATAATTAAATATATGTATATATATTAGTATACACAATGTATATGGATACACACAAGCTAAGATTTATACAGTTGAAACTTATAATTTTCCATTGAGATAGCCCTAATAATCATATTTTTGTCATAATCCTTTCCTTGAAATCATAGATTATACTAAAATTATATAATTTTAATATAAACAGATTTTTGTTATAATTTCATCTGATAGGGGAAAAGAGAGGTAGAGATTGGTACTCACTCCTTATCGTTGACGATTTGGCCAGAATGAAATGAAATGTTGTAGAGCGCCCATTTCCATTCCTGCAACTTTTGAGGCGTATATCTGTTCTTCCTTTCATACTCAGCAAATGCATCAGCAAATACCCCTTTCACATTGCGGACATCGCTGGGCTTAACATTGAAGAAGACAGGAATTATTGTACTGGAGGTTTTGAGCATAAATGACAACTCAGCCAAACACCATGCGGAATCAGCATAGTGGGGTGAAAGAATTGCAATGTGAAGGAAGGAGCTATTCATGGCCTCTTGTATTTCACTTGGTATGAAATCGCCCGGATCAATCTCATGTGCATCCAGAAAAACATGGAGTCCCATACTCTGCAGAGTATTGTAGATAGAAGAGGCCAGCGTGTGTTTGGTGTCAATACCACGATGATTGATAAATACATCGTAGGGGACTTTCCTTGATGCGGATGATGTACTACATGCTGGGGCAATTTCCTCAAAAGCATTGCTCATCTCCATTGGTGTGTTCTAACAAAATGGGCATACAATTAGCCTGCAAGAAAAGCTATGTAATAGACACAGAAAAGGGATAGAAACTAGCTGTTAGTTTGACAAAGAGCAATTTCAATTCCTGAGCAAATGGGTATAAATAATGTACCGACGCGTGAGAAGACAAAAATAAAGCGTACATTTTTAAATTATTATTAGGCGGTTTCTCCTACTCCATTGACTGCGTCCATGTTGGGCGTTTCTTGATCCGAAAGTTATGCTGCTATCTCACATGGCACATGAAATTGACAGGCTCAAACCGCGTCCGCATACAGGAAAACTTGTTCTTTGATTGTAGAGCAATTTCCTCGAAAGTATTGCTTATCTGCATAGCTGTTTTTTTAAAATTTATTATTATTATATTATTATTTTCGTGCCAATTAAGTCGTTGAAATGGTGAAGTCAAGAACACCAATGTAATCTACACAAGATTCACCAGCCATTGCAATATACAGATTTCTTTCGTTACACGGTCTCTCTCCTTCCATTGAAAACGAATGTCAGAATATATCCGTAGACTGAACTATTCTCTGAAAATGGTTTTTACTGTATAATCCACAATACATTTTGAGATCACGATTGAATCTGTCACAAACGTAACCTAACCATACCGGAATCTATGTGCTTGTCTTTTTTGTGATATAAAAATTGTAGTTTGGGAGCATTCTGAGTTGGAGCTACCCACTAAATGACTTTTTATTTTGTTTATTGTAAGAATAATTTCCCTCTATACTTATTTAATCATTCAAAAGTCAAGTTAATAATTTTATATAATGGCATTGCATCACAGGACGGTGCAATATTAGGTAAATTTAGAGAAATCAAGGATATTATAAAATATTTAAAAAAAGATATATTGACTAGTTAATTTGAGATAAGATTTCAAATTAAAGAATGATATTTAGATAATATTATTTTTTATAATTATGTTTCATATTAAATCTTATTGTATATTAAAATGTCTACTTGATTGACTAGACTTATGTATTGAAACAATTTTAATAAATATGATATTTTTATTTTGTTATTTTATTTTTTATTTTTTATTCATTTATGATTACCAACCATTTTTTGAAAACACTATATAGATGATATTATATCTTTGTGTTTTATATCTCCCTCAACTTCTTGATACATAGATCTTGCTTGAATAAAAACTAAAACAATTGAGGCATAATACTATGTTTTACAATATGTCCAAGAAACCCATTGGATGCACAATTCATGTGAGTAAATAGTCATTAGATACCATTATCAGCTTTCTTAAAGTAAAAAGGATTTTCCTAATAAATAAGCTAAAATGCAGACATCCAAGAAAGTATGGAGGAGAAAAGATCAAAGTTTGAAGAATAATGAGGTGAGGGCTCATCTTGATGCCAAAGGATCTCATGATGACTCAAACAAAAATGATGTGGTTTGGTAGGTGGAGACCTTGGTCTTGGAAGGGCATTGTAAAGGGGCATCACATGGGTTAGATGATGTGGATTCAAGTTATGTCTCATTGACCAGAAGACCCAAGATTAAGATTGTATCAGTTCTACAAATTGTAGATTGAGATTGTACCAGTTCTACAAATGTTTTCATGATCAAATTATGTATGATGATAAATTTGTGAATCATTGTGTTAGTCATGTGATGAGCATATTCCTTGTGGGTGTTGAATTACTATGTTAATGTTTTATGATATATACAATAGTGACAACCCATGGTGTAATATTGTGGCCTAATGATTGATTTGTGGTCTAATGTTGACATCATTATGCATGCAGTCTAATTAATTGATTTAAGTAATTTTCTATAGTATGCACCTTATCCTATTATATTGTATCTCATGATAATGATTAGATGCTATTAATGACCTCATTATGGCTAACTAAAGTAATAGGGTATTATATTTTGAAGAATGTTTCTATATGAGATTATTCTAAAATGAAAAAATTAGTTAATGTGATGTGAATAAATATTTTAATATGAATCATATATGTGCATATCTTATACTAGAAATATTGAATTGGTTGAATGGTGAATTGGAATACATTAAAGTTGTGGCTTATGCACTTCGTTTATATGCATATATGTGATTTATTGGACCACTGCTATTTTAATTGAGATGTGTAGGAAAGTCCATGGATTTAAATTCAGGGTACTAGGACCAATCATTTGTGAAATAGTTAGCTACAATTGTGTCTATTGAAAAGACAAAAACTCATTTGTAATAGTGTTTTTTTTATCTATAATGTGATTCTTGTATGAGTGTTTAATTTTTATTTGTAATTTGTTAATGTGTTATTCTTGAGTGCTTGTATTGTGCATTTATGGAAATGACATTTCCACTTGGCAATATGTTTGTCTTGACCTTACTATAGTACCATTTTGGAATCCTTGTGTGACTCACTTGGTTAGAGAGCCTTAGGTTGGATCAAATGACTTAGACCCTAAATGCAAACTTTAGGTGGATTTTTGGGGGATTTTGAAAACTCCTTGGATTGAGTTTAGGTAATTTTTGAAAACCCATTTGATATACCTATGTGTAAGGGACATTATTAGGCATGTGACCACTTCCATGTGAGTTTGGAGTCACCTCAAAAGTTGATTTTCCAAGATGGATGAAAATCAACTTTTGAAAAGTTGATCTTGGTTAGACAACCATCCCTTATATGATCAATTAATTTGTTCCTTTTTCAAAGCCACCATCGTAAGACCAAATTTTAGGAAGCTTTAAGAGGTTTGGAAGACCAACTGATGGGATCTCTTTATTTCTCCTAAAAGAGTTGCAGGAAGTGTGTAGAACCCTTTTAGAGGGGTCTCCAAAAGTTAGAGGGTGTTTACCAACTCTCCATATTTGGAGACATTCTAGGAGTTGGACATTTTTGGTGGTTTTGGAAGGGGGCTCTTCATCATTTTTGGTGGTTTTGGAAGGGTGGGGTCAAGGGGCAACACCGTCGCGAGGGTTTTCGCCCTCGAAGCCAAAAATGCCCTTATATTGTAGAAGGCATTGACTGATATTTTTTCTATTGGATGACTTATTCTAGCCCTAATTTTATAAGTGGCAAAATCTTGTATTAAAAAGGCTTAGGGTTAGGGATTTAATAATGTAATGGTAATATTCTAGCTTCTTGTGACAATATTGAGTTGTAAGGGATTACGGATTGTAATCACTAGATAATAATAATATTGGACTTGTTGTTGGTGGATGTAGCCCAGGGATTGGGTGAACCACATTAAATCTTGGTGTCTTGTGTTCTCTTTTATGCAATTTACTATTTTTTGGTATTTCTTTTAGCGATCCTCTGTAGGAAGTTCTCATGGTTGAGTGGGAGTCTCATGGTTGAGTGGGAGCAATGGAAGATGAAGGTAAGCTAAAGGTTGAGAAGTTTAATGGGAAGAAATTTTAGTTATGGAAGATGCAAATGGAAAATTATCTTTATCAAAAGGATTTATGGAAGGCATTGGAAGGAAAAACAAAGAAATAGGGAACTATGATAGATGAGGACTAGGAGGTTTTAGATAGGAAGGCATTTTGAAGTACATTCAATTATACTTGGCACCATTAGTGACATTTAATATTACAAAAGTGAAGATGATGGAAGAGTTGATGCAAACCCTAGCGAAACTATATGAAAAGCCATTTGCTTCAAACAAGGTATTTCTCATGAAGTGTCTATTTAATATGAAAATGATAGAAGATGGATCTATTGTGGATCATTTAAATGAGTTTAATATTATTACTAGTCAACTATCTTCTATGGGTATTAATTTTGATGAAGAAATTAGAGCTCTCTTAATTTTGTGTTCTTTGCCTGAAAGCTGGAATGGCTTGGTAATGGCTGTGAGTAATTATGTTTCTAGATCTAATACCCTAGAATTTGATGATGTGGTCAATGTTATTTTTAGTGAGAAAAATTGTAGGAAAACCTCAGGTGGATCTACATCACGAAGTGCTTTGCATGCACAAAGCAGAGGCAAAATGAATGAGAGAGGAAATAGTTCTGGAAGTTGTGGGAAATCAAGAGGAAAGTCAAAGAAGAAGAGATCTCAATCCAGAGGACCAAGAGATTATTGGTACTATGGTTAACCAGGGCGTAAGAAGAAATATTTTTGGACTCGAAATAGTAATGAAGGAGACAAACTAGAAGGGAAAAGGTGGAAAATGTGGTAAGTAACAAATTCGAAGAGGATGCTTTGCTTCTTTCTTTAGAAAGTATTGATGATACATGGGTTTTATATTTTGGTGCTTCATTTCATGCTACATCCCATAGAGGTTATTTTTATTGATTATATCTAAGTGGATTTTGGGCTTGTTTATTTGGTGGATAATGAACATTGTCAAATTGTTGGAAAGAGAAAAGTTAAGATTAAGTTGTAGAATGGGAACCATTGGCTACTATACAAGGTAAGACATGTTCCAAGGCTGAGTAGGAATTTAATTTCAGCAAGAAAACTTGGTGATGAGGTTTGTGTAGTTACTTTTAATGATAAAAATTGGAAGGTTTTAAAAGGTTCCCTTGTAGTAGAAAAAGCTGTGAAAGTAGGCACCTTATATCTTTGTACAGGTCATATTGTTCCTTCTACTTTGATTGTTTCAGAGGAAAATGAATGTTCAAGAATGGTTGTTGTAGTTGAGTAGGGAGAACAAATAATTACTGTGGATTCTAATACAGTTTTGTGGCACAAAAGACTTGAGCACATGAGTGAGAAAGGTATGAAAGTACTTCATTCAAAGTACACTTTACTAGGTCTAAAATGTGTTAAAATAGATTTCTACGAAATTTATGTGTATGGAAAATAAAAGAGAGTGAGTTTTGTGAAGATTGGGAAGGAAAAGAAAATTGAGAGATTAAAGCTTGTGCATACAGATGTATGGGGACAAGCTCAGGTATCTTCCCTTGGTGGCTCTCATTATTATGTTACATCTATTGATGATGCAACTAGAAAAAGTATGGGTTCATTTCCTTAGAAATAAATCTAATGTATTTCAAACTTTAAGAATTGGAAATGTTTGGGTGAAAATGAGACTAATTAAAATGTCTCAGATCTGATAATAGTGGTGAGTATTGTAGTCATGAATTTGAAAACTATTGCTTCACTAAAGGTATTTGTAAACTAAAATCTATTCCAAGGAATCCACAGGAAAATGGAGTGGCAGAACGCATGAATAGGACAATAATGGAGCGTACAAGAAGCATGAGGTTGCATGTAGGGTTTCCCTTAAAGATGTGGGTGGAGGCTATCAATATTGTTGTATATTTAATTAATAGAAGTCCCTCTACTCCTTTGGGTTGTGGTATTCTAGAGGAAGCATGGACTGGTAAGAAGGTGAGTTATTCTTTTCTCAAAACTTTTAGTTGTGAAGCATTTTCTCATATAGATTTTGAAAATAGAACCAAGCTAGAAGCCAAGTCAAAGAAATATGTATTTGTTGGATATGGCATTGATGAATTTGGTTATAGGCTTTGAGATTTTAAAAATCGTATAATTTTAAGAAGCAGGGATGTCATATTCAATGAGAAGGGTTGTACAAAGATCTGTTGGAACAACATGAGAAGAAAGAAGATGATTATGTAGTGCTAGATGATACTCTAAATGATGATGTTCTAGTAGTTCCTCATGATCTACAACAACCGCAGCAACTAATGTCACACACCTTAGTGAATGTTAGATGGTCAACAAGGCTAAGTAGAGCTCCAAAAAGATTTTCTCCTTCTTTGTATTCTATTTTACTTACTAATGCTAGTGAACCTAAATGTTATGATGAAGTTGTGTAGGTGGATACTGAGATTTAGTGGGAGTCTACAATGAAAGACAAAATGGACTCTTTTCTAAAAAATAAGACATGAGATTTATGCAAGTTTTTTGCAGGTAAAAGGGCTTTACATGATAAATGGGTTTGCAGGTTAAAATAAGAGGACATACGTAAGAAGCAATTTAAGATAGATTAGTTGCAAAATAATTTGCACAGAGAAAAGGCATTAATTTTGATGAAATATTCTCTCTTGTTTTTAAAATGACTTCTATGCATATTGTTTTAAGTATTGTGGCTATTGAATATTTGCATTTGGAGCAGCTTGATGTTAAAACAACCTTCCTTCATGGTAATTTGGATGAAGTGATATATTGCTTAGCCACACGGATTTGAGGTCAAAGGTAAGGAGAGCTTAGTGTGAAAATTGAAGAAAAGTTTATATGAATTGAAGCAACCACCTCGGAAATGGTATCTAAAATTTTACATTTTTAAGCATGACCATGGATATAGTAGGTGTCATCCAAATCATTGTGTTTATTTTGAGAGTTTGGATGATGACAATTACATTATTTTATCTTTATATGTTGATGATATGCTTGTAGCTGGGTCTAATATGGATCACATTAAGGGGTTAAAGGAACAATTAGCACATGTATTTGCTATGAAGGATTTAGCGGCAGAAAATCAAATCCTTGTTATGAAGATTTGTAGAGATGGGAGAAAAAGAAATTGGCACTATCTCAAGCTAATTATATTATGAAGGTGTTGCAACACTTCTCTATGGAGAATGCTAAAGATGTTAGCACACCTTTACCTGGTCATTTGAAGTTGAATAAGGAGATGTGTCCAAAGACACATGAAGAGGAGGATAAGATGTTCCTTATACTTCATTTGTAAGGTGCTTGATGTATGCTATGGTATGTACAAGTCTAGATATTGCACATGCAGTGGGAGTCATTAGTAGGTATATGAGTAATCTAGGAATTGAGCATTAGAATGTAGTTAAATGGATTCTTTGATATTTGAGAGTTTTATCTAGTAAGTGTTTAAATTTTGGGGGATCTACTACTAATTTACAGGGATATGTTGACTCAAATTTGGTAGGAGATATTGATACTAGGCAAAGTACTATAGGTTATGTATTTATTGTTGGTGGAGTAGTGCAATGATCTGGGTCTCTAGGTTGTAGAAGGTTAATGCTTTATCCACCATAGAGGCAGAGTATCTTGCTACTACAGAGTTAGCCAAGAAGATGATATGGCTTCAATTCTTCATGGAAGAGTTGGGACACCCATAGAGGGATAATTATTTTTTTATGGATTGTCAGAGTGCCATACATCTTGTGAAGAATTATGTTGTACATTCAAAGGTAAAACATATACAGTTGCAATACCATTTCATTCAGTTAGTTTTGGAAGATGGACAATTAAGATAGACAAGATATGTACATATGACAATCTAGTAGATCTATTTACAAAGGTAGTGATAAGGGAGAAGTTGAATTCCTCTTTAGCTTGGCTGGTCTTCTTGACTAAACAAAACAAAAGAACAACAGAGTTCAAGGTGGTTTGATATATTCTAATGGGAGCTATAGGTTTAGTGGTGCTATGATCAGTCTCCAAGTTAGAGGTTATTGTTGTGGAGTTTGATTAGTCTCCAAGTGGGAGATTGTTGTGATGTGAATCCTAATTAGACTCAAAGATTTATTCAGTGTGGTTTTCCCTCCCCATATTATTTCTATGAGGGTTTTGGGATAGTGCCCCTAAGACAAGGTCAAGGGACAGTGCCCTTACAAGGTCCTAGGGTAGCGCCTTAGGTGCACCTCTTGTCACAGTATAAGGTGGGGTCAAGGGACAATTCTTCTGCGAGGTCCTAGGGTAGCACCTCAGGTGTGCTTCTTGTCACAGTATAAGGTGGGGTCAAGGGACAATTCCCCTATGAGGGTTTTTGGGGGCAGTGCACCCAAATCCAAAAATGCCCTTATATTGTAAAAGGCATGGGTTGTTATTCTTCCTATTGGATTACTTATTTTAGCCCTAATTTTGTAAGTGACAAAATCTTGTATAAAAAAGGCTTAGGGTGAGGGATTTCATAATTTAATGGTAATATTGTTGCTTCTTGTGGCAATATTGAGCTATAAGGGATTTTGGATTGTAATCGTTGGATAATAATAATATTGGACTTGATGTTGGTGGACGTAGCCTAGGGATTGGGTGAACCACATTAAATCTTGGTGTCTTGTATTTCTTTTATGTGATCTAGTTTTTGGTATTGGTTATATTTTGATGTAACTATTATTTCTATCTGAGGTTAATTCTAACAAGGTTTGGGATAGAAATTCCTTATTGGGGGTCATAAATATTTATGGGGTTGTTATGTGATAGCATTGTGATAATGTTGCCTAGTAAGGACATGTTCTCTTCTGTATTTTTGTGTCATTTTTGCCAATGAGATGTCCACCTTCACCCCTATTTTATGCTATTTTGTGGACTATTGTTTAAGCCTTGGGATGGACAAGTTATATGATAAAATGTTGAATTTGTGATTTGTATGTGTGTTTAAGCATAAAAGGAAATATGTAGATTTGCACTTGTTGTTTTGTGAATGTTTGTTGTAACCCATTTGGTACTTAGTTCTCCTAGCTCAAGGGTGGTCTTGAAAAAGGCATATGGCTAGGATATGAGCTTCTATGGAAAAGGTTTTTTTTTTGTATGGTATTTGTGGAGTTCCTAAGATGAAAGAAAAGATTTTTTTTGGTTAATGTGTTCCCTTGTGCAATCTAAACTTTGTTGATGTATCATTATGTGGGAGGGTCTCCTATTGTGTTGTAACTACTATTTATTATGTAATAGGATGTAAGAGTGGTAGCATGAGGATAAATAGTGTGTTGTTATGTTTTGTTCAAATGAAGAGAAAGATTTGATTTAATTTATTTATTGCAGAGAAAGAAGAATATAATATGGATCCTATTGATATTTGTTAAGAGCACAATAGTAGCATAGTTTTTATTTAATGTTCCAAAACTATACACTTTAAAATATTTCCTCTAACAAGTGGAAGAAAGAAGAATGGTTTCCCTTATAGCATTTTAAATAGCTTGTTGTGGGCAATAGCATTAAAAATCAGAATGAAATTTTTTAAAGTTTTTCATTTGTGCATCTTATTAAAGTAGATTAATCTTTAATAAAAAAAAAAGGAGAGTTTTAAAGATTATTTTTGGAAAAAAGTTTTTAAATATATATATATATATATATATATATATATATATATATATATATATATATATATATATATATATAGTCATGATATACTATGTACCCAATTAAATCCAAATAAATTCTAATTCTCTAAAGCATACCTACTATTTTCATGAAAAATAAAAATCTAAACCTTCTATTTTAAGTTCCACATATAAAGAGACTTACCTTGCATACATTATGCTATGAAGCCAACAACATTGATGAGGATGACTAGAGTTTGCCAAAAAATATAACATAATCATAATAAATAATAATTTTAATTTCAACACACACACACACACACACACAAATGTGTGTGTGTGTGTGTGTGTGTGTGTGTGTGTGTGTGTGTGTATTTATATATATTGTCTTGAATTTGTCAAGTCTATTTTTCAATATATAGACTAGGATGAAAGGGTTGAGATTGCCATTAAAATTGATTAATCTACGTTCTATTTTAATGGGTAAAATGATTGAACCAAACTATGACCTAACTAAAAACACAATAACATTTTTGAAAAATTTATATAATATAATTTGTAGGTTAAGAATCATAGAGAGAGAGAGAGATACATGGTTGACCTTCATTTGTAATGCAAATAAAAAGATTGTGGTCCATAAAGGAAGGTTATAGTAATTAAATGGTTCTTCATGTTAAAATGAAAATTATTTTACTATTGCAATTGCAATTACCCTAGGAATTATGTGGATTGAAAATGTAGAAAGTGCAATAACATTTGAAAATGATAGGCCTAATCTTTTATTTGAGACCATTAATGATGTACCATAACAAGTAAGAAATAATTTATAACATATAAATAGTTTGACAAAAGTCAAAATGGGTGAGGTTTTATTATTCAATTCAAGTGAGACTAATATAAGGTATACTTGAATGAATGTAGAGTCTTCAGCTTCAAGTGGAAGGATGAAGGATAAAGGATGAATAAGCATTTATCAGTGAATAGATACCTTAAATAAAATGAAAGCTTTTTGAGGTTCAAGAAAAGATTGATACAAAATATAAACAATATAAAAGAGGGGTAACAAGGTTCAAATGAAAAGAGTACAGACTTATCAAAACTTAATAAAAGATAACTTTTTATAGAAAAAACACAAAATTTATAGAAAAAATAATAATTATAGAACAAACACATAATAATTAAAAGAGGGGTCAGAAGGTTAAAAAATATATATCAGCAATCGAAACTAACCATCATATAATACCTATTTTTGGAAGCATGAATGTTGATGATACTTCCATGGGGGAGTATTGTAGAAACATGATTAGATCATTATCATGATGATATGCTACATTCATGACTATGTTTTTTATTGATGTCAACATAACAGTTTTCTATGGTATTTGACAAAAGAACAATAGAAAGATCAAGTTGGTAGGAATAGATAGTTGAGTACTTTCACTAAGAGAGGTTAAAGGGAGATACTACTAAGTGTTTAGTATATACAACTAACTTCAAAAGCATAAGATATTATGTTTAGAAGCAGTTATGCAAGGTTCAGTGAACA
This sequence comes from Cupressus sempervirens, assembly GCA_028749045.1. NCBI lineage: Eukaryota > Viridiplantae > Streptophyta > Pinopsida > Cupressales > Cupressaceae > Cupressus > Cupressus sempervirens. Next base: position 73,069,981 of record CM053789.1, on the reverse strand, counting down.
CTGTTCAGAGATAGAGTTTACAAAGGCATGTTCTGGTAAGCTTGTTGTATCTCTTAGTAGATTTGTTACTCTGTGAAGCTAAAGTTAAAGATGTGAAGAAAAAATTCTAGAAATGATGTAGCTAAGCTCACTCATCATAATATTGCATGTACAGAAATTTTTTCAAGTTACAAGGTAGACGATTAATGTTATCACTAAGTATAACATGTTCTTAATGAGGTCCTATAATAGTTAATTGAGAAGGTATAATAGCCGACTCAGGGAATTTTTAAATGGATTCAGTATAAAGGAAGGAAATTTTCATTTATCATGTAAGGAGGAATGTGAATGATTATAAGTAGCATGAAAAGAGGAATGCAAATATAAGAAAAATAAAGAAAATGTGAAGGAAACTTCATTGCTAAGGTTTCATTGTGTGATCTAAACTTTGATTCTTGGATCTGAGGTTTGTGACCTAGTTTACAAGGTTTGACAGAGATTGGTTTGGTTGATAGGATAGAGGAAAGAAGTTAAAGTTCAATACATATAATTATTTTGCAAGGAATAGTTGAGAGATCAGTTGGATAGTGAGTTCAATGATCTTGCCCTAGAATTTGTTTGGACAGTGGCTTCTTCTATCTTCTACAACTCCTAATAGGGTTGGAATCCTCTAACAAGAATTCAAAGTTTCCTAACAGGGTCTCATTGTACTAAATTTTGTAATAGACTCCTAATAGGGTCCATCCTCTAACAAGGAATATTTATATTAGTACATCATCTTGTGGGCATCATTCCCACTGGGATTTTCCCTCTAATCAATGGTTTCCCTAGTTAATATATCTGATGTAATTGTGTATGTGCATCTTTGTATGGTTGTTGTTTACTTTGGTTGAATGGTTAAGATTATTTAAGGTGGATAATTTTAATTATTGGATAACTAATTCAGCTCCCCCCCCTCTTAATTATATTGGTGGACTATTGTTTCTAACAAGAATCAGAGCATCAGGTCCTTGAAGATAAAGTTTAACAACTTTGGGAGATCCATGATAATCATATTTAGAAAAGACAGTCTGAAGTTTGATGGAATAAATTATGACAGTTGGAAGGAAAGGATGAAGATACATTTGATGTGTATGGGTCCAAAATATTGGATCTTGACAAAATTAGAAAAATCAATCATTGCCAAGAAAGATTTGGAAACTTTTACTGAGGAAGAAAGGGAACTTTTCATGTGTGGCATGAGAGCTAGAGAAGAACTATTGTTTGCACTTCTTTAAATTGAGTATAACCAAGTAAAGTCACTTATTACTTCTCATATGATTTGGAAATTTTTGGAAAATAGTTTTGAAGAAGATGAACATTCTAAGAAATTGAGGTTACAAAGTTGGATTTGTGTATTTCAAGATGCTAAGATGATGGAAGATGAATCTATAAGAACATGTGTAGGTAGGATATCAAAATTACTATAGGTATTAGATCTCAAGGAGGAACCAAGAAAGATGATAATGTGATATGGAAGATATTGAAGAGCTTAACACCACAATTTAAACCAATAATTCAAATGATACAATTGTTGAGATCTCTTATACCAAAGATTTCACAATGGAAACATTACTTGGGAAACTTGAAGCAGTTGAGAATGAACTTAGATAGTCCAGAGAATTGACTAGAACTAAAAAAACTTTCAGTGCCTTAAATATTCGACCTAGTTTATCAAGGACCACAAGTGAGCTAGAGGAGAGTTTTCTAGCAGTAGCATATCTAATAAGGACAGAAAGATAGAAGAAGTATCCCTTCTAGTAAGAAGAGAAAATGATGGTAAGAAAATCTTTAAATGTTGGACTTGTAATGGATTTGGTCATTATGCATCTAAGTATCCTAAAAGAGAGAAAAAGTATAGAGGAAATTTCAAACCTAGAAGAGATAGAGAGTGTTTGTACATAAATAAAGAAGATGAGACTAATGAACAAGCAGTAAGTGCTAGATTATTTGGTTAGATAATCGACAATGGTTGTTCACATCATATGATTTTTGATATGAACAAGTTTGTTGACTTCAAAAGTCATGATGGAGATATTGTCAGATTTGGAAATAATGTAGTGTATCAAGTTAAAGGTATTGACTCTATAACTCTTGATGGTAAGACTAAGACCGAGCATGTATATTTTGTTGATGGTTTGAAGAACAAACTTTCGAGTGTTGGAAAACTAGTGGGTAAAAGTTATTAGATACAATTCACAAAGAAGATATGCATGATCAAAGACAAAGATGGAAAGGCAATTGGAACAAGAACTAGATCTAGAGGTAATGCATTTCAGTTGAACCCTAATAAAATGACATGTTTAGTTGCAAAGGTAGATGATAGTTGGTTATGGCATAAGAGATGTGGTCATATAAACTTTGATAACATTCTGAAGACTAGAAGTATGTATGCAGTTAGAGGTTTTCCTAGAATTGTAAAGCCTACTAACACAATTTGCAAGCAATGTGTATTGGCAAAGCATATGAGAACTTCATTTCCTAGCAAGAAGTTTACTACTACAAAAAAATTGGAGATTATACATATAGATCTTAGTGGTTCTATGAAGACTAAAGAATTATATGGTGAAAGGTATTTCATGATTTTAGTTGATGACTTTTCTAGAATGATGTGGGTTGCATTTCTTAAAGAAAAATCTGAGGCATTTGATAACTTTAAGATATTCAAGAATAGAGTTGAGAATGAATTAGGTATGAAGATTAAATGTTTAAGATTAGATAGATTAGGAGAATTTACTTCAAATGAGTTTAACATATTTTTTGAAGCTAATGGAATCAAAAGATAGTTGTTAGCCTTGAGAACCCTTGAACAAAATGGCATTGCAAAGAGAATAAATAAGTCAATAATAGAAGTAACAAGAGCTATGTTAGCTAAGAATGATGTATCCAACATGTTTTGGAGAGAATTTGTAAATACAACAGTCTATACTATGAATAGAGTGCAAGTTAGGAAAGATACAAACAAGTAGCCTTTTGAACTATGGTTTGGTCACTCATCTATAGTTAAGTATTTCAAAAATTTTGGTAGTAAATGTTATATCAGAAGAGATGATGATATTGGTATGTTTGATTCTAGAAGTGATGAAAGTATGTTTCTTGGTTATTCATTGAAAAGAAAGGCCTATCGATGTTATAATCTAAGAATTAAGACTATTATGGAAACTGCAAATGTAAGAGTTGATGAGAAATTCAAGATACAAGAAAGAATAGTTGACTACACATTAGATGATGAGAATATTGTTACTAAACCAAGGAACGATGAAATATTCTTTGAGAATAACAATGATTTGCAAAATGAAGGAGAGATAAGGTAGGAACAAAGCTCAAAACCTTCAATAGATCTAAGAGTTAAGATAACAACTCCTACTTCTGGTAAGAATATGACAAAGAATCATCTACTCAAGCAGATCATTGGAAGCAGAGATAAAGGTGTGATGAAAAGAAGTAGAATCAATCAAGAACCACATTTGATATCTCAAGTTGAACCAAATAATAAAGATGAAGCAAGTAAAGATGACTATTTGAAGCATGCTATGAAAGAAGAATTGGATCAAATAGCAAAGAATGAGACATGGGAATGGGTCCCTAGACCAGTAGACAAGAATGTGATAGGAACAAAATGGGTATTTAGGAACAAGATGAATGAACAAGGTGAAGTTGTAAGGAAAAAAACAAGATTGGTATGTAAAAGTTACTCACAACAAGAAGGAATAGACTATGATGAAACCTATGCTCATGTGGCAAGTATAGAAGTAGCAAGATTATTCTTAGCTTATGCAACATATAAAAAATTCAAAGTATATCAAATGGATGTTAAGTCAACATTTCTAAATGGAGAACTTGAAGGTTGTCCTTTAACAAATGACAAGGACATAGTATGCAGATTGAAGAAAGCATTATATGGCTTGAAGCAAGCACCTAGAACTTGGTATGCAAGGTTGGACAAGCTTTTGACAAAACTAGGATATAACAAAGGTATGGTAGATAGTAATCTATATTGGAAAAAAATTGGTGATGGATTGATCATTTTAGTAATATTTGTTGATGATATCATATTTGGATGAAATGATGGTGAAAGTGACAAGTTTGCAAAAGAAATGAAAAAGGAATTTGAAATGAGCATGATAGGAGAAATAAAATATTTTCTAGAATTACAAAATTTGCAGGAAAAAGAAGGAATCTTTATTTCTTAGACTAAGTATTTGAAAGATTTACTAAAATGGTTTGGTTTGGTAATATGTAAATCCATTAGAACACCTATGGTAACTAGACAAAAGTTATCTACAAAGGATGAGATGCCTACTATTGAGCAGAAGAGGTACAAATCTATGATCAGAGGATTGCAATATCAGACTCACACAAGGTCGGATATAGCAAATGCAGTTGGAATTTTCGCAAGATTTCAAGATGATTCCAAAGAAATATATTATGCAGTAGTCAAAAAGATATTTAGATGCTTGAAAGGAACACTAGAGTTTGAATTGTGGTATGAGAAATCTAATGATTTTACTCTATATGCTTATATTGATGCTGATGGGATAGGCAGTATGGATGACAGAAAGAGCACCAATGATGGAGCCTTCTTTCTTGGAGGAAGATTGGTTTCTTGGTTAAGCAAGAAGTGGGATTGTACCTCACAAAATATTGCTGAAGTAGAATATGTTGCAGTAGCAAACAATTGTAATCAAGTTGTTTGGATGAAGCAAATGCTAAAGGATATAAGGATAGAATTCAATGAACCTATTATCATACATTGTCACAACAAAAGCACAGTGAACATTTCTAAGAATCTAGTATTGCATTCTAAGACTAAGCATATTTCTATCAAGTATCACATGTTAAGAGAGAAAGTTGTAGAAAAGAAAATTAGATTGGAGTACATAAGCACCAAAGAGAAGATTACAAATATTTTCCCTAAACCTCTTCTCAAAGAGACTTTTGAGTATTTGCAAGGTATGCTAAGGGTTATACACCTTCCCACATCAGAGTAGATGATGTAAGAGTGTATCAGTCTAGTGTAACAAAGCATTATTGTTTTTCTGGATTGGATGTTGATATTTCTTGAATGGGGGAGTATCTATGATAGATAGAGTAATCTAGGACTCTTGTTGGATGTTGTGTTTTAACAATGTCTTTATTGAGTAGGTTAGAGATAGATGAACTATAGAGATTGATGGTTGTTGAAACCTATGACATTGATGTCAATGGGGGAGAGAAATACAACATGACAAATAGTGTAGAAAATGTAGTTTGGATGAAGATTAAATAGTTTCAAAGAAGTACAACATAGAGCACATTGAGGTATATCAATGGGAAGAATTATTTATAAAGAGGATTTGAAAAGAAAGGTTAACAATCTTGTGTAGTTGGTATTTTTGGAACTCGATGTTTTTCATCTATGTTTCCATCAATGCCAAAGGAGGAGATTGTTGGAAGCATGAATGCTGATGATACTTCCATGAGGGAGTATTGTAGGAACATGATTAGATCATTATCATGATGATATGTTACATTCATGATTGTGTTTGTCATTGATGTCAACATAGCAATTTTCTATGGTATATCACAAAAGAACAACAAAAAGATCAAGTTGGTATAAATAGATAGCTGAGTACTTTCACCAAGTGAGGTTAAAGGGAGATACTAATAATTGTATAGTATATATATCTAACCTTGCAAGCACAAGATATTATGTTTGGAAGTAGTTATGGAAGGTTCAATGAAGACTATTCTAAGATAGAGTTTACAGAGGCATGTTCTAGTAAACTTGTTATATCTCTTAACAAAGTTGTTACTCTGCGAAGCTGAAGTTAAAGATTTGAAGAAGACATTCTAGAGATGACATAGCTAAGCTTACTCATCATAATATTGCATGTACAGAAAGTTATTCACATTACAATGTGGAAGATTAATGTTATCAGTAAGTGTAACATGTTCTTAATGAGGTCCTATAATATTTAATTGAGAAGGTGTAATAGCCTACTCAGGGAATTATTTTATGGATTTGATATAAACGAACAAAATTTTCCTTTATCATGTAAGGAAGAATGTGAATGATTATAAGCAACATGAAGAGTGGAATGTAAAGATAAGAAGAAAAAAGAAAATCTAAAGGAACTTCATTGTCAAGGTTTGATTGTGTGATCCAAAGTTTGATTGTGTGATCCTAGTTAACATATTTGGGGTAATTGTGTATGTGCATCTTTGTAGGGTTTTTTTTTTCTTTGGTTGAATGGTTAAGATTATTTAAGGTGGATAACTTTAATTATTGGATAAGTGATTTACCCCCCCAGTTATCTTGGTGGACTATTGTTTTTAACACCTATTCCATGCAGCAACCAACTCAAAACTCACTCATATTACCTACTATACTACACTTTCCTTTTGTGGACAATATTCCTCCATAGATTCATTTCTTCTTTTTTCCTATTGTTTTCCCCTTTCCTTTGTTCACACACATAAAACACACCAAAGAAAAAAAATGAAATAAATCTTAGATGTGTGGATAGACTAGTATTTCACATTTGTCCATCACTTAAATTAAAAATGATAGGAAAAAAAATAAAAAAAGAAATTACCAATAATTAGTTCTAGTCCTTTCTAGAACTTTATCTTTAAATTATTTAAGTAAGCACATAAAACTTAACCAACCCTTTTTGGAATTTTCTCTCAAAATTATATAACCGTGCACATAAAACATCATAACATATGAAAAATATATATTTGAATCTATGAAATTTGATTGATCAAAATCAAAACTTTCTCAGTTTAAAAAAAAAAAACAAAAATAGTAGCACTAGCATTAAAAACATATGTAAAAATAATATGTAAAAGAAGAAGAAAAGAATTAAATAAAATCGCCCTTAAATAAAAGATAAGGATGATGATTTTTTTGTCTTGATTAAAAAGTAATTAAAAGTTAGTAACAATAGAACATTAGTCTTTCTTATAGGCAAGACTAGTAACTAGCACTTGTACCTCAATAGGGTGCAAGAGTACAATTGATAAGCATTGGGGTTGAAATGTGTAGTGAATGTCAAAATAGAGCATTACTGTTAGAACTTTTTTACGATTTGATATCAGGGTTTGTATAATTTATATGCAAAATTTGTACTTTGACATAGAAATTAACCTCACAATGTTTACATTATTCATTGATTAGAAACTTGGTAATACACTTTGAAAAGTCTAAAAAGAACAAAGACAGTGGACCTATTTTTCCATTCATAATTTGTGTTTCATAACATGGTCGATTGCCATCATTACATTTATTGATGCATGCCTTCTTTCTTGAGCATAAGTACAAATGTATTTTGTGTTCCCAAATATTAATTATGTAAAGTGAAAGATTATCCTCACATCTCAATGCCATTGTGGTACATGTAACAACTGATTGTGATATTTAGTCTATTGATGTTCATCCAAAACCAGCAATGAGCCTTTTACTAGTTGACCATTATAAAAATGACATTGGATGAATGGGTACTATTCTTTAAAATTTTGTTGTTCATCCAAAACTAGACATGAGCCTTTCATGTAGTTCAAATATCCATCATTGGGAAAAACTAAACTATTGTACACTTGGCTCTATAGAATGAAAAAAATGTTACCTAAAATTAATCAGACTCACCCATTATAGGACATGTAGAAACTAATTGACAATCATTAAAAAGCCATTGTGTACTACAAGATAAAAGGGGTTGTAACATGAAATAGAAAACTATGAAATAACTCTAAAAATATCACCTTGGTATTGTGAGGAGCAGGCGAGTGTAGAGCCAAGAACTATTAGATGAGTTCAGTTCTCTTGGTGCATTAACACAAATAAAGATGGTTACATTTGCAAGTGTATTTACAGTATCTGCAACCTACTATTTTTATTTTTTACATCTCTTTCTCTTCATCCTGATGATGGATCACATAGTGTGATTCGAAATGTTGATGGTAAAAATATTAACACAATAAAATCAAGAAACATATTAGTACAAGTATGTATTTATCAAATATTAAAGAAGTAATGCATTAGAATACATAAAATTATAATGTCAATAGTGTAAAGGTGCATCTAATGACTCTAAGGAGATAGCATGGATGAATTGGTGATGACTATTGAATAATTAGAATCAACTACATAATTTTCAAATCTTAAAAAGGGTCGGTATACAATAACGAGAAACAATAAAACTCCTAATGTAGTTAACATGATAGATTTATCATTATGATGGAAATGGTGCAAAGGTGCATCTAATATTTATAAATCTTCATAGTAATAGCCAAATCTATAAGAACAACATCCAAAATATTGTTAATTGGACTGTTGGCCTTAACCATATTGCACAATACTATAGTCATAAATAAATGACAATATTCAATTTTTTTTTTATGAGCATAGTGTTCTTGTGGTAGCTGAAAATGCAACGAAAAAAGAAAATATTAATACTGAGTTCAAGAGTGGAACCTTCAAAATGTGTAATGTTACAATGTCATAAAAGGTAGGAAAACTAACATTACCAGTAAATCATACAAAGAGAGCATCACGTAGTTAAGGATTGCACAAATTTACAAAAGGTTCTTGTTAGAAAAAATAGTCCAACAAGATAATTGAGAGTTGGGGGGGTGGGGGGGGGGTGGGGGGGTTTTGAATCAGTTATCCAAAAATTTAAATATTTATCAACCTTAAACAATCTTATCCATTCAACTAAAGTAAACAACAACCATACAAATATGAACATACACAATTACACCAGATATGTTAACTAGGGAAACCCTCAATAAGAGGGAAAATCCCAATGGAAATGATGCCCACAAGATGATGTACTAATATAAATATTCCCTGTTAGAGGATGGACCCTATTAGGAGCCTATTACAACATTTAGTATATATGAGTACCTATTAGGAAACTTTGAATCCTTGTTAGAAGATTCCAACCTTGTTAGGAGTTGTAGAAGACAAAAGGACCCAGTGTCCAAACAACTTCTAGGGAAAGATCATTGAACTTACTATCCATGTGATCTCTCAATTATTCCTTGCAAAATAATTGTATGTACTATAATTTAAATTCTTTCCTCTATCTTCTCAATTAGACTAATCACTGTCAGACCTTGTAGACCAAGTCATGAACCTCAGATCCAAGTATCCAACTTTGGATCACACAATAAAACCTCATCAATGAAGATTTCTTTACCTTCATTCTGCTCTGCTCAACTTTGCATTCCCCTCTTTGTGCTACTTATAATCACTTCACATACATACTCATGATAAAAAGAAAAAAGTCCTTCCTTTATATCGAATCCATAAAATAATTTCCTAAGTTAGCTGTTAAACCTTCTCAATTAATTATTATAGGACCACATTAAGAACACATTACACTTATCAATAACATTAATCTTCTACCTTGCAACTTAGATAACTTTTTGTATATGTGTCATTATGATGAATGAACTTAGCCAAGTCATCACCAAAAAGTCTTTTGCACATCTATAACTTTAGTTTCTTAGAATAACAACTCTACTAAGAGATATAACAAGTTTACTAGAACATGCCTTTGTAAACTCTATCTCAAAACAATCATCACCAAAACTTGCATAACTTCTTCCATACTTAATATCTTATGCTTCTAATGTTAGCTACATATACTAGACACATAGTATGTTCTTATGTTAACCTTGCTATTGAATGTGCTTCAATGATCTATCTATACCAACTTGATCTTTTTTTTGTTCTTCAATTAGATACCACAAAAAACTACTATGTTGACATAAATGACAAAAATAGTCATGAATGCAATGCATCATCATGATAATGATCTAATCATGTTTCTACAATACTCCCCCATAGGAATATCATCAGCATTTATGCTTCCAATAATCTCACCCTTTGGCATTGATAGCAACATAGATGAAAAACATCTAGTTCCAAAAATACCAACTCCAAAAGACTGTGAATCTTCCTTTCAAATCCTCTTCATCAATCATTCTCTCATGTTGTACTTCTCCCAAACTATTTTTTATGCTAAACTTCTCCCTTCAATGTACTCAAATTATTTTTCATGCTAAACTTATCCCTATTGAGATTAATGTCAAAGGTTTTAGCAACCAAAAATATTTGCAATAACTATTTTTGACTAGATCAAGTGTCTAAAGACACTATTCAAAAACAACATCCAATAAGAGTTCTAAATAACTCTATCCATCACAAACACTCCCCTATATAAAAAGCATTAGCATTCAGTCTAGAAAAATAATAGTGCTTTGTTACACTAGACTAATGCACTCTTGCATCATCTACTCTAATGTAGGAAGGGGCATAACCCCTATCATACCACACAAATACTCAAAAGTCTCTTCGGAAAGAGGCTTAGTGAAGATATCTACAATCTTCTCTTTAGTGCTTACATACTCCATTCTAATTTGTTTCTGTAGCTTTTTCTCTCAACATGTGATACTTGATAGAAATGTACTTAGTCTTAGAATGCAACACTAGATTCTTAGACATATTTATTGTGATTATGTTGTCATCATATATGATAATAGGTTCATTGAATTCTATCCTTATATCCTTTAATATTTGTTTCATCCAAAGAACTTGATTACAATTATTTGTTGCTACAACACATTATGCTTCCATTATACTTTATATGGTATAGTCCTTCTTCTTACTTAGCCAGGAAACCAATATTCCTCTAAGAAAGAAGGTTCAACCACTGGCACTCTTCCACTCATCCATACTACCTACCCAATCAATATCAATATAAGCATTTAGAGTGAAATCATTAGATCTGTCATACCACAATCCAAACTCTAGTGTTCCTTTCATGTATCTAAATATCTTTTTGACTACTACATAATGTGCTTCTCTAGGATTGACTTGAAATCTTGCAACAATTCCAACTGTATTAGCTATATCTGGCCTTGTGTGAGTTAGATATTTCAATCCTCTGATCATAGATATGTACTTCTTTTACTCAACAATAGGTATCTCATCCTTTTTAGATAACTTGTGTCAAGTTACCATAGGTGTTCCAATAGGTTTACATGTTTCAAAACCAAACCTTTTTAGTAAATCTTTCAAATACTTAGTATGAGAAATAAAGATTCCTTCTTTATTTTACACAATTTATAACCCTAAAAAATATTTCATCTCTTCTATCATCCTCATCTCAAATGCCTTCTTCATTTCTTCTTTTCTATATCCAAGCTTTGTCAAATGCTTTTCCAACCTTGCATACCAAGTTTTGGGTTCTTGCTTCAAGCCATACAATGCTTTCTTTAGTTTGCATACTATGTCCTTGTCATCTATCAAAGTAAAACCTTTAGGTTTCTCTATGTATACTTTTTCTTTAAGTTCTGCATTCAGAAATGCTGACTTGACATCCATCTGATATACTTTGAATTTCTTATATGTTGTATATACTAAGAATAACCTTACTACTTCTATTCTTTCCATAGGAGCATAGGTCTCATCATTGTCTATCCCTTCTTGCTGTGAGTAACCTTTACATAACAATCTTTCTTTTTTCCTTACAATTTCTCCTTGTTCATTCATCTTGTTTTTGAATACCCATTTAGTTCCTATCACATTCTTCTCTGCTAATCTAGGGACCAATTCCCATGTCTCATTCTTTACTACCTGATTTGATTCCTCTTTCATAGCTTGTTTCCAATGGTCATCTTTGCATGCTTCATCTACATTCTTCGGTTCAACTGGAGATATGAAACATAGTTCTTCATTGATTCTACTTCTTTTCATCACACCTTTATCTATGCTTCCAATGATCTATTTGGGTGGATGATTCTTTGTCATATTCTTATCTGAAATGAAAGTTTCTATCTCAACTCTTAGCTCTATTGAAGGTTCAGAGCTGGTGTTCCTACCTTGGCTCTCCTTCATTCTACAAATGATTGTTAGTCTAAAAGAATACTTCATCATTCCTTGGTTTAGTAACAATGTTCTCATCATTTGAATTGTAATCAATTATTCTTTCCTGTATCCTAAATTTCTCATCAACTCTTATATTTGCACTTTCCATAATGGTCTTAGTTCTTAGATTATAACATCTATAAGCATTTCTTTTCAATGAATAACCAAGGAACATACCTTCATCACTTCTAGCATCAAACTTACCAATATCATCATCTCTTTTGATATAACACTTACTGCCAAAAATTCTAAAATACTTAATTGTAGGTGAGTGACCAAACCATAGTTCATAAGGGGTCTTGTTTGTGTCTTTCTTGACTTGCACTTTGTTCATAGTGTAGACTATTGTATTCACAACTTCAGTCCAAAACATCTTGGATACATCATTCTTAGCTAACATAGCTCTTGCTACTTCTATTACTGATCTATTTCTTCTCTCTACTATGTTTAAGGGTTCTTGGAGATGATAACTATCTTTTAATTCTATTAGCTTCATAAAAGATGTTAAACTCATTTGAAGTATATTATCTTCCTCTATCTGATCTTAAACATTTAATCTTCATGCCTAATTCATTCTCAACTCTATTCTTGAATATCTTGAACTTATTAAATGCCTCAGATTTTTCTTTAAGAAATGCAACCCACATCATTCTAGAAAACTCATCAACTAAAATCATGAAATACCTTTCACCATAGAATCCTTTAGTCTTCATAGGACCATTGATATTTTTGTGTACAATCTCCAATTTTGTTGTAGTAGTAAACTTCTTGATAGGAAAAGAAGTTTTGTTATGCTTTGCCAAAACAAACTCCTTGCAAATTGTGTTAGTAGGCTTTACAATCTTAGGTAAATCTCTAACTACAATCATATTGCTAGTCTTTACAATACTATCAAAGTTTATATGACAAAATCTCTTATGCCATAATCAACTGTCATCTACCTTTGCAACCAAACATGTCATTCTAGTAGGATTTAACTAAAATACATTACCTCTAGATTGGTTCCTATTCCAATTACCTTTCCATTTTTTTCTCTAATCATGCATGTCTTCCATGTGAACTATAGCTGATAACCTTTTTTCACTAGTTCTCCAATACTCAAAAGATTGTACTTCAATCCATCAACAAAATATACATCCTTAGTGTTAGTCCTACCATCAAGAGTTCTAGATCAATACCTTTAAGTTGGCATGCTATATTTTTTCCATCTCTATCAGTGCCTCCATTAGAACTTTTGAAGTTATCACATTTATTCATATCACCAGTCATATGATGAGAACAACCATTGTCAATTATCCAACCAGATTTATTTTTAACCTGTAATACCAAAGCCATTTTCTTTGGACTTTCTTCTATAATAGCTACAAATCCTATTTCATCATCACTAGCACTTACTACTTGTTCATTAGAATCATCTTCTTCATTTTCATACAAGCATTCTCTATCTCATCTAGGCTTGAAATTACCTTAATACCTTTTCTCTCTTTTAGGACACTTAGATGCATAATGACCATATTCATTACAAGTCCAACAATTAAATATTTTCTTATCATCTTGTTAGCCTTAGTTTGAGTCACCAAAAATTTTTAATTTTCTTTGATTTCCTTTGAAGCCCGAAGTCATGTATTGGACCAGCTCTTCTTGGTCTCATATCTTTTGAATATCACTAGATTTTGCATATGGAGATTCATTATGTGATGTCCATCATGGCTCTTGTGTCTTGAACTTCTTTAATCCTCTTCAAACCTTAGTTCAAAGTAGTTCAAAGTAGTTCAGTCAAAGGATTTTGATACTAATCATTTTCTATGAGTGGGACTTGCTAAGCATAATGAAGATGTTCATTTGAACTTCTTTGAATCTCTTTGAACCTCAGTTTGAAGTAGTTCAAAGTAGTTCCATTACTAAAGATTTTTAAGTGCAAGTGTTAATGATTCTCCAAGGATGACTGATTCCTAAGAGATTAATTGAGTTGTCAGAAATAATGATTGAAGATCTTGTCTCATTTAATTTTATTTGAAATGCAAGATTGGTTGTCATTATGATTCAATAGGACAAATCTTTCATCTAGGAGTTGGATTGTTTGTTAGAAATGTGTGATTTTTACAAGGATATCTGTGAAGGATGATCATTTAATGAAGGTTTCTTGCCACAACTTCAAGCATACAAATCAAGCCACAATGAATTCACCATGAATACCTCATTATGAGGTGGTACTTGTTAGGATTAAACCAAGGAAAAAAATAACAATTACATGCAAATATAAAAAATATCAAAAAATAATAGATCACACAAAAAAGAATACAAGACACCAAGATTTAACGTGGTTCACCCAATCTCTAGGCTACATCCACCAAACAACAATTCTCGTATTATTACAATCTAGTAATTACAACATGATTACAATTTGTAATCCCTTACAGCTCAATACTACCACAAGAACCAATTTTCATATCACAACAATGAAACAATCCCTAATCCTAAGCCCTTTTATACAAACATTCTTACTACTTTAGGGTTATAATTAATAATTACATGTCAGCACAAAATCTTGATAAAATAGGGCTCAATTTTTATTTTTTTTGCCCCAAAGAATTTATGAAGAATGTACAATACTTTCCTGATCAATCACCACAAACTAATAATATTTTTTCTAGTATGTCTACTTTCCTTTTAAAGCATAAGTTTCCCTTTGATTGTTTTATCATGCGAAAAGGTGAATTGAAGGAGAAGAGGATATAATGAAGGAAAGAGGTCTAATTTTCTCTCAACTTTTATTTCCTTTTCTTAAGATGAAGTCTATTCTACCTTTCTTCAAAAACATTTCTAGTTTAGTGTGTAAGAGGCTTGCCATTTCTGATACTAATTTGAAAGGTGTCAAAGTTGAGAATTTGCAAGAAAAATTTCTTGAGCAAGCTGACAAAATTAATGGTTGTTTAGAGATTCTAACCAATGGTTTGATTGAAGCTATGGCTTTTCTTCCTGCCCTTTTGAGTCCTAAGCTACTTTAGTTGTGTATTGACCACTATGATGTGACAACAAAAGTATTTTGAATAAAGATGGGGAACCAATGTTATCCATTTTCAGGAAAACTATTTCTTCAGTATTGCATTTTCCTGAGTGTACCTTTGCTACTTTTAGCCCTACCCAATCTTTAGTTGAGAATCAAGAGAATCCAAACAAATACCATAACATGTTGGCTAGGAAATGGACATAGAAAAATTATAAAGGTGGCTCAAGGTTGCCCAAAATAGTCACCAAGGATCATATGAAGCCTCATGTTCATGACCTCATGTTCTTATTACACTAAGTTAAATGTTCTTCAAATGTTTTTCTCTTTGAAGATTGGATGTACTATTACATAGAAATCATTCTAAAGGGAGAATAGCTATTAGATTGGATGGAATTAATAGCCAGTTCATTGAGAATAAACTTAAACATGCTAAGGTGTCCAAAGAAGATTTCTACATGTCTTCCTATCTAACCTATCACATTGCTTGTATCAAAAATATTACTTCTCTTCCTCATGAAACATGGAATGAAGATGTAATTTTCTACAAGTATTGTCTTCTACTCAAAAGGGATAGAGTGTTGGAATATTTTAGGAAAATGTATGATGTGTTGCTAGATAGTGTGCACTTAAGCCTCAAAAAAGAACCAATACCAAGGTTATCCCTGGAGGCCCAAAGGTTAATTCAAATTTATGGAAGCTATTTTATTCAATTTCCTAAGTTCACATAATTAAGAATAGGGGATTTGAAGAAGAACTAGTGAAACTTCCTTGGTATGCCCTAGATTGTTTTGTCATGGCTGAAGTTTGTAGACAATTATTTTTGGTGATTAAAGACAACCTACCTTAGGAAGACTAGGAGTCTATTTTCCCTATTAACCTTGGTCACTTAATGTATAGTAGCATGATTAATGCCACAATGGTTGGAAGCAACTTGCTTAGTTTCAATTTTGGATCCTATCAAGGGAGGAGAAATTTTGATAGCAAAGGTTTCAAAACTAAAATATTTGGTTTGAAGGGTCAATCACCTATTATTCCACATTTAGAAGATCTATGGAAAGATTGTAATGATAATGAAGAAGTGATAAAGAGAGATCATTCAAGGTTAACACTTCCACAAATTAATTCTCTCAAATTGAAATTCCAATTGGAAGGATTATTTGAGGATGGTTCAAATATTGTTGAACTGAGATGGGAAGAAGCAAGTGAATTGAATCAATTGGAGGTAGATTGGAGCTAGGGTGAAGAAGATAAACTTGAGGACCAGATCTATCCTCACTCACATAGATAATTGGTTAAGGAGAAGAAACATGAAGACTATCAATGAAAAACAAACTGGAAAATCTCCAAAAGTGGTTTCTTTCTTTGAAACATTAACCTTTGACATCCCAATTTCATCTCTTGTTGGAGTTAGCACATCGGCTCCCAATAAGAAGAAAGGAAGACCATTTCCTAGACAAACCATGGCCCCTAGAACCATGCCCAAGACTAAATCCAAGGAAATCATGCAACATGAGATTCAAAAGGAGAAGATGATGGCTCAAGGATAAGGTCTAGGAGAAGACATCAACTTTTCAGATACTCTAGATGGTGGTGTGCAGTTAATCAAAGTTGCCAAATTGGATTAGCCTAAATTCATGACTCCTCCTAGGGAAAGTCAAGGAATGACCGCTACTCCTACTATTTCATCATGGTTTTCTATTTCAATTAGTAAGAAATGAAACCTATAGCTTGTGTCTACACCTGTTGAAGATATTGTCACCAAATATGCAACTCATGGTTCTAAGAGTAAAAATATGGAGAGTGATGGACACTTGATCAAGGATCTAGTGACAAGAAGGATAATGGTAAAAATGGCTACATACAAATAGAAGGATGAATCCAGAGAAATTGATATTGAAGACTTTAAAGTCACCACTGTAGAGTCAAGGGTCATTACCAAAGACACTAGTAATCGCTTCTTCAAATTCTCTGTAGACCACATGCTAACCCAATAGAGATAAAAAAGAGAAGAAATAGCTAAAGGCATTGGTAATCACTATGGCTGCCTATATAGATTTTCTAATGAATTTGGGTGCTCTTCCACTAGTTCAGACTCTACAGTATTTTGATCCTAATTCCTCAAACAACCAGTAGTTGGTTAAAAAGATGCAAAGGGATAAAATACTCTTAGACATAGTACAAGAATGGGTGGCATCCATAATAAAGGAAGGTAGTAAATTCATCCTAGATTTTACTACCATGTGCATGGAAGAGGAGGTACTATTAGGTGAAATTCAAACCCTTGTGCCAGTATGAGAGGCTGATTAGAGTCAATGCCAAGCTATCATGTTCCAAGTTCATGAGGTTGAAAAATATAGGGTGTTGAAGTTTTTGAACAAAAATCCCATGCAAACTATGGATTCATGCATGTTGTTCATCCTAAAGAGCATTATGGGTTGAAAGGAGTCGATTTACAAAGAAGCTATTGAGGAAATGCAATCATTGGAAACTAAAATTGCTGGAATGCATAAAGAACTCCTAAAGGATATGTGTGTTGTTAATCCTATAGGAATCCCACAGTTCAAAGATGGAAAAATGGACTCTGAGGTATTAACTAAAAATTTCAATGATGTTGTGACAAGAATCAAGGACAATGACACACCTACTTCTAGCAACTGCACTATACTAGTGAACATCAAGTTGATATTATATTTGAATAAGAATCTCATGTCATGAAAAAGTTGAAGGATTAAAGAGCTTAAATGAAAAAGGATGCTTGCAGGTAGTTTAGCCTAAATAATCCTCACTCGCATGCATTACAAGAATTCACAAACACCTTCAAGAGCTGGAAATTAGTGAATCAAACCATGGTGGATGGAGAGAAGGCTGGCGATGATGTTTAGTTGAAGTAGTTATTTTCTGTTTCATTTTTTTCAAACTATATTAAAAATTGTTTCTTGTTCTCATAACTATTTTTAATCAAAAGGCTGGGCTTTAATGGAGGCCTTTTTGAGTTTATAATGAACTATAAATGTTGCAGCATTTAGCTAGTTAGGGATTAGATTTGGAGTAGCCTAAATATACTTTGATAAAGCTAGTACTTTTGTAAGTCAATTATATGGAAATAGTGATAGACATATAGAAATATATTTAGAAGTGCTCTCTTAAATGACTTTTTGCTGAGGAAGTCTTTGAATATATATATATATATATATATATATATATAAAAACTTGGCATTTAAGGAAAATTAAATCATGGTTACTTTATGGGCTATGATGATCAGTTCTATATGATATCTACTACTATTTCTTTGTTTTTCATTTTCATTTATCTTTCTCTAAAATTGGTTTGAATTGTTGTGACATTTAAATTCCTAGTTAAATCTTACTTTCTAGTGGAAAGACTATGAGATTTTCATTCTTTGAATTATTGAATATGTAAATTATTACCTTAGTACCCAAGAGTACATGAGTGTTCCTTATGCACTTTCTAGAAAAAGTGTGCATTCAGGTAGTTTTGACCTTTTGAGCTTATTGATAAATCTTTTGTAAAGGGAGTTGTACCTATAAAATTGAGAGGGAAATGAATAACACCATGTTTACCCAATTGTTATGAGATTTATTGGATTTTTCAAGCCTTGGGCATAGATTGAATTATTGTTTGGTAGGAAAATAAAATCTATTCACTAACACATCTTTTTCTCTTCTTAACAGAAGGGCCACTCCTTCAATCTTTCTATCCTTAATAGTTTTTTTGCTGCTAGAAAAATCTCCTATAACACTTGTGCTCCTTGATAAAATAGGTCAAATATTCAAGGCATTGAAAACTATTAATATTTTTGCTAATTCTCTAGACTGTCTAAGCTCATTCTCAATTGCTTCAAGTCTTCCAAGTAATGTTTCCTTTGTGAAATCTTTGGTACAAGAGATCAATGACTGTATCATTTGAACTGCTACCTTAAATGGTGGTGTTAAGCTCTTCAATATCTTCCATATCACCTCATCATCTTCTTTGGTTCCTCCTTGAAATCTAATACCTGCAGTAATTTCTAACCTACAAATATTCTTATAGATTCATCTTCCATCATCTTAGCATCTTGAAATGCACAAATCCAACTTTGTAACCTCAATTTCTTAGAATGTTCATTACCTTAAAAATTATTTTCCAAAGCTTTCCAAATCATATGAAAAGTAAAAAGTGACTTTACGCGATTGTACTCAATATTAGGAAGTGTAGATAATAGTGCTTCTCTAGCTCTCATGTCACACATGAAAAGATCTCTTTCTTTCTTGGTACAAGTTTCTAAATATTTCTTAGCAACAATCATCTTTTTTTATTTTGTCAAGATCCAATATCCTGGACCCATACACAATAGATGTGTCTTCATCTTCTCCTTCCAATTGTCATAATTTGTTCCATCAAACTTCAAACTATCTTTCATAAATATGTTGGCCATGGATCTCCCAAAGTTGTTAGACTTTATCTTCAAGGACTTGATGCTCTGATACCAATTGTTAAAAACAATAGTCCACCAAGATAACTGGGGGGTGTAATCAATTATCAAACAATTAAAATATTTATCAACCTTAAACAATCTTATCCATTCAACCAAAGTAAATAGAAACCATACAAAGATGAACATACACAATTATACTAGATATGTTAACTAGGGAAACAATTGATCAAAGGGAAAACCTTAATAGGAATGGTACCCACAAGATGATGTACTAATATAAATATTCCTTGTTATATGATAGACCTTGTTAGGATCCTATTACAACATCTGGTACATATGAGTCCCTGTTAGGAGACTTTGAATCCTTGTTAGAAGATTCCAACCTTGTTAGGAATTGTGCCAACCCTGTTAGGAGTTTTAGAAGATAGAAGGACCCACTGTCCAAATAGTTTTTGGGGTAAGATCACCAAACTCACTATCCAACTAATCTCTTTACTATTCCTTGCAGAATAATTGTATGTACTATACTTTAACATCTTTCCTCTATCCTATCAACCAAACCAATCACTATCATACCTTGTAGATCAGATCACGAACCTCAAATCCAAGTATCCAACTTTAGATCACAAAATAAATCCTTAGCAAGGAAGATTCCTTTACCTTCTCTCTACTCTACTCAACTTTTCATTTTTCTCTTCGTGTTGCTTATAATTACATCACATACATACTCATGATTAAGAAAAATATCCTTCCTTTATATCAAATCCATAAAACAATTCCTTGAGTTGACTATTAAACCTTCACAATTAATTATTATAGGACCATATTAAGAACACACTACACTTAGTGATAACATTAATCTTCTACCTTGAAACTAAAATAACTTTCTGTATATGTGTCGTTATGACGAGTGAACTTAGCCACATCATCACCAACAAGTCTTCTTCACATTTGTAACTTTGGCTTCTTAGAATAACAACTCTACTAAGAGATATAACAAGTTTACTAGAACATGCCTCTATAAACTCTATCTCAAAACAATCATCACCAAAACTTGCATAACTTCTTCTAGACTTAATATCTTATGCATCTGAGGTTAGCTACATATAGTAGACACATAGTATGATCTTCTTTAAACCTCGCTACTAAATGTACTTCAACTATTTGTCTATACCAACTTGATCTTTCTATTGTTCTTCTATCAGATACCACATAAAAATGCTATGTTGACATCAATGAAAAACATATTCATGAATGTAACATATCATCATGATAATGATCTAATCATGTTTCTATAATACTCCCCATAGGAATATCATTAGCATTCATTCTTTCAATAGTTCCTTTCCAATATGTACATATACCTGAAATCACAAGAAAATAGTGATGAATGAATAGTAGGTAATAGTAGTGTGGGTGCTTGGTTTGTGATATTAGAAAGTAACACACAGTAGGCTTAGAAGGATTACCATTAAGTTATATCAAGTGATGGAAGTTTCCAAGATCAAAATTTGAGATGTCTTTTGTGTGTATGTGCATAACTACGTACACTTGCAAACATGAATGTATGGAGTGAATAGTAATATGTATTTCATAGTTTTAGAAAAAAAAGCATTAGTGTGTAATACTTGTCTAATTTACTACTCTTTGCCCTTAGCTTGAGGATAGACTATGATGATGTGTTTCAATGACTAGTGCAACAAAGTTATTAGTTCTCTTCATTCTTTCTAATATTTGTAAATGGGTTATTGTGCACCTTTTTGTATCTGTCAAAAGAGAAAGGTGGGTCAATGCTAAGTTCTTGTATTGACTTGATTCATGACATGGTTGTGAATGTTAGACCCTGACATTCTATTTTTTCCAATAGCAATTTTTGCTTTGTGGAGTGTGAGGCCTTGTGATTTATAAATCGTGATAGCCCACACCATAGTGATTGGTATTTTCCTTCAGTTGCCTAGTGAAATTGGTGTTATTGGAACACATTTTGGATTTTGTGGATCCCAAACTAGACTAATATAGTTTTCAACCCTTTTTATAATGTACATAGGAATGTCAGGTGGTTTGGAGTTAGGATTGTATACAATTCCAATAATGCTACCAAGTATTGCATTAATGAGTCCACTTGTGTCCATATGTTGATTGTGAGCATTATGTGTTCACCCTTATACAAGAGCACATTTTTGGAAGTTGGTCTTCATTGAAGTGATCTTTTTGACTACTGTAGATATTGATTGTGGTGCCCATGACAATTGGTTGGTTGAGTTATTTTAACAATATTCTATTGTGTGCAGTTACAAGGTCATTTGTGGCAAAAATGTCAATTGATTTGTCAAATTCTTTTCTTTCTTTGAGTGGTAGAAAATGTTTGCATCATGTCATTAGTAGATCCCAATCTTGCTGCATGGGTTCAACATTACATATAATGCTTAGTACTTGTTTGAAGTTCAATTATGTTGGCCCTTCACCTTGTTGGTAGAATATGGTATGCAATGTCACAACTATTGTGAATTCTCTCCAAATTGAAAGAGCATTTGAGTGTGCTACATATAGGGGTTTCTCTAATACTGGAAGTAGCTGTGTGAGGTCTCTAGTTAGGATGATGGATCTCCCTCCAAAGTGAGTAGATTGTTCATTGGGAAATACTTTGCATAGCCTTGTATCAATCTTTAGAAGTAGCTTAGGGCCTATGAA
This sequence comes from Cupressus sempervirens, assembly GCA_028749045.1. Lineage (NCBI taxonomy): Eukaryota > Viridiplantae > Streptophyta > Pinopsida > Cupressales > Cupressaceae > Cupressus > Cupressus sempervirens. The sequence goes on along the minus strand of CM053789.1, from coordinate 73,047,906 downwards.
GCTCATCTCAACAATAAAGATGTACTTGATATACTTCATGCCTTCTTGAAATGTTGTTAGTGCTTGTGTATTGAGTGGGTTCATGTCTTTGATCATAATTTTGAGTGATGAATGTATTATTGTTGCAAATTTATGTTAAATGCAACCACTCTTGTTGGTGCAAGTATCAAGATTTGGGGGCATTGTGTTTGATTTTTTTCATTAATTGAATGGCTTATGCATTTAATTAGGTGCAATTTTCTAGTTCTAGCTATACCTTGGATTACCATGCATAGTGGGGAGAGGGAGTGGCCTTTGTTGTGCTTTGTAATAATGATAAGGGTCTTCTCTTGGTCACTTGATAATGTATGATTGGGTGCATTGTGTCACGTAGGCATATTTATAGACTCACAATCTTTGTTGGTGGGTACAAAGTTTGATGTAGAGTCATATAAATTATGTGGTACAATATGTTTAGCCCAATTGTAATTCTTATCAAATTTGCATCTTCCAAGCATTTGAATATCATCTAGATTATTATAATTTGTATGGTCCATATGCTATAATAGCTCCCACTCTTGCATCTCTATGTTGTCTAACAAAGTTATCTCATTCTCATTGTCATCTTGGTTATCTATTGTAGAGGTGGCTTCTATGCTGCAAGCTACATGCCAAACAATGTAGCCTTTTGAATTTAGCTGGTACTAGTTTGCAACAATTGCATATGTTGTAAGTCCAATATCTTTTTTAATGTTGTGAAAATGCTTATATAGTAGCAACTCACTCTAGCAAAACATTTTGAAATGTTTTGAGTCTCTATTTGGAATGCTATAAAATTTGGGGTATACATTAATGATAGTTGTATCTTTTTTTTGATTTCCATTTGTCCCCATGTCATCATGTTGTATATGAGAATGTCTTGGCTAATTTTATTAATTTTATTGCTACTATTCCTTGAGGCCGGTTCATATATGTTTGTAAGTAATTTCTTTGTATGTATGTACCATTTTCTTCTTGTGTGAACCAGTGTAGTAGCTTTCTACCTACATTTAGATTAGTAAATGTCTTGTTGCACATGAACAAGGGAAACTTTTGCAGCATATGACAAGTTTCTTGAGCACTTATATCTCATTCCACTACAAGTTTCATCATAAACTTATGATACTCTTTGATGGTTGCTTCTTCTTTGTGATTGTTGGTGGATATTCTGGTTGCCATTTCTTTGCAGGTCTCTATTATTTTTTCTTCTTTTGCTACATATTTTTCTATATACTTAATATTTCTCTCCATATGGAGAGCATTTTAGGGTTGTGTACATTGAGTCTATCATCATTTCTTGTAGGTTCATATTTGTTTTTACCTGCTTCATCACACATTAATGTTGAGTATAGTTGTTCCATCCAAGGTCCTTTGTATCGACACTCCATTGTTTGGCCCTTTCTCTGCTAGCATGTCCCCTCCATACATTTTTTGTATCTTTGTACTCAATTGAGAATTTCTATGTAATCTATAAAGCCATTTTTTGTAAGTATATCAATGGTGTCTAGTAGACATGGATCATTATTAGGAGACTAGTGTATTGTATTGCTCCTTTCTATTGCTTCACATGTGTTCCATGCGGTGATTTATACACCAAATAATTTTCATTCTTCCACTATGGAGACACTATTATTCTAGTTGATATTTATCATATTGAGGGCATTGTTTAGCCAAATGAACCCATGGAAGTATGTTGTGCCTTGACTTTGCCATTCATATATGTACCTATATTCTTTTTCCTCAAAGATTTTTTCAATCACTTCCTCAAAGAATATTGTAAAGAATTGGTGTAGGTACAATGATGTTAGGTGGGGGTGTTCATCACATTCTCTAAGCATTATCATCCTAATTGTTGATGCATTTTGCTATCACTTGAGAGAATCTTTTGTATGACTGGCCATTTTGTATCAACAACACTAAGTGTGAAGAAGAGAGTAGGTGGTCCAATTTGGTAGATCATGTTGGATAGTTCTTTATGTCTTATGTTCCAATATGGTCACGTACCCCTCATGGTAATGCCATAGTGCATAAGCTCCTTAGCTAATTCATTTTTGGAAAGTGTGTTCATATGGGTTTGTAGGCCAGACATGTTTGTTGGGATATTTTCTTCAAAAAAATTGCTTTATGAATATGAAGCTAAGTTTTGGTTGTGATGTCTCATCATTAGGTTTAAGACAAAGTAAAAAAATATTGAATGTCTTCTAAATCTTTGGTCATGAAATTTGAGTAGGTGTACTCTATATTCATGCATTTTGACTTCTTTTAGGGATGTTTTCATTTGGAGTGCCACACCATTTTGGAACAATGTTTCAAATTCCATATTTAGTAGTCCTTCTATGTCATATACATTGATTGGTGATGATGGTATGGTAGGACAATCAACTGTCTCACCATTTTTGTTTGTGATTTCGATAATTTCCTTGATAACATCTAGCTTGCATTGCTTATTATGTAGTGTTGAAATAAAGGATGATGTATTTTTTGGGACATCATTTGTGGGATCTCCTTCAACTTCTACTTCTATTTCATCATTTTTTAAGTCATCAATTGTTTTGATGGTATGAAGGGCATTTGAAACATTGGTTCTTCTCTAAGGAAGTTGTGTTGGGTGGTCAATATTGATAATTACATCTTGATATATTGGATCATTTTTTATTTTTTATTCCAATACTTCTTGGACATGATTCTTGCTTACATAACACTCATAGGAGTTCCCTTTTCCATCATACCTTCAAACTATGAGGAAATCAAAATCTTGGATTTTGTGGGGGAGCTCTTTTTCTATGTTGCTGATATCTTGAGGGAAACTTATCGTATGGTCACATTACTTATATTTCCCTCTAGTATCATGTGTAACCTACAAGATTGGGTTGACCCTAGCAATGATGATTTCTTCTTCTTGGGTCAACCTTGTTAAAACAACTAGCTGCTCTCCTAAATCCATGCTATTTAGTTGTGTATACTAGTGTGTACCACTTTCACTTTGGCATGTTGTGCATGTGACTATTAAGCTTCTAGAGTGGATAGCCATACCTCAGTATAATTGTTTCCAAATGGTGCATGTTTTCAAGGTACCCAAAGTGACTACTCTACGTTAGAATCTTTGTACTACATCTTTCAACTTAGGATTGTTAGTAAAGATGTTTGATGGGCTTTGTGTGCTTTGGGGGCCATATTGATGTATTGACCTTTGTTTTTGTTTGAGTTTTTTATGTGCACATATGTCTTCTTTATACCATGCATAGTATGCTCTACTCCATACTCTGCATTCTATCTCTTGAGGTCAACATTGTCTTGTGGATCCATTCTGTCAATTGCATGGAAAATTTTGGATGAAATGTTATTACTATAGTAGTAAAGTTATTGTTCAATTTCAACATACATAAATATAAGCAAGTATGATAATTTGTGGTAGTAATATAGCTAAGGTTTAGTTAATAGTGAACCTTGTTAGGAAAGATAGATAAAATTGCGTATTTGAGAATAACAGGTATATTTGACTCATATATTGCAAGTATCATCCATTCAATAATTAGAGTGTAAAAATATATGAAGTTGCATGTGCTTTAACTTTTTCTTCAAGAATGTATACTACTATGACACCCACAATGTTAGTAACATATATTATATATATTTCCTTAAATCATTTTTGTTCTATTACCTTGTGAAATGTTTTGTTCTCTTAGCAACATATATGGTCATTGTCTTATGATGAAGTAATACAAGAATTAGGTTATTATAATGGACTACTCAGAGAAGAGTTTATTCAATAGCAACATGTATTAATGTAACATGGATAACTTAGCTCTCACTTATGCAGACATTATCTTATGATATATTAGTACAATAGTTAGGTTATTACAGTGGAGTGATTGTATAATTACATTAACATTTGATGTTTGAGTAGTGGAGTAGCTGTGAAAACATCATCTTACAACAAGAATAAGATGGTGGAATAATTAAAAACATTACATTATCACAATGTATTACAATAACTGCATAGGAAACTTTTTCTTTAGTAAACTGTATGACAAAGGCAATTAATCTACAAGTTGAGCCTAGCATATGGCATGAATTAGTGTATTCGATATAATTTCTCTTTAGGACCTATTAAGTTGGCCAGTCTACAAAACAAGATTAGAGTAGTTGGCATGGTTCTCAACTTGTTGTTGTACAATTTTTTCCCACATTGGGTATATCTCATCAAACCAATAGACATGCTCAAATCTATGACATTATAGACCTAAGGTACCCAATGTCAGATGCAATATTTGAGAAAAGAGACAATCTATCTATGTCCATGTTGTTATTTTCTCTATGTTGATTGTTCTTATCCTCTCTTCGATTGGTAGGGATAAGTAGACTCCTTGTAGGCCCCACGTCTACACTATTTGTCGATTCCAAATTGTGTTTGAAGTAGAGCGATATTGTAGTCTAAATATCTCACCATGGTAGTGCAAACTACTTGATCCCAAAATATTGATTTGGCGTCTCTGTAATATTTGTTCTATCCAGATTTCACTAGTTCTAGTAAGTAAATAACCATACTCTAATTCATTTGGTATGCATGCTGACTGGAACCATATCTTACTTGGAAGATAACGTATATTCATTGGATTGTAGGCACTACAAATAAACAAACCTGAAATACTTGGATCTATAAACATATGGTCTAAATTACATTGCAGTGGCAGTCAATATGTAATAAAATGCTTTTGTTCCAATGCTTGTTGTCCAAGCATGGAGGTGTATCTTTCTTTAATATAAGTATTGTACAGATTCATGTGTTGGATAAACTTAGCTACCATAGTAGGCTTGTGTCACAACATGTCTATAGATTAAGTTGACAATATTGTTTTATCTAATATTATGTACATGTTCAATGAGCTTGAGCAATCACTTTTTTCTATAAACAATAAGCCAATTAATAATTACAAACATAATCAAATTCATTTCATGAAAGTAATGAAGGTAATTTCCAAGGTTTCACCACAGTTCAAAGCATGGAAAGTTGCAAACATGAATTTAATTTATAGATAATAGTATCTAGTAGTGTAGCTCTTTAATTTTGTTATGGTGAGTTTTAAAGATGTGGCTAACTGTGCTTACAGGTGGCTTTAAAAAGACATAGAGTTATGGTTATTGTAGCAATTTCATTGCTTCACACTGAACCAATGCATCGATGCAATATCTACAAAGGAGGAGCTCTAAAAAAGCAATACAAATGTGTCAAATTTTGGGATAGAAATGTAGGCATTGCATTGCTTGGAATGATTTTGAGTGTCAATTGGGAGGATGCTCAAAGTAAATTAGAACACTGGGGATGATATAATCTCAAGTCAATGTTAATGGTTATATGGGAGATACACATGCTATAATTAGGAAAAAGTATGTTAGATGTAGATTTTCCAAAATAGTACATGCTATCTATAGTCATTGTCTAAACACTAACATTAATGCTTCTTTGCAAACTTTATTATGACAAATTTTTCATTGCTCTAGCTTTGAGTTTGATGATAAAAAAAAATATTGGAATTGAAGGAGCTATTATAGAATGACATGCCAACACTCTTTCTATAGCCAATAGAAAGTCCTAACATACTATTGCAAACCCATGAGTGGTTTCTTCTAGCAAGATAATTATTGTATCAAGTTTCAAGACTTTGGAACTGTAAAACATAGAAGTTCTGATCATGGTGGGGAAGAAATAAATATTTGGATTGAGATGAGATGAATAAGGACTAATAGTATGTGTTCTCATTTATCTCAATGGATGGGTACTAAAGCCGATCATCTCAATAGACCGATGATGATAGGAGTCCCACAAATAGATTTCCATGGTGCCATGGTTACTAAGACCAAGCCACATCTATACAGTGGAGACAATAATGTAGCTAATTTCTTAGTTTCATGGCAACAACATGCATCTAATTTGTGCTATGACAGGGTCTTCAAAACCCTATTATCTCCTAATTTCTACAAAATTGTTGTAGCTCTAGATCAAATATAGGAGAAAGATTCAGCTCAAGGATTTTCCCTATAATGAAATTTTGGTGGTTTTGGTGATAAAGAATAGAAAATAGTTACATTTCCTCATGTTTTAGACAAGAATTTTTTTTTTATGCAATCCTCAAAGATTGGTCTTTTATTTAGTTCCACTATAAAGTCTTTATATTTAGGTGAGGTGTGTCTTCTACAACCATAGAAATCCCTAGTACCCATTTAAAACAAAACCAAATATAGGGGCCTTTATAGTAATAGAGGGTTTACATTATTACTAACTAAATAAGAGATATGAATACATACATTTGTACCTTGGTACAAAGTAGAAATAGGCTACATGTGTCTTCCATTAGCAATAACTTTTTTAGAGGTATGGTTTTTTTGACATTAAACTAATTGGCTAAGAATGAAAAGTAGACAATTTCAAACTATAAAAAAATCCAATCCCTCAAATGAATCCTTCATATGCATAGAACCTATAATCAACACTATGAAAGTGTGAAGGTATTCACATAGAAACAAAGGGTCAAGGTTGAAACCTTGACACTAATAGATTATACAAAATAATTTTTGTAAAATAAACTATAACTTTCTATAGATAGTCAATGGGTGATAATCTCTTAATGCATTTAGAATATAATACAAATAAGTGGTTTCATCTTGAATACATATTTATCAAGATTTCATGAAAATGATCTTTTATATCTATAAGCATTTGTGATGCAGGAGCATCCAGAGGTATAAGGGCAATCTTGTGTCACCCAAAAAAATGTACTTAGACTTAGTTTATGTTTCTGTGTTTTCATTTCTGGATACCTATTTGTGTCAAATAAGGGTTCCAACTCTCATAGTTCCACTATCAATGTTTTGGGTTAGAGTTTTTAATCACCTTGGGATATGTGTAAATTTCAAAAAAATAGTAGTATGTAATTGAGCCATCATTGTGGTGAACTAGAAGGTGTAAATTGGTTGGATGAATGTAATTGTAATTTAAACCATTCCAAAAAAAGAATCACATCAAAAGGCCCCACGGTTTGAAAGTTATCATAGTTTTTCAATTTTTAGAGAACCTCCTAAGAATGCTTCAAAGTCATGTTAGGGGCATTAAATGACCTAGAATAGGGCCAAAAAATGGGGGATGAGCAAAGCTGGTCCATAGGGCTATAGAGTGCTTCAAGAGCTTTTCAAAAATGTAAACGATTCGTCAATCAGAGCTATGATTCAAAAGTTATGCCTCCCAAAAGTTCGATTACCATTTCTAGATTCTTCCAATTTTGTGCCAACTTCTAATGCAACTTATGGAGCCTTCTATTTGGTCAGTGGATGCCAACTAGCACTTTCTAGAATGTATTCCTAATCCTTAACCCTTTAGGGTCTATTTAAGAATATTTCTAGCATTGTAAAAGGCAGTTCAGAGTGGAGTTTGAGAGAAGTTACTAGGAGAAGAATTTATCTCTAGATTTATGCTATTGTATGCCCATAGGGCATGTTTTGGAGTCTATTTCTCTGCACTAAGTGTACTAGGATATTTTCATAGTTAATAAAATTTTCCCTTTTCTGTTGTGTCCATTCTCTGCTTAGGTTGTGTCCCTATCAATTTGACGCCAATAGAGGCCATGCAAGATGATCAATTTCACAATATAGGTGAAATTACTAAAATTGCTGAATGCATTGCATTGGAATCTCTTGTGTGCTAAATACCTGGAGTAGGTTCAACCAATTGGTGTAAGAAGCTTGGATTTCTTCAACTATTGTACCATCATTGACATCCATTTTTATTTCATCTCCCTTTTTAGTTGTCAAAATGATCTAGAAACACAAATATATTGTCAAATCCAAATACGTTGTAAGTCTCAAAGTTTTACATATTCTAAGATCTCACAACTGCAATAATACTACAGATCACAAAGATTTACATTTCATTATGAATTTAGTAGCTCATTATAGCTCATTATGTTGTTGCAAACACTATATGTATAGTAGTTTCAATATTATGCAACATGTTGGTTCTAATTGCGAAAAAGAATAGAATATTCCAAAATATTATTTTTCTAGGATGTACAATCATATGTACACACTTAGTTGCAACATGATGGAAACACATAATAGCATCTAAAGATGGATCATTTTTTTATGTTATAGAATAGGATATAAGAAGAATTTCATAACAAGTTGCAATATTTTGAGTTCTATGGAACAATGGAGAATTCAATATCATCAAAATGCTTCATTTGATTACAACTCTATGTCATGTTGTATACTATACATGGAATATTAGATTCAGGTGTAGCTGGACTACTCTTTTTTTAGCATCCACTTGACATTCTTCACACTAGTGGAAGAGTTTCTAGTTTGGCAGTGATTTGACAAATCTATTCTAGGATTTTGTTACTATCAGCTGCAAAATCTAGGGATTCCACTTGAACAATGTAAACCTTGAGTCATTATTCATTATTATATGTTTTCACATGGCATGTTATAGTAAATATGAACTACTTATTTAATGTTCCCCTGATAAATTTTTGTACTCTACCTTTCGGGTCATCTACATCCTCTAGTTGTAGTAATTCATTTGCAGGCATTCCTATCAGTTGTTTTTCTACTTCATCAAATGTTGTTGCCCATAGCTCACTAGTATGGTCTTGTAATTGTATCTAGACCATATAGCTATAATTTCATTCTATAATTTTTTTTATCACATTTCCCACAGTACCATTTGTCACCCTAATTCTTAGTCATTTTTTTCTTGCATTGCTTTCCTCTAACTTGTTTGGGGAAAGTTAGGTAGGAGAGCTTCTCTATGTTGATCTCTAGAGTAGTCTCTCTTAAAATGCCCCTTATAGCATGTGGACTATTCTTGGTCTATTTGTGTATGTTAGTAATTTTTATCCTCATTACTAGAGAGCCACCAAAGTATATCTAACTGATGTCTGACCATCGTCCTTCACATTTCCATCAAACCATAATTTTAATTGCTCCATTTTTGGTGTATGAACATTGAGCATTATATGTGTATTACTTGTAGTGATGATTAGTTTTCTATTGAATTCTATAACATGACCACTCTTGACCACTAGATTTGTGGTTTCCTGTAAATAGTACCTTTGTTGCATTTTGCTACCCGCTTGTTCAGTTGCTAGTCCCTAGAGTGTTACATCAATGGGGGTACAAGTCATATCAAGGAACTATGTAGTACATTGTGAAACTTTTTCTCCATTCACTCTTCTTATTGTAGAGGTTAGTTACACACATATAAAAACACCTGTGACATCAATGATAGAGTTGTTGGGCATTCTTGTGTTGGTAAACATATTTGTTCCTTCTGATTGTAACTCTTCAATGCCTTAATTTGTCAACATCTTATTACAATAGTTGGAAAGTCACTTCTGAAAAGACTTACTTTCCTCTAAATTATTAGGTGTAGCTCCCTATTGCAAAATTTTTAATGAATTTTGTTTTCTCCTAAATCTAAATAGGGTATGTTCTTAACTAGAGAATAGGAGAGGTAAACCAAGTCAAACCTATATGGGATTTAACTCAGGCAAGAAATGATATTTCAAGGATTGATTAAGTCTATGAACTCACACATCTTATGAACTCATAGTTAATATGCACTAAGGCTAAGTGATCTATCTAGAAACTAAATTGTAGAGAGAGAGAGAGAGAGAGAGAGAGAGAGAGAGAGAGAGAGAGAGAGAGAGAGAGAGAGAGAGAGAGAGAGATTAAATTGAATGAGAACATCTAAAGGATCTCTTTTAGTCCTATAATGATAGTACTTATCATATTCAACTTGTTGTTTCAAATCAAGGGAATGAAGCTCTATTTGTTCCTTGTTTCAATCTAGAGTAAAGAGAAAACAAACAATTAATAATCAGCCAAAATGGAATAGAAAATAATTGATATAGAAATATCATTCAACTGACTCTACAACATCAAGCATTTCACACCAAATTTTTTCTAACCTTTTATTAATCTTTCATTATCATACATATAGGATTCTGAGATGACCATTAGAATGGAAATTCAATCAGATCATCTCCTCAAAAATGAAAAATGGCAAGGAGCAAGTTCATCTATTACAATGATTACATAACAAAAATGAAAAGGTAGAATATGAATCACTTTGCCTTCTTTCATTTTCTGCCTTTAGCCTAAAGGCTTTGGTGGCAAGAATGATTGGAATTAGCTCTTCATGTTTATGGACATGTACATTAGTGTATCTCAAGAGCCATATAGAATTCTCTTGGTCCAAATCTTTAAGGGCACCCAATTGGTCTTGTAATTCTTCCATGGCCACATGCACACATCCACCAAGCCCCTAAAGCTTGGAGATTCTGTCCTAGTGACTAGAAGTCATTCCTATCAGATCATTTATGAAATTGGAAAAATTTATCTTCATGATAGTTACTCCAATGATTGCTTTCCCTTGCCCATTAGACTATGAGCCTGCATACAAACCTCTTAGTAGTTCATAATCTCTATCCTACTCCTTTTTTACTTTGACTTTAGTTTCTTTAAGTCCCTCTTTTGTTACAATGATCATTTCAGATTTGAACTACATGCTCTGAAACCACTCAACTAGGGGCTTATCTCCTTTAGGTAAAATCGTTGCTTCAACAGTGTCCTTTACTTTGATGTGGATGATCATCTTCAACAACAAAACATAATAATCACTCTTGACTTTTTTGTAGCTAAAGTGGCTCTATTTGATGATATGTTATCTTTTGCTATTTGCAATCTTAATATAGCATTACCAATCTACTCTATAATGGAGAGTCCATCTTCCTTGATCATCTCACTCCATTCTCTATTGATTCACCCAAAATGCTTATCTTCCTAGAGTTGGGAGATAAGTGCCTGGATGTCTATAGCAGTGGGATCTCCAAAAATGGGCATCCCAGAGATGCTTTCCAAAGGGGTGACTAATTGCCTTATGAAGCAATTTAATTCCTATATTTCTACTTTCATCCAGACCTTTGAGATATGAAGGCTTCTAGCTATCCTTCAGTCACTTTATTCGTATACTTCCACAAGCTAACTTTGGTATGATATTTGGCTTCCCTAAGATCCATTGAATGCATGGTGAAATCATCTGTATTCATATCCTCAATCCTTCCTTCTTTAGTAGGTTTTTCTATTTCAATTATCAAATGCCCTATTTTAGGGTCTTGCCTAAGGATAGACAAGGTCTTTTGTTTCTTAACCTTGGTCAATGCAGATCGAGAGAAAACAACAAAGGATAAGGCATCCTTGTTGGGAGCACCTTCATCCTTCCTCTTTCTCTTCCTATCTAGAGTATCTTCCAACCATAAATCTATGCCTATTACCTTTGAAGTCATCCAAAGAGACTCTATGCTAAACATTTTCCTTTTAACCAGAGTGATTGTTTTCGTAGTCAAAGAGAAGGGATTCTTTTGGGGCTTGTGAAATGAGCTTTGAGGACTCTTTGCCTCTCTCTGTCTCTGTAGTCTTCTTGGCTACTTCATCTAACTCAGTGGACTCACTATCACTACTTCCTCCATCTCCTAAGTCCACTACTTGCACATGAGGGCTGCTTCGGAGGAGAAGTGTGGCACTAGCAAATGGAACTAGACTACTATGAAGTGAGGGAACTAGAGTAATGACACTATCTTTTGGTTCATCCACCTTCTTCTCAACCTCTGGCTAGGCACTAATCACTGGGGGGATCCATCCTAACAAGTCTTAGCCATAGGGATATTTTTGTCTGGATGTTGATCATTGGCACCTATTGGCTGAGTTAGTCCTTGAGTTATGGCCAATGTTACACCTGATGTGCCATCTTGTGAGGAAGAAGTAGGGTTGGTTGCTAGGGAAGATTGAGTGGGGGTGCTTTTACTTTAGCTTCTTCTTGTTGTAGTCCACTCGACCCACTTCCTAGTCCTTTTAATAATTTGGTCCATCATGACATCTAGATCTTCTCTAATAACCTAATAAGGCTCTTAGCTGATAGGAATATTTCTTAGCTTTTTTAAATAGGTATTACTATACATATTCTTCCTATCATCTTCCACTCCCTCCACATTGATATCAACTTTATACATTTTCACTTGATCTACTATGAGTTTAGTGAAAGCACAATCATGACTTTCAAATTCATCCTTGGAATTAGCCCAATAGTCTTCAATGGTGGTGATATGTTTGATAACACTTCCAATTTGTAGAACCTCCCTTACATATCCATTTGGATCAAACATAGGCCTTAAAACCTCATACATCTCCAATTTATACTTCATCTCAAACACTTTTACTATGTTCTTTGCATCAAAACAAAACTCACAACTAAAAGCTCCCACCTTCATAGGAAACTTGTAACATTTCTTCTTTAGACTCTTGCTCAACACATTCACTTGAATCACTTACCTCATGATCTCTATCAACATGATCATATCACTTAGATATTTTGGTAGCTTCAAGGGGAATCCATTAAAAGCTACATGACACAAATATGAAAATTATGAGAACTAGATAAAATAACTCCTAATCTAATTAATGGCCACCATAGCTTTGGGGTTGAATCTCCTTTCTAGGTATGCTTGGAGCTCCCTACAAATTCACGTGGTAAATGCATCATTAACTCTTATATACTTCTCATAAATATTTTCCAACTGCAGACACAAGTAGAACTCATAAGACTTCACGTGATCAAGGAAATTTTCTACCCTTGGGAGACCTAGCCATAATTATAGAGAAGCTAAGATGTAAATAAAAAAGGAGGACATGTAGAAGGTTTTGTATAATTTCATAGCACTAAGAGCATGGGATAGAATCTGGCTTACCTCATGAGCCCAATCAATATATTAGGTGTCAGAGCAAATAACTTGCACCAAAAAGAAATATTGCACAATGAAGTTTAAAGCTTCTACCTCACCTTTCAATATGTGGAAGAGAACCAGGATGTCGATAGTCTTAGACTTGAGATTAGTACCAAAAAAAAGTCTTAGGAACCTTACTCTTGGTGCTCCATGGTTTTTGAAACCATGATTGCATGATTTCCTTTCTCCAAATCATTTTCTTCATAAAAAAATCAGAGAGAGCTCTGCCAATTGTCAAATCTAAAAACTCTTCCTACTTTGGAACTCAAAGGAAATTTACCATAGTTTTTCTTTCAATGGAGATCAATACTATCGCATCTAGAAATACAATCTATCTAGTGTCTAGGTTATAATGATTTATGCATTCATATATCAACTCTAGAGCTTGGATTGCAACTGGAAAACTTGCTACATCAATTAGCCTACATCCTCAAATCCTCTTAGTAATGGGATGAATAGGCTCTAATCTAAATTTCTTTTGGAAATATTGCATGTCATAGAAATGAAGAGAAGTGTCCTTGAAATTCTACAGTGAAAACTTGATCCCATTCAATCCATTGAAACCCACAAATCTAATTCCCATTCTATTTGAAACTAAATTTTGAATCCAAAAAATGAAAGGAATAGAAAATGTGTGTATACTAGCCTTTTGAAAAAGTGATACAATTTTAACAAAATAACAGTTCAAGAAAGAGTGGTAGTTTTGTAATTATTCACATTTCCACTTATATAGGGGCTTCAATTCACCCGTTGATCTTTAGAATTTGCACCACATGAATGAATTGAAGGAGAGATATGTTGGAACAATAAATGCATAATTTTAATAGGTATTTAGGTTTCTTTTCACTATTTTTTTGTCCCAATGGTAACTTTCTATCTCTTCATATTTACTTTCCCATTTTCTATTAAGATTCAGGGAGTTATGAATAGAGTATCCATAAGAAAACATCTATTGAATTGAATTCTACTTAATAGATCATTCCTGCAATAGTTAGATTATTTCCATTATCATCTTGAAATGTTTTGCACATGAAATGTAGGTTCAATCTACTTACCAACTTGATTTTCTTTAAAATCTAAAAAATTGTCCGCATGGGTTGAAAACTTGCCAAGGAGAAGACAATTTCCATTTCTCCACCAGGGCTTTACTTTTAACTTTATCTTTGATTATGTTTTCCCTTGAGTTCAAAAATTTAGGAAAGTAGTGCATAAAATCATTCGGTGCCCACCTTTTGTTTCTTTTCCCTTAGAATTACCCTTTGTAGGAAACAAACTTCATGGATTGAAAACCTACCAAGAAGAAGTCAGTTTCTAGTATTCCACTTGGAATGATTATAAGAGCTTAAAAAAATCCTGAATACTTCTTGAGATAGATAATTATAAGAGTAACATTAATTTGTGATAAGGCACCTTATTATCCTCTTATTTTGATGTGTATGCATCATTTGGTTCTCTTCATAGGAAATCACATTCATGGGTTGAAAACCCACCGAGGAGAAGACGAAGTCCCAATTTCTACAAGCTTCTATTCTCACGGAGAAAATGATGGGCTACAAGAAAATATAACTATTGTGAGTAACCTTTACATGTTTCGTGAATCTCCATCGGATTAGTACTAAGCTACCCATGACATCCCTTTCCATAAAGGAAAGAAACCACCTGGCTATAAAATGTGGAGAAGGGGAAAATGAAAAATATGATGTAGATTCCTTCCACCTAAGGGGACTTAGACTTGAATATACCTAGGACCTTATCAAAACACAAAATTTCATGTTACGAATTGGAGGATGAAAAGTGGAGCAACTACTGGCTCTGACTGGGGACTTGGGTAAGCAATACCCAAGCAAGGAATCCAAAATCTCTAGTTTTGCAAAATTGAAAGGTGGCTACACAACAAAATTAAAGCAAGCAAAAAAAGGAAAAGGAGAAAGCAAGGGAAATCAAACTAGAAAAACACAAATAAGAACTAAATGTAACTACAGTACAATACAAGGGTACCATTTGATAAAGTTTCAGATCATGACCATTGTATGTCAAGGTTAGCACATCACCATCTAGATATGCCAATTTAAATGAGTTGTTCTCGAATGCCTGATGAATAGTGAATGGGCCTTTCGATAGAGTATCAAATTTCTTATGCATACCTTTTGGTTCTCTTCACTTATCCCACAATAACACACTGTCCCCTATCATAAATTTCTGTGGTCTTGCTCTTTTATCAAACAAGCTCTTCACATGCAATTGGTGTTGTGTGATATGATCTATGATTTATTCTATTTCCTCTTTGAGTTTGCTCAAGTAAAAAATTATCTTTTCCAAACCATCCCTATAGATATCATCTTTAATCATAGTCCTTAGTTTGTTTGTAGCTAATTCCAAAGGTAATGGAAGATTTTCTTCTGTTCCATAGACCAATTCAAAAGGAGATACACTGATCACCCTTTTAGGTGTCACTCTATCTGCCTATAATGCTTTGTGAATTTTCTTGTGCTAGGTCTTCTGATTATCGGACACTAATTTCTTGACAATATTCATCAAATTTTTATTACTAGATTCAGCTTGACCATTTCCTTGCTAGAAATAATCAGATGAATGGTTGACTATGATATCATACTCGAAACAAAAATTGGTGATCTCAACTAAAGAAAAATATGTCACATTATCCATCACCAGTTTGATGGGGACACCAAACCTAGCTAGGATTTTTTCTTTAATGAATTCACATACCACTTTAGAAGTAGTCTTTTTAGTTGCTTTGGCTTCTACCCACTTGGTGATGTAATCAGTCACAGTTATAACATAGTTGTGACTAGCACTAGATGTTGGGTTGATAGGCACAATTAAATTAAGACCTCATTGTTGGAAAGGACCTTTAATGATGATAAGTCTAAGAGGTAGAGTGGCTAATTGAGGTTTTCTAGTGAACATCTTACATTTCTCACATTTTTCCACCCAGGAGTAGGCATCCTTAAACATTCCCGGCCAGTAGTAACACTATCTCAATATTTTGAAAGCCGTGACTAAAGATGAGAAATGTCCACCACATGCTTCATCATGGAAGGTTCTCAACAACTTTTCTTGTTGTTGCTTGTCGATACATCTAAAGAAAGTACCATCTATAGTAGTTTTTGACAATTTGTCATCCCAAATTACATTTTTAGCGACTTTCATCTTGAGATCTCTTCTCTATCTTGTTGTCATTCCTTTTGGACATTCTTCGTATGTCAGTAAGTAATATTCTTGAACCAAGAGTCTTGCATACCAACTGCCAGTACTAGCTGCTTCTCTCCTAGTTCTTTATTTTCTTCAACAATTTTATTTTCTGTAATTTCTTTACACAAGGAATTACCTATCACTAACTTAGTAAGCTTGATTTCAATGTTGTACTCTTGCATTTTTGATATCCACATCCCTCTAGCATTACACCCTATATCTTGTTGCATCAACACACTTTTTACTACTATATTTGGTATGTAGACCATAGAATGTGAATGTAAGATATAAAACCTAAAATTCTTCAGTGCCTTAACTACTGCAAGGGCATGTTTTTAAATTTGTGAGTACTTCAACTCATGGTTTTTTAGAGGTATGCTCATGAAGGCTATAGGGGCTTGTATCCCTTGTTGTCTTGCATCAGGATTGCTAATAAAGTGTGTTCAAAGGCATAACAATAAATGATGAAATCCAATTAATAATCTAGATGGCATAGTACTAGAGCATTAGCAATGGTGGTCTTTATGTTTTGGAAATCTTGTTTTCCAGCCTCATTCCATTTAAAATTAAAATTCCCTTTCATCATATCTACAATACATTTAGAAGTTTCTACAAAGTCTACGATGAATCTTTTGAGGAAATTTACCTGTCCAAAGAATGATTTAACTCCTATTTTATTTACCAGCAAGCTTAGCCTCTGAATGACCTCAACCTACTCTAGGTCAATTCTAATACCCTCCTGGGAAACTATATGACCCAAAAGCTTTCCTTTTGTAACATAGAAAATTGATTTTTTTAGATTTAGGGAGATTCCATGTTCTTGGTACCTTTATAATACCTTCTTCAAATATTCTATGTGATTCTTTCTTTTCTTTAAAAACATAGTGAGATCATCCAAGTATATAACAATAATTCGATCTTTTAAATCAGCAAATTTTTTGTTCATGCATCTTTGAAATGTGGCACTAACATTAATTTGTGTAAAAGGCATTCTATGGTATGCAAATGTACCCCATGGAGTAGTGAAAGTCATTTTGTATTGATCTTTCTCCTCTACTTATATTTAATTGTACCCTAAGAAAATATTGAGCATGGACATCATTTCAGTCCCAACTATTGTTTGTAATAGGTGATCCATGTTGGGAAGAGAAAAATTCTCTTTCAAGGATGCTTGGTTCAAATTTTGGAAGTCAAAACATATCCTTATTTCTCCATTCTTCTTCCTAACTGGCACTATATTGGCTACCCAGGTGGAATGATGAATGGGATAGACAATCCTTTCTTTTAACATCTTGTCCACCTCCCTAAATATAGCATCAGCTACTTTACGATTATAATTCCTTTGTTTCTGTCGAAAGGGAACTGCATCAAGCTTCAAGGGAATTTGATGTTTTACCTTCCCACACCTATAACTTTTCAAATCTTTGTAGCTACAAGCGAATACATCTTGGTATTCTATAAAAAGTTGTCTAGTAGCTTCTTTCTCTTTAAATGAACAACACTTTCCAATGTTAATCATTTTGGGACTATGAGTATCTCCTATAGACAGTCCTTCATACTCATCTGTAGTAGGACCTTTTTCCATTCTCTTCCACTTGATGTAAGCATCATGTCTATTAAATAGTCTTTCCAAAGATATAAAATATGGGGGAATGTTATTACCTCAAAATTGGACTTCATTAGTTTGATCTTCTCTTTTCCTGTGTTTGAGGTCTCCATGGTTGTCTCCCTTTGATGAGTGTTTACAAGAAGCTTTGTCATTTTCTAAGAACAATTGAAAACTCTTGTCATCTTCAAAGACTTGCCAAGATTCAATATTGTTTAATGTAGAGGCTTGATGCACAATCTCAACCTAGTATTTCTTATCCTTGAATTTAGGATGAGGTAGCAACAAGGATGTAGAAACAACTAAGGATTTAGCTTTGGTGTTCATCTCCCTTGGTACTACTTCAATAGAAAAAGTGTCAAAGCCTTCTATTTCATCCCAAACTTTGTTTCTATAGGTTTTCAACTTATGGTTCTTCACATAATATTGCCCTTTAATTTGTCTCACAATAAGTTTTGCATCACCTTAGGCTTTTAGGATCTTTATTCCTTTTTCCTTTGTAGCTATTAATCCAAGGAGTAAGGCTTCGTACTCTAAAATATTATTATTTTTTACAAACTCCAATTTAAAAGCCATGGGTTTAGGTTCTCCTTCAGGAGGTATTAACACTACACCTATGCCAAATCCTAATGAGGAACCACTTCCATCAAATTCTAATATCCATATGGATGAAGACTCTTTTTCTTTTTCGAGGATTTTTGGTTCTAGATCTTTGATTCCTTATTCATTTAGGGTATCTTCAATAAACAACATGTAATTTCCAAACTCTAGTTCTTGATAGAGGACCTATGCTTTAGGGCTATCTAACTTCAAGATAGTAAATTTTATCTTTTCCTCAAGTTCCAACTTAACTTTATTGTCCCCTATGGGAATAACTACTTGAGACCAATCAAGTTTTATTTCTCCCCCTAAATCTTGGCAAAAACTCCTGCTTAAGAGAAAGCTATAGCTTGTTGGAATATCTGCAACTGGGATAGTCAATAATAGTTTTTTTTTTGGATAAGAAGCTAAGGCTTCTTGAGCATCTTTGATTTTTCCAAGAAAGGGGACTTGTTTAGAATCCATAGAATAATACCTTCCATGAACTTTAGTAAGGGTGAGGCCCAATGCTATAGCTATGAAATAAGGCATCACATTGTTTGATGTGCCTGAATCTATTATATAGTTACTTAATTTACATCTATTAATACACAGTGAGATGTAGAATGGGTTAGGTTTTTGCATGGGAAAGGTTTCTAGGATAATGGAATCTTCTTGGTTAAACAAGTTAGATGTCGAAGATTCATCTTCCTCCTCAATGGTCACATTATGATTTTGATCTACCAATATTTTCAACTCAGAGGGATGAGATTTCAAATAATCTATAGGGGAGATTCAAATTTTTGACTCTTCACAAAATTGGATGAAATCAAAAGGGGTCATTTTGTTACCTATTTGAGGCATTAATACTCCTTAATGAATATGAATATTATTTGATGAAGAGTTGGGGTCATTTCTTGGAGCATGACTAGAGTATGGCTTTTTTATTTTTGACCTCAGGTTAGTACTGTGTATGAAGTTCCATCAATGGTTGCATAACATTCACCCTTTGGCTCAGAATTGGATTCATATTCCAAGAATAATTTTCTAGAGTTGCCATTTGAGTATGAATCTAACTCAGGGGAAGGGGTTGTGGTGCTTAACTCATTAGTGGATAACAACTACATCATACAAGCAATTTTTAGGAAACTTTCACTATCATCATCTATTGTCAAATGAAACATGCACATGTTTCCTTTCTTTAGTGCTACCTCAATCACCAATCTTGGTTGTGATCCTATAAGTTGTTGAAATTTTCCATCATTATTTCTTTCCAGTGGGTTTTGATAGTGTTGTTGGTAAGAGTTATTTAACCCAACTAATTTTCTTTCACTGCCATCATTTCATTTGATAACTTTTGAATCAATTCATCAGATGAGGTGATATTGTTGGAACTTCCCTTGGTTTGGAGTTCCCTTTTCCACTTCCTAGAAGAGATTAGGTCATCTTCAAATTTGACTACTTTCTTTTGTGCATCTACTAAATCTATGGTATGAGACCTTCTTAAATCATAATTGATGTCCGATGAGATTGCTCTTATAAAGAATATTTTCAACTTTCTAGCAGTAGATTTATCAGTTGTTGGGATCCTGCTAGTGATCTTATTAAAAGTTGCAACAAAGTCCCTCAGACTCATGGTGGGTTATTTTTTAATGGATGTCAACTATGTTAATAAGACATGCTCATCTTTTTCAGTTTTGAACCTTATTTCAAAGGCCATTCTCATTATATCCCAATTGGTGATTGATCCATCATCTAGATGATAAAACTAGTCTATTGCACTTTTCATTAAGGTCTCTACAAATAGTATTATAGCAACACCTTCATGAGCAACCCCTAAGATGTGAGTGGCTATGAAGAAGGCCTTAATATGCTCATCTGTAGTAACCTTCCCATCACCAAAAAATTTAGTAAAATTCTTCCTTGAACTAGATGGGAGTGGTTGATAAGTCGTCAGTGCTAACAGACCTGTTGCTGCAACCCAAGGAGCAACTATAATTGTTTTAGCAAGCTATTGTAGAAAATTGACAACTAGAGGAGTAGTAACTCTGTGCAAGGCCAATGCCTGGCAGGTAGTATGTGAATAGCTTTGATTTCTGATAGGTGAAGGATGTCTACTCTAACCTTTTTTTTCACCTTTTCGCTTAAGAATATCTAGGATAGGAAAACCAAGTTCTGTAAGCTTATCAAAAATAGGGTCTTGCCCACCCTATTCTTTAATAGTTCTAAGGAACCTTTTTTTTTCTAGGATGCTAAACTAATTTTGTCTCTAAGCTTCATTTCCAAACCATATTTCTACCCTTTAGATTTCTCTCCTATGAACAACTCTTTCTAGTGCTTTGACCCTAGATTCTTCTTCTTCCAATATTTGGCTAGCATTCTTATAATGCTCAAAATTCCTCTGATTTCTCCAAAAAAATGTATTAAGTGATGAGATTATATCTTCTTGTTCATCTTTTAACCCAAGATCAGGTTGGAGTACTAGAAATATGCTTTCATGAGGTAGTACCATTTTTGGTCCTCATGTTAAAAGCTTATTTAGTCAAGTGACTATTCATTTCCCCAACAGAGTCACCAAAAATCTATTGGTAGATAGATTTGTTCTTTCTGATTTTAGCTCTTCAATGCCCTAATTTTTGAACAATATCTTATTACAACAAATGGAAAGTTTCTTTTGAAAATATTTACTTTCCTCTCAATTATTAGGTACAACTCCCTATTGCAAAATTTGCAATGAATTTTGTTTACTCCTAAATCTACACCAGGTATGTTCTTAACTAGAGAATAGGAGAGGTAAACCAAGTCAAACCTATGGGTGTGTGCACCAAGTTGTGGTGCCAAAAACATGAAACCCCATATTTTTTAGTTTTTAAAAGTGTGTACTCGCTATAGCATGCACACGCTATGGCTTGGGATGCCCAAGCCATTGCGCGTGTGTGCTATAGCATGTACGCACTTTTTAAAACTAAAAAAAATTATGAATGGGCTACAAACTTGCAACCCATTTTATTTCCATTTCATTTTGCAAGGATTTCCTCCTTACAACACATATGTGAGTTGAAGAAATTAAATACTTTTTCCACCCGCCTTCTCAAAATTTTGCCTCATCACCAAAGTTTGAGATCAAGATCACGTCTTATGTTTTCTACTATTATTTTTGCATTATTTTGTAGGTTTTTTCAATTTTACTTTAAATTTGTTTATTTATTTAGATTGCAATTGGTTTCTTATAAGGAAATGTGGATAATGAACCACCAAATCCCCAACAAGATAAAAACCAAAACCCTCCACAAGATCCAAGAGAAAACCTTCCACAAGATGAGAATCAAAACCCTCCACAACAAGAGCAAGAAATTCCACAACCTACACCAATTAGAAGACCTCCCCCTAGCACACAACACAACATAATAAATAAAATAAAAAGAGGGAAAAATGAATTAGAAGTACTCATTGGTAGTTTGAAAGCTTGTGGACAAACCAATCCAATGAGAGCATAATTGACATCCTCTCTCAAGTCCATTATGACCCATGTAGCTTCTATTAGTGGTCAGTTGGATATTTGGTGTGTTAATAGGGATGAACAAAGAAGATATTAGGCAAAAAAATTATCATATCAAGATGTAAAAAAAAAGAAAATAGCAAAAGGTAGCATTAGTGCATTGTTTAAAAAACTTGGTGAACAAAATATTGTTAGAGAGACAACTAAAAGGTTCCCCATCCATTGGTGCATACATGATGGTATTAGAAATAATTTTTGGGATGGATGGTAGATGGTCTTTGATGCCCCTTCCTACAATAATCACGAGGTTTCAATATATTTCTTAAAGAAATTGTATTATGAATTTTTCCTTGGGGAGATCCCCAATTATTTTGATATATTAGAATCTTAGGGTAGAGGTTGGGGGGTCATCATTTGAGAGGCTAGGGGTATGTCATGACCCTAATATAGTTAGGGAACTTGTTGTCAAGCTATAGGGTGAGCATGTGATTATTCCTTCAATTGTGAAGGAAAATGTAAAGGCCAACACTCTAGGGACTATTAATGCTTTGACATAGTCCCTCATTCATTACACAAGTCTATTAGTTGAGGAGGAGCCTTCTGTGTGTTGCGGTCACATGTGCACATCATGTGGATCCTTATGCACATTTAGCAGTCATGCTAGAGATGGTATGGATGATCGGCTAGTCATTGATCAGTTCCTGAATGAGACATTTGGCATTGACACATAGGTAAATTACAATTATAATAAACTAATTTGATCACATTTTGTATGTATAGTGAATGACTAATTAATTAGTATGTATTGACATTGTTCAAGATCTAGGGTAAGAGTGTTGGCAGCCCTAGTAGAGAATTAAATCAATGAGTCCAGAGGTATGTATCGATTTAATTATCTAAATTAATACATATATTTATTAAGTAATCATATGAAGGATTGACAAATATTTTTATAGATGTACATCAGTTCTCTATTGGACCATCGACATTCACTAGGGACTCTGAGCTACGCATGATACGAGCTTCGTAGAGCTACATTTTTTCATATTAATTTAATTCATTTGATTATTATTTTTCATGTTTCATGTTACATGTAACTTGTATTGTATGACATGTAGCTCTTGATATCTGAGACTTCTCCTCATCTTTAGAAGTCCATCCATGGTGGAGTTGTTGTAGCAATGGCTAGTTTAGAGCCATTGACTAAGGTATGAAAGAATTTTCTTGGTTTTAGTTGTTGTTTATAATAGTTAGTATTGAAATTTATAATGTTATTTATAATTGATTATATTGATTGAATTTTTGTAGGGCCTTGTTACACCCGATCATCCACAAGCCTTTGAGGTGGACATATAGAGTAACTATTTGATGGCGGTAAGAAAATAATTAATTTTGTGTGTACATATATTTGATTTCAATGTATAATAATTATTGATTCATATCTACTTTGTTTGTATTAGTTCGAGTTAGAGAAGAGCCTAAACAAGAGGATGAGCAAGCGTGTGAGGAAGACCTCATCATCCCCATCATCTCCCTCCACATGACAACCAAAGATCTCTAGGGATTTTTTTCCTTCCCCTCATGAAAAGGAGAAGATATAGTTGATAGAAACACATGTATAGACATTAGTGGACATATATGTTGGATTTTATGTCAGTGGACATATTCGATATACATTTGATGTATGACATATATTTGATGCATGACATTATTAGAATTATGACATTATTGGTTAATACATGATATGCTTGTTCATGTATGACATTATTGGTTATCATAATATGTTATGTGTTTGTTAATGTATGGAATTATTGGTTATCATTTTATATTATATGTTTATTCATGTATGACATTATTGGTTATCATAATATATTATATGTTCGTTCATGTATGACATTATTAGTTATCATAATATATTATATGTTCATTCATCTATGACATTATTGGTTATCATAATATATTATATGTTTTTTCATATATGACATTATTGGTTTTCATAATATATTATCAAGGTTGCATGGGTACTTGTACCTACACCCCTAGTACTCATACTTGTGTACCCAAGTACTAGGTACTCGGTGGAGACCATCATAACTAAAGACCTTGATTAAGATTTTTTATTACTATTTTTTTGGGTTTTTTGTTTGTGTATTAGCTCATTGTTTATCAAGCTTAATTAAATACCTAATTAGTTCATAAACTTTATCACTGTTCAAGCATAAGTTTATCATTTCTAGTATGTCATCATCATATGATTTATAATCTTGTTCATGTTTAAATTTTTCCTTCTTTGTTATTTGTTTATCAAGCTTAATTCAATACCTAATGAGTTTGAAACTTTGATACAATATTGATCAACAATAAACTTTATCACTATTAAATCCAAAAATTTATCATTTACAATATGTCATTATCATATGATTTATGTTCTTCTTATTCATGTTTAAAGTTTTCCTTCTATGTTATTCATCTAATCATTTATCATAAATTATTATTACAAACATATAACAAATCTGAAATTGAAAAGAATACATTACATTTGCAAACTTTATCACTGTTCTTGATTTGAAAAATCATTGTCATGACTCATAAATTTAGGTTTTCTATAAATATAAAAGTATAATTAAAAATAAATTTTGACATACCCAAGTACCCCCATCCCCTATTATAAAAAATAGTTGTATCCATACCTGTACTGGTACTCGGAGTACCCCAAATACCCCTGTCCTCGTGCAACCTTGTATATTATATGTTTGTTCATGTATGACATTATATATATATTTTAAATTTTAAGTACATTTCATGTATTTAATTTTAATATAAATTGCATCCAAAATGATGTAGAGTGCTCACACCAAAAGCTAGTGGATTCCCATCAAGAACACTTTTATAGAAAACTACCTTTCCTACCTTTGTAAGTGTCTTCAAAGAATCTTTCCAACTTGGTTAGAATATTGAACAAAATTCTACCCAACATCACAAAACTACTTGATCACTTTCCCTATTCAAGACTTGGGAAGCAATAAGGGAAGAATGAGCAAATTTGAGAAACGGATCATAATCAACTTCTTGCTTCAAACCAACATCTTAGCCACTTCAAGGAACACCTAATAACTATCTCACAAACTGTAGTCTGTCATCTATTCCATACTTCCAAGAGATTATTCAACATCATATGAGTGAAAACAATCTTCCAACATCCTATAACTATATTTTCTTTGCAACAACATATAATTTGCTAATTTTTGGACAACTCTTCACAAAGGGAAGTGGTTATGTTTCAAACCCATGAAATGACTATTAAGACAACCAAGAAGATCATTAAAATATTCCAATAACTCTATTTAGTAATAGCATGTAGTTATATAAGGTGTAATGACTCTCAAAACACTTATTGAGTCAACTTATTAACAAAAATAACAAAAAAAGGAAAATCGTTAGGACTAAGACAATTTCAGTTTATAGGTGACCTCAAGTTCCTTGACCTTACAAACAAGGATTACCTTATTACCATAAAAAAATAAAATGCTCGAAATGATGTGTATGATCACCCCTTTACCTTCTATCATGAGTCTCCATTATTGAATGAGATGACATATCCAGTTGCCATAGTCAAAGATCGTTGCCCTATGGCATTTAGTGACTCTTATGGATGATTTAGTTCGGTGTGCTCGATAATGTTTGAGCACTCAATGGGATGGGAGGATCTTGGGGCTAGTTTTTACCTAGGTACCCAGAGCTAATAGAATAGATAATTCAATCCCATGATGAAAGGTGAGAGAGATTTGGCAGTTGGCAACATTGTATTGGCCAACACTACAAGTTTCAGCATCACCCGAGATGACATCGTAAAATCAAAATGTGGTAAGATCATCAAAAAGTGAGAGAGGTCTACACAACATGGTCCTATAGCACCTAGAATTACATCCATACCTCATATGAGCTCTAAGCTATGCCCTATCAAAGATCGCTTCCCTATGGCATTTAGTGACTCTTTAGGATGATTCAGTTTGGCATGCTTGAGAATGTTCAAGTGCTCAATGGGATGAGAGGAGCTTAGGACTAGTGTTTTCCTAGCTAAACAAAGCTAATAGAATAGACAATTAGATCCCATGATTAACAATGAGGTAGATCTGGCAGTTGGCAACTTTGGACTAGCCAATACTATAAGTTTCAGCATCTCCTGAGATGGCATCATAAAATCAAAATAGAGTAAGATCTCCAAAAAGTGAGAGAGGTTATTGTACATCTCTGAAACACAATCTAATAGCACCTAGAATCACATCTATAGCTTTTATGAGCTTTGAGATATACCTCATCAAAGATTGCTAACATATGGCATTTAGTGACTCTTAGGGACATTTTGGTTCAGCATACCTGAGAATGTTTAAGCACTCAATAGGACAAGATGAGCTTGGGGATAGGATTTACTTGGCCATCTAGAGCTAATAGAATAGACAATTTGATTGCACAACAAATAGTGAGGGAGATTTGGCAGTTGGCAACTTTGTACTAGCCAACACTATGAATTTCAGCATCACCTGAGATGGCATCGCAAAATCAAAATGGAGTAAAATCTCCAAAAAGTGAGAGATGCTATTGTAGCCCTTTGGAACACGGTCCTATATCACCTAAAATTGTATCCATACCTCACATGAGCTCTGAGATATGCCCCATCAAGGATCACTACCCTATGACTTTTAGTGACTCTTAGGGACATTTTAGTTTAGCATGTTCGAGAATGTTTGAGCACTCAACAGGATAGGACGAGCTTGGGGATAGGATTTACCCAACCACCCAAAGATAATGGAATAAATAGTTTGATCCCATGATGAATGGTGAGAGAGATTTGATAGTTGGCAACTTTGTATTGGCCAACACTACGAGTTTTAGCATCACCTGAGATGGTGTTGCAAAATCAAAACAAAGTAAGATATCAAAAAAGTGAGAGAATTTATTTTAGGTCTCCACAACATGGTCCTATAGCACCTAGAATTGCATCCATAGCTCACACAAACTCTGAGATATGCCCTGTCAAAGATCTTTGCCCTATGGCATTTAGTGACTCTTAGTGACATTTTAGTTGGGCATGTCTGAGAATTTTTGAGCACTCAATGAGATAGGAAAAGCCTAGGGCTAGGGTTTACTTAGCCACTCAGACATAATGAAATAGACAATTTGATCCCATGATGAATGGAGAGGGAGATTTAGCAGTTGGCAACTTTGTATTGGCTAACACTACGAGTTTTAGCATCACCTAAGATGACATCGCAAAATCAAAATAGAGTAAGATCTTCAAAAAGTGAGAGATATTATTATAGATCTCCACAACATAGTCTTATAGCACACAAAATTGAATCCATACCTCACACAAGTTCTAAGATATGCCCTATCAAAGATTTTTGTCCTATGACAATTAGTGACTCTTAGGGATGTTTTAGTTTGACATGCTCAAGAATGTTTGAGTGATCAATGGTATGGAACAAGCTTGGGGCTAGGGTTTAACCAACCACTTGGAGCTAATGGAATAGAAAATTCAATCTCATGATGAATGGTGAGGGAGATTTGGCAGTTGGCAACTTTGTACTAGCCAACACTACAAGTTTTAGCATCACCCAAGATGGCATCGCAAAATTAAAATAAAGTAAGATCTCTAAATAGAGAGAGAGGTTATTGTAAGCCTCTACAATCACACAAGCTCCAAGATATGCCTCATTAAAGATTGTTGCCCTATGGAATTTAGTGACTCTCAGGGACATTTTGATTCAAGGTACTCGAGAATGTTTGAGCACTCAATGAGATGGGATGAGCTTGGGGCTAGGGTTTACTTGGCCACTTAGAGATAAAAAAATAGATAGTTTGATCCCACGACAAATGGTGAGGGAGATTTAGTAGTTGGCAACTTTGTACTGGGCAACACTATAAGTTTCAACATCACCTAAGATAGTGTCATAGAATAAAAAAGGAGTAAGATCTCCAAAAAGTGAGAGAGGTTATTGTAGGTCTCCACAACACAATCCTATAGAACCTAGAATCCTATCTGTACCTCACACGAGCTTTGAGATATGTCCCATCAAAGATCGTTGCCTTATGACATTTAATGACTCTTAGGGACATTTTGATTTGGTGTACCTGAGAATGTTTGAGCACTCAACGAGATAGGAGGAGCTTGGGGCTAGGGTTCACCTAGCCACTTAGAGCTAATGGAATAGATAGTTCGATCTCACGATGAATGGTGAGGGAGATTTGACAGTTGGCAACTTTTTACTAGCCAACACTATGAGTTTTAACATCACCCGAGATGGCGTCACAAAATCATAATAGAGTAAGATCTCCAAAAAGTGAGAGAGGTTATTGTAGGTCTCCACAACATGGTCCTATAGCACCTAGAATTGCATTCATAACTCTCACAAGCTTCAAGATATGCCCTCTCAAAGATCATTTCCCTATGAAATTTAGTGACTCTTAGGGACTTTTTGGTTTGGCATGCTCGAGAATGTTTGAATGTTCAACAAGATGGGACAAGCTTGGGGCTAGGGTTTACCCAGCCACCCAGAGCTAACAAAATAGATAGTTCGATCCCATAAAAAATGTTGAGGGAGATTTGGTAGTTGGCAACTTTGTACTGGCCAACACTATGAGTTTCAACATCACCCAAGATGGCATCACAAAATCAAAATGGACTAAGACCTCCAAAAAGTGAGAGAGGTTATTGTAGGTCTCTTCAACATAGTCCTATAACAACCAAAATTGCATCCATACCTTACACAAGCTCTAAGATATGCCCCATCAAATATCGCTACCCTATGGCATTTAGTGACTCTTAGGGATGTTTTAGTTTGACATGCCTGAGAACATTTGAGTGCTCAATGAGATGGGACAAGCTTGGGGCTAGGGTTTAGCTAGCCACCCAGAGCTCATGGAATAGACAGTTCAATCCCATGATGAATGGTGAGATAGATATGAGCAAGATATGAGAAAAAGTTACTGATTAGGCCAAATTGGTTCTTTTTGATTTTTTGGTCAAGATAGCCTAGGATTAGGTGTTTTTAGTTGTTTAATAGTTTGGAACCTTTTCGAAGTCCTAGAAGTCAAATCTAGTGAACTTTGCATTAGTTGCACTTTTTGTGCAAAATTGCAAAAGTTGTAAAAGTCGATTAAAAATGCAAATCTAAATGGAAAACTTCTAACCTTAAAAAAAATGTTTCCCATGATCATATACCCAAGCATGGATAGTTACAACTTCGCAAACTTTCATTCGCAACTTTTTTGCAAAAATTGCAAAAGTTGCTCAAGCAACTTTTTGAGCAACATTGCAATTTTTGCTCTTTACATATTTAGGTCAAACGGGTCCATCTAAGACTATTCTAGGACCCTAGTTAAGATTCCTAGGACCTATTAAGTAACTAAATACCTTATTTTCCCATGAATATTGAAAGACAATGAATAAGCAATCAGATACTAGCTACAGATATTTCAAAGACATTGAAAAACAAATATATTATTCTTTCAAGAAAAAAGAGGTACTGATTCTGAAAATAAGATTGAAATGATTCCCATCAGTGGCATAGCCAATAAATACCTTTTTAATATAGTGACCAACAGTTGGCCTCACTCCCCATGCCTTCTCATTCGTAAGGAGGAAAGCTTAATATATAGAGGAATTGAAGCTACATGTATTAAATATACAAAGGAAGATATAGAAAACCTAGTTAATAGAGAGATTGATTTGAGAGAAAAGGACATTTTAGAAGAAAATGGTTATCTTAGTGCCATCCAAGGTATGCCAATTACTTAGGATGAAGAGAGAAAACCTACAACTATTGGGAAAGAGTGCACATGTACATAGACACAAATTTTTCAGATGGAGAAGTAACAAGTGCTATAGAATTGTCCATGGAGCAATGTGAAGTGAAGCCTCAAATTGGCTCATTAGTAGGCAAAGAATTTTGTCACACACTTCATTCTAGCAGCACAAATGTTTCAATTAGGAATGCCTATTCATTAATGGCCTTGCATTTATAGGACTTGGGAAGCTAGGATACTCAAGCGGGCCCCAAAGTTCTGATCAAAATATATTAATGATCTTAATAGAACAAAAAACATTGCATTGCCACATTTAAATGGAGACTTGAGTTTAAATGGAGATTGTTAGTTCCCAAACATGTCCTAGTCAAGTAGATGACTACTTTACAAAGCAACCAGTAGGAAACAGTGTCATGGAAATGAACTCAATGCTCAAGAAGGTTTGGCAACACTAAAATAACTTATTTTAAAATTCTTAGCCCTTCACCAATTCCCAAACTCCTACCATTTGCAAATCAACACGCTACAAGAGGTCAAATCCTTCATGGTACTTAACCTAGGGCTTGATTGGAAAAATCACAAAACACATCCTCTAGTCTTAAAACCTTGGAATCTTAAAAAGGACCCTACTAACTACCATTTCCCAAGTGGCCATGAAATTTCAACCAAGGAAATTGTAGTTAGAGGCCCATTTTTGCTGTGTGGACAAAAATTTTGTCCTAAAAGCCTAGTTTCACTAAAAATGCAATGATGAGACCGGAAGAAAATGAAAGCTAATTCAAAGCTTTATCTCAAAAATCCATCAAATTTGGTCTGAAAGTCTATACATTTCATGTAATATGAAAACAACAGTAAAAATGACTCCAAAACTAAATTTCTTTCTTTGCAACTTCTTCCAATCTGTAAATTAATGCCCTCCAGACCTCATAAATGAATTATATATATATATATATATATATATATATATATATATATATATCCTATGTCTATTTTAATGGTTACAACCAATATTTTAATAGTTATAACCTTTTTTCCACTAAGTTGCAAATTTGAGCAACTTTTACAACCTTCAACAATGCAACTTTGCACAAAAAGTGCAATATTTACATTTTTCACTTGATTCCACTTCTAGGACTTGGAAAAGTTTCCAACATACCTAAAACCAACTAAAAAAAACTAATCCTAGGATTTTTTGATAAAAGACATTAAAAATCCAGAATTTGCCTAATCAACAACTTTTGCTTATAAATTGCATAAAGTGCCTTAAGCATACAAAATGGTGTCTTTCTTAGACAACCATGGACTTCTCATCCAAGGGTTGTTTATTCTAGCCTAAGTAGGTTAAAAAAAAAATGAAAAGCAAAATATAAACCAAGTGCCTTGGTGCTCTGCACTAGGAACATACCCCTAAACATGAATGAAAAGAGAACAATGACCATGGAATGGAATAAAAACACACCTTAGACATATTAAGGTTTGTATATAGTAGATTAAGTTAATGTTGTGTACAAACAACACTAATATATAGTTACAATAGGTTTCCTTTGAAAAGGCTAGTGGCCCTTTAAACTGTAAATTGAACATAATATGGAAAAACCCCACATGAAGACAGAGTTTAAAGTTATCTGTGCCTGGTATGGTTGGATGCATGCTTGAATCAACTTTCTAATGCAACTAGTTTGAGGTTCTGAGACTTTTTAAAACTCAAGTTATACCTATTTTTGTACAAACAACCTAGATTTTGAGGGTTTGTAGGGTTTTTGAAGGAAATGGGGTTATAACTCTAGATTCCACCATAGGAAATTTATGGCCTTTGGTGGAATCCTTGTACTTCTAATGCACTTTGAAATTATTTTAATTTTAGGTTTTCATATGTAGGGTCAAGGGAGAAAGGTGATGCCCTAGATGCATATATCTTGTATGCATTAGCACACAGTCCTATTGTAGCAGCATTTTGTGACTCCAAAACTTGTTCCTAAGACTTGTAACTCTGGACTTAAGCTATTTGAGATGTTGTCCATCTAACCTAGTTGGTTCAAATTTTTTACCACTTGTTTAATTGGTACTTCCTTTGAAAAATTTCCCTAATTAGCCTTTAGGCCTAATAGTTAATTTCAAGTGTTTCGGTAGTATCATTGATGATAGGGTCTTATCACTTGGAGATCATGAAGTACATTAGGAATACAAAATTTTGGGTGGTTAGTTTCATTATTCCAATCCTAGGTTTTTAAGTTGTGGGCCTTAATCCACTTTCTGGGGCTACTAGCAATCCAAGGGAGTATTGAAGGAACTATGCATTATTTTTGTTTTGGATTCCTCAAATCTATTAAACATGACCCTACTGGTGTAAGAATAATATTTTCTAAGTCTGGTTTCATGATTCCATGTTGGTAATAGGTTTCATGCATTAGGAAATTTTGGTGATTAAGGTGCAAGTGTGGGGTCTTGAGCCTTGTTTAGGCTTTCAAACCTTGTGAAGGTGTTCTTGTGGTTGATCTCTCC
The DNA here is from genome assembly GCA_028749045.1 of Cupressus sempervirens. Classification (NCBI taxonomy): domain Eukaryota; kingdom Viridiplantae; phylum Streptophyta; class Pinopsida; order Cupressales; family Cupressaceae; genus Cupressus; species Cupressus sempervirens. The sequence goes on along the minus strand of CM053789.1, from coordinate 73,015,847 downwards.
CAACCTACCTTGTAACTACCCTAACCATTTGCATCAAATACATAATCAGGGTCAACAAGACAATCAGAGGATAACACAAATTAATTGGGAATTACTAAAGCCTATAATGGCTTTTTGATTCTACAAATCCTAGAAATTGTTAAAAGTCCTAAACGGACCAAATTTTCTTTGTAATGGGGACCAATAGAGTCCTTGGGTTAAATTGGAATGTTTAGGGTTAACACTTCTAACTTGTTATTTAGGCTATCACTTAGCAATTTTGTGCTAGGAACCCTTCCCTAAGCTAATGCCTCATCCCTTAGTTTACTCATTGCTCTATGTCAATGTATGCCTTGATTTTTAGGCCAAAATAGTGACTCTTATAAGGACATTAAATGACATCCAATACCCTAACTACCACACCTAGCTCCAATGATGCTTATTCTACTTACAAGGCTCACTTGGAGTATAACACAACAAAAATGAAAACCCAAGGGCCCTATGATTGGTGTAGGAGCACCCCTCTTATGAAATCATGTAATCAAGTTGTTTGGGTCATTTATGACCTCTTTCCAATTTTCTTTCCATTTTTTCAATAAGATCATGATTTTAGACTCCTAGATTTTCCATTAACCCTTTTGTGTGGTCCATTAGCAATATTGGGTTTTTTATAAGCCCATTGCTCAATGAGGTTAGAAGGGCACAACTTTTATATTTTGAATGTATATGCTTTTCATCTAGGGCCTAATAGTTGTATTGAGTCAATTAGGACTCATTTACATAGTTAAAATGCCTTTTAGGCATAAAAATGCAAAAATGCAATAAAAGTTGCAAAAGTTGTTATGTAACTTTGCAACTTTTTGCATAACTAAGAAAAATTGTTTGTAATCATCCCCCCAATGGTCACAACCTTTAAAATTTGGTTGGATCAGTTGGAGAAGACCTTCATATGGCCCTTTTAGGTGGGTAGAAGTTATAATGTAACATTTTTCTTTGAAATCAATAAAATATAACCTGTTTTGCTGCACTGTGGGCTATTTTTTGCATGGTACAAACCTATATAGACAAATAGGTGTCAAAGCTTAGTATGGTTGGATGCATACTTGAGTTACCTTTCTAATTCATTTGTCTTGAGGTCTTGAAACATTGTAGAACTCAAGTTATTCCTATTTTAGTGCTAACAACCCTAAATTTAAGGGTTTTGGTGGAAATCACGTTATAATTTGAGATTCCACCATAGGAATTTTATGGCCTTTGGTGGAGTCCTTTTATTCTTAATTCTCTTTGAGATTGTGGTTTTAGTTGCATAAATGAAGGTACAAGGGAGAAAGATGATGCCCTAGGTGCATGTAGCATATATGCACCAACTCACTGTTTTGCTATAGTCAACACTTAAGACCTTAAAACTCATTTCCAAAGCCTCAAAATTGGGATTTAGACTATTAATAACATTCCTCAATGTATCCAATTGGTTTTGTGGTTATATCACATCTAAATAGTACTTCCTTTGCAATAGTTTCCTAATTAGCCCTTTAGCCTTAATTGTTGTCCCCATGGGGTTAATGCAGCATTTTTGTGTATGTAATGTCAGCACTTTGGAATCTAATAGTATATCAAGATTATGATGTGTCTTTGTGGTTATTTTTTGCTTCCATTCAACATTTACTATGTTGCAGGCCATAACCTTGCTTGTTGGGCTACTAGGAATCCAAGAGGTTAATGAAGGAACTATGACTTTTTCTTGGTTTGAGGCCTTCAAATTCAGTCCATATGCCCCTATTGATGTAAAAACAACATGCCTTAAGTCTATGTTCATGGTTCCATGTCTAGAGTATGTTTCATACGTTAAGCCTTTATTGTTGTCAAGGTGCAAGTGCGGGGTTTTGGGCCTTGTTTGGGCTTTCAAAAATTGTTTAGCTGTCCTTGTGGGTTGTACACTCCCAACCTTCATTGTTAGTACCCTACCACTTGCATGAATGATTCAAGGTGACCCTACACCACTCTTTATCTCTCTTCCTCTCTCCCTATTCAAGTTAATGAACCAATTAGATCTTCTCTACATTTTAATATCTCAAGTATTGCCTCTTGGTATGACTTGAAAACTTTCCAAAGAGTCTTATTATGTGGTTTTCCACCATATTTTATCAAGTGGACATTTGATGCAACAATAAGGTTTGAATAATGAAGAATCTTCCTCTTTGTTTTCCAATCCTTGAATAACCACAAGTTAGGGTTCTTCATAAAATATCATCTAAGCCATGTGCCAGTTACAACCACCATGCCAATATGGTACTCTAAACCTTCACCATCTATAGCTGAGTGATCCAATTTTTGTTTGGCTTGGACACAATGACAAAAAGAATAATCTATCCTTTCTTCATTGTCTTCAGGTGCAATAAGAAAAAAAAATGGCCTGCAATGATAAACGTACAAAATGTGGTCATTAATTTAGAAAATACTTAGGTAAAAGTTATAAAGTTACAAATTTAAATTAAAGATATATATATATATATATATATATATATATATATATTACCAAGTTGCACTAGATCATACAAGTGATCAAAGTCAATAGACGAATCCATCTCTACCATTTCCAGTACTTGTGGGGGACGATAGGTGTCAATTGGGTCCAAAACTTGTATATCCCATTTGTCCACCCATTCAGTCAACTCATAGTCATCCAATTTTCTTCTACATGTGATGGACAATAGCATGCCATTTTTTCATGTGTGGATACTCCATGAACCTACATCAAAGCTTCTAAAAGAGTGCAACTCACTTGATCCTGTTAGTGTGCAACATTCTTCATATGGTACAATGTTAGTATTATCTATCAACCAAAAAATTTTATGAACCATAGACTCACCTTCCTTACTTGGAACCATTGTAGCATTACACCACTAGACGATAGATTTTTCATTTGTTAATATCATTCCATCTTTGTACTTTAGTTCTTCATGAACTAAGGCTCTTTTGATGCATGTACCTAGACCATTGCGCTCTCCCTTTCCATGACCAACCTCTGTGAAATTCCACATATATTGAATTCTAGACAATCTGTGCATCCTACTCAAACAATAGAACATCCGTGCATTCTTGAATTGAGATGCACAATTATTTGACCAAATAATGTGTTGATGATATGGTATGCCCTTGTTAGCCAAATATCCATAAAATAGTTGAAAACAACCATGTACAAACTTTGTAAAATGTGATCGATCATCGTTAATGTAAAAATGGTACTCCCTCAAAATTTTCCTATCATCATCTATACTTGTAGGTGAATGCATGAATGTTATGTGAACAAATATGGAAACTTGTTGAGAAGTATAATACTTTTCTTGCACCTCATTTTGTGGTTGTAGTGTGTAGTTCTCTATGAAGTCTACATTTGAAATAATGGTATCCAGTGAAAATGTATCCTTTCACAACTTGAATTCCAAATCTAGCCATCGAGCTCTATGTGTATGCCTTGCATACTCGTAAATAATCTTTTCACAAAAATTTTTCATGAACTCATACATTGGAATCTTTTCAATGACTAAATCACATCTTTTACCTTGTTTCCCATTTTTTAGAGCATATGCCACTATCTTATATTTTTCGTAATCTACTATTTCATTTCCAATTGCATGTGTACTATCCATATGTTCACCAGTTGATAAAAGCTGCAAAGAACCACAAAATATGCATCTACCATCTAAGCATGATGTCTTGTAAAATTTTTGGCCATCCCCTATTTCACATAAAATGTTGGATATGAATTCCCTTGAAGATCTAGGTGGCTCATTCATGTCACAATCCTACAAAAAAAACTTAGAATGCAAAAACACACATATATGCCTAAAAACATCAAAATGGTTAAAAAATTCAATGTGTATCCTACAACAAAAAAATGTGCATGTGTGATTTATCTTCACATAAAAAGGTTTACCGATCTCAAAAAATCTTTGACTTATTCAAATTTTAGGATGAATACCAATAAATTTTGCAAAAAATTGTGTTTGAGTTGAGTCCAAAAAATGTTTTATATGTGGGTCCCAATTTTGGCTACCAATCCTCCTTCTTACAACATCTCTTTGATTAGGGGAAACACATGTTATTTGTCCAAAAATATTTGATCAATGATTTCAAATCTTCACTAATTTATTAATCCTTTTGTGGTAGCCTACTGCTAAATTTCCATAAATCATTTTTTGTTGGATCTTCCAATCTCTCACACCTTAGCATAGCTCTCCTTAGAGTACCTCTACTGATTTTCAATGTTTTGCTTGTCTTTCTCATGATTCAAGCTCTCTTCATTTTGGTACTTACTATTGTCGATATAAGTACTCATCTTGTGATATTACTATCTTTGGTGCATGATTTAGAACCCACTTTGTCACAAGCACTCATTATATTCTTTACAATGCTTTTTTCATTTGAACCATCCATCATTCTTAGCCCAAGAATCTTCATGATAGGCCTAAATTTCAAATTCCTCATCGTTTCAACAAATAATTGGCATTGACCTATAATATTTAATTCTTCAAAGAATAATCTCCACATATGTTTAACTTTTATTTGATAAGTATGCTTGCTAATCTTGTCAAGCATTGATTTCAAAATGTTAGTATCAATATCAATCAAATATTTTGATCTTCTAAAATGAATTCTAGAAGGTTTTATAATCTCTTCCATTCCCTCAATATTTTGAACATCAACATAAGGTTAAGTGCTTTCTGTACCTTGAACCGAAGATGATGTGCCTTGGCAATAAGATACAAAAGATGAAATATCACCTACTTGATATGTTGATGTTGTGCCTTCAACATAACATGATGGAGTGTGTACATTGTTAGATCTAAAAATTAGCATATCTTCAATATGAGATGATGATATGACTCCAAAATTGGAAGATGGTGAAGCTTCACAATTCAATTGTCTTCTTGAGTGTGACCGTCTCATTTGTTCCCTTTGTCTTTCCAATTCTTCCTCTTTGTTTCTTTGTATCAGTGGTTCTTGTTCCTCTTCAAAATTCAATTTTTCATTATTGCTTTGCAATTTTCTTTGTTCACATAGTAGTTTCATTTTATCTCTTTTAATTTCCAAATCTCTCTCCCTCTCTTCCATTGTTTGAGTTTTTGGTTTCTTCCTTGACATGATGACAATTTCTATATGTCAAATTATTCAAACATCTGAATTATTTACAATTTGTAAATTACAAATCATTCAAATACATATAAAAATTACAATTATTTTATTGAATACACAATATATATTAAACAACTTGCCAAATTTCTAACAATTTCCAAATAAAATTCATTCAAACATACAAATTTCAATGAATTCACTTTATATTAAACAACATGTCAAATTATAATCAAATTTGTCTCTATATAACAACAAAGAATATTTAAAAAGGACTGCACTAACCTTTTCTATAGAAAGAATATTCAAAAAGCCTTCAAATAGTGTTGGCTAACTTCCAACAGCTTGAAACCCATGTTTTCTATCAAAATAACAGAATACACAATAGACCAAAAGTAGAATATGGATCAGCAAAGGCCCAAACTTTCTTTATGACTCCTTTTTGCTGTTTTCATATAGTGCATATGCACTATAGCACATATGCACTGTAAAGCATGTATGCACTATGTGAAGAATAATCTCTTCCTATCCCACCATCCCCCATCGCCCATCCCCTACTCTCTCTCCTCTCCCATCCCCTACTCTCTCTCCTCTCCCATTCCCTACTCTCTGCTCTCTCCTCTCCCATACCCTACTCTTTCTCACTCTCTTTCCTTTCCCATCCCCTATTCTCTCTCTCACTCTCCCTCTGCTAATCCCTCTCCCACTTCCTACTCTCTCTCTCCCTTCCTGTACTCTCTCACTTTCTCTCTCCTCTCCCATCCCCTACTCTCTTGCTCTCTCTCTCTCTCCTCTCCCATCTCCTACTCTCTCTCACTCTCTCTCTCTTGTGTCCCATCCCTCATTTTCTCTCTCACTCTCCCTCTACTACTCCCTCTCCCACCACCTCTTCTCTCTCTCTCCCATCCCCTACTCTCTCTCACCCTCTCTCCTCTCCAATCCCTTACTCTCTCTCTTACAAACACTCCCATCCCCCCTCTCTCACCACCTACTCTCTCTCCCATCCCTTACTCTCTCTCTCTCTCCCCTCTACCATCCCCTACTCTCTCTCCCTACTCTCTCTCTCTCCTCTCCCATCCCCTACTCTCTCTCTTGCTCTCCCTCTCCCACCGCATACTCTCTCTCGCTCTCTCTCATCCCCTACTCTCTCTCACCCTCTCTCCCTCTCTCATCCCCTACTCTCTCTCTCTCTCACTCACATCCCCCCCTCTCTCTCCTCTCACCACTACCTACTCTCTCTGTCCCATCCCCTACTCTCTCTCTCTCCCCTCTCCCATCCCTACTCTATTTCCCTACTCTCTCTCTCCTCTCCCATCCCCTACTCTCTCTCACTCTATCTCCTCTCCAATTCCCTACTCTCTCTCTTGCTCTCCCTCTCCTACTCCCCTCTCCCACCGCCTACTCTCTCTCTCTCACTCTCCTCTCACTCTCTCTCCTCTCCCATCCCTACTCTCTCTCTCCTCTCTCATTACCTACTCTCTCTTGCTCTCTCTCTCCTCTCCCATCCTCTATTCTCTCTCTTGATCTCCCTCTCCTAGTCCCTCTCCTACTGCCTACTCTCTCTCTCTCTCCCATCCCCTACTCTCTCTCTCACCCTCTCTCTCCTCTCCCATCCCCTACTCCCTCTCACACACACAATCCCATCTCCCTCTCTCTCACCCTCTCCCACCACCTACTCTCTCTCTCTCTTTGTCTCTCTCTCTCTCTCGCTACTCTCTCCCCCCTCTCCCATCCCCTACTCTCTCTCACTCAAACACTCTCATCCTTCTCCTCCTCTCTCTCTCTCTTTCACTCTCCCACCGCCTACTGTCTCTCTCTCCATCCCCTACTCTCACTCTCTCTCTCTCTCCCATCCCATTCTCTCTCTCTACCACCCCGTACTCTCTCACACTCTCACACTCTCTCCCATCCCTAACTCTCTCTTACATAGACTCCCATCCTCCTCTCTCTCCTCCCTCTCCCCACTCCCTCTTCCACCACCTACTCTCTCTCTCACACACTCTCTTCCATTTGTTACTCTCTCTCCCCTCTCCCATCCCCCTACTCTCTCTCTTTCACACACACACACACACACTCACATCCCCCCCTCTCTCTCCTCTCCCCATCCCCTACTCTCTATATATCTCACACACACTCCCATCCCCCCTCTCTCTCTCCCTCTCCCACTCCTCCCACTACCTACTATCTCTCTCTCTCACTCTCTCTCCCTCTCTACTCTCTCTCCCATCTCACACTCTCTCTCTGCCACCCCTACTCTCTCACACACTCTCACGCTCTCTCCCATCTCCTACTCTCTATCTTACACACATTCTCATCCCCCCCTCTCTCTCCCTCTCCCACTCCTCCCATCGCCTACTCTCTCTCTCTCTCTCTCTCTCTCTCTCTCTCTCTCTCTCTCTCTCTCTCTCCCTCATCCCCTACTCTCTCTTGGGCTACTCTCTCTTTCTCTCTCCCCTCTCCCATCCCTACTCTCTCTCTTTCACACACACTCTCCCATCCCCCCCTCTCTCTCTCCTCTCCAATCTCCTACTCTCTAGATCTCTTGCACACACTCCCATCCCCCCTCTCTCCCTCTCCCACTCCCTCTCTCGCCACCTACTATCTCTCTCTCACTCTCTCCCTCTCTACTCTCTCTCTTCCTCTT
>CM053789.1:72774546-73006313 GCA_028749045.1 Cupressus sempervirens | reverse complement strand
ATCCCCCCCACCTCTCTCTCTCCCTCCCCCACCCCCCTACTCTCTAGATCTCTCACACACACTCCCATCCCCCTCTCACCCTCTCCCACTCCCTCTCCAACCATCGACTCCACTCTCTCTCTCTCTCACTCTCTCTCCCTCTCTACTCTCTCTCTCTCTCTCCCCCATCCCCTACTCTCACTCTCTCTCCCATCCACTACTCTCTCTACCATCCCTACTCTCTCTCATGCCCTACTTTCTATCTTAGATACACTCATCCCCCTCTCATCTCTCTCTCCTCTCCCACTCCCACTCCTCTCCCACCACCTACGCTCTCTCTCAGGCTACTCTCTCTCTCCCCTCTCCTATCCTCTACTCTCTCTCTTTCACACACACACACACACTCCCATCCCCCCTCTCTCCTCTTTCCCATCCTCTACTTTCTCACACACACATACTCCTATCCTCTCTCTCTCTCTCTCTCTCTCTCTCTCTCTCTCTCTCTCTCTCTCTCTCTCCCATATTGTCTCCCATTGCCTACTCTCTCTCTCTCTCTCTCTCTCTCTCTCTCTCTCTCTCTCTCCCATCTCCTACTCTTAATCTCTTTCTCATCTTGTACTCTCTCTGCCACCCCTACTCTCTCTCTCTCTCTCTCTCTCTCTCTCTCCTCTCTCTCTCACTCACACACACACACACACACAAACCCATCCCCCCCTCTCCTCTCTCTCACTCTTGCTCTCACTTAGCCTCTCTCCTTCCCTCTCTATGCACTATTTAGGTCTTAATAGTACATGCACACTAAAATGTGTATGCACTAAAGTGCGCACGCACTATTAAGACTCAAATTTTAAAAAGTTTTAAATAGTGCGTACACACTATAGTGCACACACGCTATTTAAAGCTTTTCATTCTACCAAGCCTAAGGCTTGGTTTTGCCTTGAGTATCCAACCTAAATTTTAGAATCTATAAACTAGTCTGAGATATGTTTTGCTACAAACATACAAAAAATGATTGATTTTTCTTGTGTGCTCTCCTTCAAGTTCCCTTATGGTTGAGCATTGATAAAATTAGGTTACATGACATTGTAGGTCTCTATGTTAGCTATATAACCATATAATTTTTTTTTTATTTGAACTATTTCAAGCCTTTCAACTATAATCTCTTTTGAATGTATGTCCATTTTTTATCAAAAACCAAAATGTACTAATTGGGCTATAGATTTTAGCTTGTTCATCAAATTTTGCAACAACTTAGTTTTTTAGAAACTAGACTCCATTCTACAAACTTTGAAAAGAAGAAGTTTAGTTTTCAATCATTTCTATGGGAGCACATAGATATTTCACATTTTTGGGATTTGTCTAATTTAAAAATTCATTAAAAAAAAAACACACTATAAAATTACCTGAAAAATTTGGGATGAACTACATAGTGTTAGGTAACTTTTGACTAGAGTGATTAAAGATTTTTTTTTAAAAGTTAAAATTTTAGGGGGGGCACACTTTGTACTATGTTATGTCTTTTTAGAATAAATAGTACCACTTTCCGTGGCCCCCTTTTTTGAGGACCTAAAACTAAACCATTTAAAAAAAATATTAGTAGTTTAGAAACTAGATTCAAAGGACTACTAGTTTTGTTTTTGTCATATCTTAAAATTTTGAGCATAACTATCTTCAAATTCTTGTTGAAGTTTAGAAATTGTTGATTTCAGAAAAAAGATCTCTTATACCCCCCCTTTTGGCACCACAACTTGGTGCACTTACCCTATGCAAGATTTAACTCAGGTAAGAAATGATATTTTGAGTTTTGATTAAGTCTATGAACTCACACATCTTATGAACTCATAGTTAATATGCACTAAGGCTAACTAATCTATCTAGAAACTAAATTGTAGAGAGAGAGAGAGAGAGAGAGAGAGAGAGAGAGAGAGAGAGAGAGAGAGAGAGAGATTAAATTGAATGAAAACATCTAAAGGATCTCTTTTAAGCCTATAATGACAATACTTATCATATTCAACTAGTTGTTTCAAAATAGGGGAAGGAAGCTCTGTTCATTCCTCGTTTCAATCTAGAATAAAGAGAAAATAAGCAATTAACAATTGACCAAGACAGCTCTAAAAACTCTTCCTACTCCAAAACTTGAAGGCAATTTACTACAGTTTTTCTATCAATGGATATCAATACTGTGTCATCTAGTAATACAATCTATCCAGTGTCTAGGTTATAATGATTTATGCATTCATATATCAACTCTAGAGCTTGGACTGCAACTGGAAAACCTACTGCTTCAACTAGCCCACATCCTCAGAGCTTCTCAGTAATGGGATGCATAGGCTCTAATCTCACTCTCTTTTGGAAATCTTGCATGTCCTAGAAATGAAGAGAAGTGTCTATGAAATTCTGCACTGAAGACTTGATCCTAGTCAATCCTTCAAAACCCACAAATCTAGTTTTCATTCTATTTGAAACTAAATATTGAACCCAAAAAATGAAAGGAATATCAAATGTGTGTATATTAGCCTTTTGAAAAAGTGATGCAATTTTAATAGAATACCAGTTCAAGAAAGAGCAATAGTTTTGTAACTATTCAGGTTTCCACCTATATAGGGGCTTCAATTCACCCATTGATCCTTAGAATTCATGCCACACAAATGAATTGAAGGAGAGATCGATTGAAATAGTAAATGCATAATTTTAAAGGGTATTTAGGTGTTTTTTCACTATTGTGTTGGACTGACCAAAACTTTCTATCTCTTCATATTTACTTTCCCATTTTCCATTAAGTTTTTGGAAGTTATGAATAGAGTACTCCATAAGAAAATATTCGTTGAATCAAATTCTATTTAATAGATCTTTCTTGCAATGGTTAGATTATTTGCATTATCATCTTTAGATGTTTTGCACATGAAATATAGGTTCAATCTACTTACCAACTTGATTTTCTTTAAAATTCGGAAAATTTTCCTCATGGGTTGAAAACTTGCTAAGGAGAAGACAATTTCCATTTCTTTGCCCAGGCTTTGCTTTTAACTTTACCTTTGATTGTGTTTTCCCTTGAGTTTGGAAAATGTAGAAAAGTAGTGCACAAAATCATTAGGGGCCCACCTTTTTTTTCTTTTCCCTCATAATTACCCTTTGCAAGAAATGAACTTCATGGGTTGAAAACCCACAGAGGAGAAGTTAGTTTCTAGTTTTTTGCCTGGAATGATTATAAGAGATGAAACAAATCTTGAATACTTCCTAAGATAGATAATTATAAGAGGAACATTAATTTGTGATAGGTCACCTTATTATCCTCTTAGTTTGACCTATATGCATCCTTTGGTGCTTTTCATGGGAATTCACCTTCATGGGTTGAAAACCCACTGAGGAGAAGACGAAGTCTAGATTTTTACAAGCTTTCATTCTCATGGAGAAAGTGATGGGCTACAAGAAAATATAACTCTTTTGAATAACCTTTGCATGTTTCATGTATCTCTATTAGATTAGGTATTGATCTACTTGCAATATCCCTCAACAAAAAGGAAAGAAACCACCTGGCTATGAAATGTGGAGAAGGGGAAAATGAAAAATTCGATAAAGATTCCTTCCACCTAAGGGGACTTAGACTTGAATAGACCTAGGACCTTATTAAAATATAAAATTTAACTTGATGAATTTATTAGAGGATGAAAACTAGGGCAATATCTTGAAATGACATTGAGTGGTGTGAAGGAGAATTGATGGCTTGGGATGGTGTGGTCATCTTCACAACGTACTAGTTTTGAATTTTCTTACAATGTTACTTCCAATGCACTATTCAATTTTTTGTATAATTAGTTGGAAGGTTTTATTATACCTCTAGATAGGATACACATATCTAACTAACTTATACTTTCTCATAATAGTTATCTGCTCAATTGCTAAAGCAACACACACGAGTTTTTGTGTCATCACTATCTATTACATTGAAGTTGAACATTTGACCTACTCCTCTTTGTGTCTTATAGTGATGCATCTCCTTCTTCATAGTTACATGAATCTTGATGTTCCACCATGGCTGGTAAGGGTTTTTATTCTTTATCTATGTAATTGCATCTGGAATGTCTTCAAGCAGTTGTAACAGTGTGAGTCAGAAGTAGTGTTTTCATTGTTCATGGGTATTTGGATGCTCTTCAACTACACTTCTTGTATTTGTTTTTTGCACTATGTACTTCAATGGATTTCCAATTATCTCATGGGTTGTATAAATCAATTCTAGTGCAAGAATAATTATCTACCTTCATGTTGACAAAAAATGAGAAGAACAACATTAGATTTTTCATTGTGCTAAGTGTGGGAGGCAAGCATACTATTTGTATGATTTATCTTGTCTTGCTGGGCTGTATTTATTGTAGAGAAGGTGTATTCTAATAGTTTTATTATTGAGCCAACTATGATTTCTCCAAGAGTAATTTTATCATTGTACTTCATAGGCAACAAATCTTGGTGCATATATGTACCATCTAAAATGTCTAAGGTTTAGCATCCTGTCTCAAGCAAGCCTTGTCAAATTTCATTGGTTGAAAATACTTGCATAGTAGGTGATGTAATTTTGTGTCTATCAATAAATTAACCTATGGAATCTAGTGTCAACATGTCCATAATGCCTTGTTCTTTAGTTGCTCCAGTTACTCTAAAATGTGAAGTGGATATCAACACATAGTTACAAATACAATATATAGTATGTTACAACAATTTATATACATCTAGATTGAGATATCTTTGTCTATTTTAGAAGTACATCATTTAGAAAGGTGAAGATTATGTTTGGTATTACACATGGGTGTCATATGAACATATATACCTCTAGAAAAAAAAATTACACTTACGTAGTTACTTGCAATAATCCTAACATAGAGTAGTATGATATCAAGAATTGATATTATGCCTTTGTAGGCCATACATTTGAGTTATTTAAACATATTTAGAAGCATTATATTTTATACATATATATACTTTTCTAAGAGTTCACCGTATATATTAATAATTTATCAAGTCATAATAGGAAATATATATATATATATATTTCATAGTGACAGATCATAAAACATGTGATCTCCAAGATTGTTGCAAACCTTCAAAGCATCCATTGCATACATCATGCATTTCAAAAGTTTCTATTGGAAACAACATAGACAAGTAAACTTTGGGGGGGTGGGGGATGAATCAACACTTGAAACTTTCAACATCAAAAACCTATTCACTACACATCCATCTCACAATCTATGCATATAAACTAAAATACAAAATTAAGCATATACATCCATAGCATGAAAGTAAAAAATTAACACATGTGTGACACAAGATATTTGGTTATCCAAAAACCCTCCAAGGAGAAGGTAAAACTAGGGTGGGCATGACACCCACAAATCTTCACTAGTGTAGTAATAAAGTGTATCCAATGATGGTTACCATGTTTTGATCATGAAACATGATCTACCCTATGAAAGGTGTTCCATGTTTAAGGCTAACAAGATTGTTAGATCCTACCTTGTTAAAGGATTTCAAAACCCTGTTAAAAGTGTGCCTGGTAAAAGGACTTTAACTTATAATGAAGTAAGCACCCTATTAAAGGATTTACAACAACCTATCAAGACTACTTTGTGAAGAGATTTAATTGATTCACTTGTTAGAATGTCTCAATAATGATCCTTTGGTTAGCACTTTGTTTCTTAATGTTGGATCACCTCTTTTCTGATGTGTACTTGATCCTTTATGTGTACTTGATCCTTTCTGATCAAATGTATCTCTGTTGTCTTTTGATTCCTTTCTTTTATTCTCCTATAGCTAATTCTATAATGTAAATCAAATTATAACTCCTTAGTCGCCATGAATGCTCTATTTGTACATGAAAAATTCTCTCCTTTCTCCTTACACATTCATTAAAAGTTTAGAGTTTGTCCTCTTTGAGAAGACCTAAGTGACTTAGGGTTAGGTATGAAAGAACAATAGTTATTCACCCATATTGCCGTTTAATCCTTCTTTTTTTCTAATTGGATGCATGCAATGCATAGGGATTGACAATTAAAATTTGTCTTTATCATCAAAGGCCATAAAACAATCCTTAATTTAGCCCAAAAATGGTTTACATACAAGTTTTTTCCATTACAAACAACTATGTCAAAACTATATAACTCAGCACTTGAAGTCCCTGATGCTCAACATCAACTACAACTTCAATGTTGTAACTCGACCTTTGAATGAATTGACATCAGCTGATCACTTGACATCTAAATAATTTTACACATACCATCTACTTGACACTTGAGTGACTCAGCAGTTACTAGTTACTTGGCACATACTAAATATATGTTGCTCATCATATACTATCTAACAACTTATGCTCAACATGTATTACTTGTTTTACATGAAATAAGTAAATGACTTAAGTATATCACTCATATGTCAAAACCAATCTGAGATTAACAATCTCCCCCTTTGACATGAGTGGAAAAAATACTTGGTCATGCGTGAATATCTCTAGCCTTTCACGCATAAGTTAGATAATATCCATTTACATACAAATTTAAAAACTTCAAAATTTTGTAAAAACTTATGACTCATCAATCATACCTCAAAATTAAATAACTCCCATTGAGTTGATTGTGTTTTTCTGTATTTGAATCAAAACCATTCCTTCTACTAAGTAGATTTGCTAAAATGATCTGTGTACTCTATTTTTATCATTGAGTCCTCTTTTGCTCAAAAAGAGTAGATCCCCCAAAAATATTATCTCTCCATCATCTCTTCAATACTTGTTTCTCCCCCTTTTTGATAGTGATGTCAAAGCATTATACACTTAGAGTGTGTTTGTTCAAAAATGTTTTGTGGACCTCAAACATATTTTTCAAAGTAGCATCCCAATTGTCACAAGCTACCTCCAATGATTTAATTTGGATGGCCAAATCAGAAGTAAGGTGAACTAAGCCTTCATGAGTAGAAATATGTGGATCTTTCTTTATGAGTGTTTTAGCAAATGATAACTTTCCTTGTGCAATATCTCCATATGTAGAGTCAGGATAGACTAGATGTTGATTAGTTTAGCCTTAATGTTTGCTTCATCTATATGTAGCATTGCTAACTGATTTTGGGAGTTTAGGAGATTCCTAAAATGTTTCTCACTCTAGACTGGATATTTTGGTAGAGTTACACAAGATGATTGTATATGAGTCTCCAAACCTAGTATGTGGACCCTAATTTCTTGTGTGAAGAGTGTTGGATTGCACAATTTGGTGTATAAAGGGAAAATTTTCTCTAATACCTTCTTCACATTGTCAATTTTGGTTGCCAACTCAAACTATGTTAGTACAATAGCACTGGATATCTTTTCATTGACCTTATTTTAAAACTTTTTCTTAGACCATACAAGTAATTTCTCATTGGAATCCAAGTTTATGTCATTGACCTTCTCAATTAAGCTAGTTAGTTTCTCCATGATAGGTTTGGTTTCCTCACATGTTGGTAGGTCAAATGCATCAAGAAAAAATTCCTTGATATCTAACAAAGCTTGCTTCTTCCTATGCTCCCTTCTAAGTAGTTCTTGTTCCTTCTTCCTTGCAAGAGCATCCTATAGTATGCCCATCTATTCAATACTGATGGTTTCAAGATTAAACTTTGGTAACTCAATCACTTTTTCCAAGTTTAGATCACCAAATGATGTAACCTCAGCTATCTTGGATGTGCTTGGACTAAGCCTAGATTATTGTAGGGGTATAACTTCTACACTTGGCCTATGAAGAGCTTGACTAGTAGGAGTAGCAGTTTTTGGTAAAGTCACCTATTTTTGTATTGCAAGTTGCTCCTCAAGTTTTGTAGTCATACCTAGCCTATCATTCCTATTCTTTTCTTGCTCTTCATTCAAAGATGCACCTTGATCTTGTGTTGCAGGTGTAAGAGTATCATCTTTTCCTATTTGTGCATGTGTTCCTTTATGCTCTTCTATGTCAACTTTCTATTCTCCAAGTGTCCCACCCTTGTCATTTTCTTTGACCTTTACATGTCCTAAGATGAGAGCATTTTGTACCACAATAGTAAGTAGTTGTCTCCTTCCTTTGATATACCCCAATAGGTAATGTAGTAGATATCAAGGGAAATTGAGGAGGGGTTATAGATGCCTCTTTTGTTTGAACTGTCTCCCCTGTAGATGTCTTTTCTACCTTCTTAATCTCATCAACACTTACCAGTACAAGATTATTATATAGTTTGGCTTGGGTAGTGGATTCTACCAATATCTTCTTCAAATATTCCTCTAGAAGGGGATTGATGTTTTGAGTGATAGTATCAGAAACATCCTTTATCTTTATAGTATCAATGTCTATATTCAACTCATGTGGAAGACTAGCACTTAGTACTAGTGTATCTTGTACACTCTGTTTTGTCTATTGCTCATCCTTAGCTAGTGCCTATGTGTCTTCATGTGTTTCAGTGCCTTCCTCATGTACAACTATCTCAGTGTCAATAGTGGTAATCTCAGTTACTTTTTTTATTTAGCTTTGTCCTCACCTACCTCAATAGTTGTCTGCACTATTGCCTTGGGTGTTGTCAAATTATATAGTGATTTCCAAATTTGAGTGGTCTTCTATAAAAAATCCTCAATATTATTCTATAGTATCCTAAATGTTCTATATTTAGGTACAAATTTCACTGCATTTTTCTTTAGTACCTTTGTCATTGTTTCCATATCTAATTTTGCTATCACTTTTGCAAGTGTAGTCTCTTTGATTTGTCTTTATATATTAAGACTATATTCACACTTCTACTTGACTCTATCAGATAATTCCTTTGCTAGAGAGTTGGCAATATCAAATGGAGTTTGTTTGAATGTTACCATCATGGCATATATTGACTCCTCTACTTGGTTCATGTCAACTGTTCCAAGTTTATCAAATTCAATATGTGTGATACTAGATAAATCAACATTATTCCTTATGTTCTCACATATATTGTCTAAATATGAGGAAGGATGGTGACTTACCACTTTAAATTGGCTTTCATCATTAGATTTAGTCCTCTCTTCATTAGATTCAACTGGAGCTATGTACTTTCTCTTTTGTCTCTTCTCAGGCTCCTATTCTTTGTCAGCTAATCTAGCTCTCTTCTCTTTTGGCTTTTCAATCTCTTGAGTATTTTTTCTAGTACCTCTTGTGCTGGTTCAAGTTGCTTGAACTACAAGCTTATGTTTTACAACCTTTCTTGGTTTGCTAACTGTTGGCGCTTTAGCTTTTCTCTTCTTTGTCTTAGGTGCTTCACTAGCTTCTTCTTCCTTGACACCTTCTTCAATTTCTACCTCTTTTTATTGATCTTCTCCTTGACCTTGAGTTAAGGATAGTGGTACTTGGGTAGGTATATCTTCTTCTCATTATCATCATTTTCTTCTTCTTTTTCTTCATTTTCCTCTGCTCCTTCACCAAATTTTTGCTTGAGCTTCTTGACAATCTTGTTTTTCTTTCTTATGACTAAGGAAGTCTTCAAATCCATCATTATCTTAGATTTTTCCACATCATAATTCCCAAAGGTAGTAGCCTTAGTATCTACATCTACAAGTAATGATGTGATTGTTGTAGAGGCTTCATCCACATTGATCTAATAGCCCAGTAGCCTTAGCCACCTTACCCTTGGAATAACTTGAACATATCTAAAATTAGTGTGAACTAGAAATTAAACATCATTGAAATGTTTCTCAACTAGTGAAACTAGTATCCTAAGTATTTTCTTCATTGATTACTTGAAATCTTCAAAGTAGCTTATCATCATAAACTCAAAATTGTTTCCAAGTTGCTCAATAAATTCACCTATTTGTAGTACAATAGATCTATTTGTTTTCCATGTAACTTTACCAAAAGTAGAAAATTTATTCTATACATAAAAGAATATATATACAAGAATTGAACCAAATTTATATTGTGCACTCTTGGTCTTCTTTATTGCTCTCAAATTTTTTGACAATTGTTGCATTTGCAACTTGACAAGGTCATAAGTATGATCCTTCTTAACTATTTTATAGCCCATGTCAACAAAAATACATGGTAGACTATTGAGCCTACTAGATTGATAAAATTAATGTTCTATTATCCTCACTACATAATTAATTAGGGGATTTTATATTGTGTCAATTGCCATTCCTCATTTGTTACATACTGCCCCTATATTCTTCTCAATAACTTCCTTAGATTCACTCCTCATGGTTTTAGGTTTCTCAAGGGTTGGATACCCTATTTCTCTATGTAAAATTTTCTTTGTGATCTTTACCAGTCCATTATCCAACCATATAGAATTATCATGAATTCTACTCAAAACTATCTTTATCTATTTAGTCTTGAAAACTTTGGGGAAATTTGGGGCATGGGTTAACCTTTCATCTCTACAATTTTGAATTATTCTTTCAATACTTTTTTTTCACACAATTTCCCATAGGTTTCTCTTATTTCCATGTCACCTATGCTACCCACCTTACATGTGTAGCAACATCTCATGTCTTGAATCATTAAAACTCAAGGTGGTATCATTGATAACACACAAGATGAATCTTGCTTATAAGCAATATCAGGAATGGCTCTAAAATTTGGTTGTTTGATCTCATTTCTTATCAATTATACATTCAAAACTTCTTTACTCTCTTTAACCTTAGTAACTAAATAATTAGACACCATTCTAAAAAAATAGGGTCTGGAAAAATTCAAACTATGTAGCTTGGCACACGATAAATACCTTTGCAAATCTGTTGAGATGATGTCAAGAAACTATTGAATCCTATTTGAAAATGCTTGGAATGATTTCTTTCAATTCACCTTTTTCTCTTTGTGCTCCACTTCAAATTCAAATGATGTCAAATGAGTAGAAATTGATCAAATAGACCTTAAAATCTTGCATTTAATGCTCAGTGCTTACACAATTGTAAGCCCGATTTCAATAGAGATTTCAACTCACTCGGCTTCCATGAAGTTTCTTTTTCACTTGGAAACCACTACATGCTTGGTCAACACTATCAATTTTGATAGCTCAATATCAACTAACATTTCACTTGGCAACCATAGTGAATCTTTTCATGCTTGATAGTAACAATGAAAACTGACAAAACTTAAAGATTTCTTCTAGGTTATAATCAACACCTTGCATCTTTCTTCATGCAAATAAAATCTTTTCAAAACTAAATCCTTGGAACTGATGTATAGTATGTCTTTTAAATATTAGTCCCATACATACCTCTTGATTTCTTAATTGGAGGTGGTGTGATCACCTGACCCAATGGGTGAAGTGATCCCATATACACTTGATGTGCTACAATATTCCTTTCTCTTCCATATCCTATTCATCTCATCTCTGACATTTTCAACATCTTCCTTTCCTTGTCTTTTGTTGAACTCACTACTTGGTTCCTTTGACCTTTTTGGACAATTCCTTCTTATGTGACTAGCCTTAAAATAGCTAAAACATGAAGTTTGACTCAACCATCTTTTGTAGTCACTTCTAAAATGTGTTCTTATACAATTTTCAGCAACATGTCCATACTCTTGAAAATAGTGACATTTATACATAGTATTATAATCCCAATTATAAGATTTGTCATTGTGCTTTAGATTTGTCTACTTTTTTTATGACCATTTAGGCTTGGATCTACACTCATATGCTCTATGCCCTGACTTTTGACAGTTATAGCAGTATCCTTCAAATATTTGTGTGTTTAAGGTGTTGATTCTACATTTGTGTGCCTGATGTCCTTGTTTATTGAGTTTGTGGCAATGACCATGACCTTCTACTTGGGATTTTGATTTGCAGTCTTGCTCCCACAAGCATTGGTAGTATGACCTATCTTCCCAAAATTATGACAAGTAGGTTTGGAGTTATTACCTTTGTTAGTTCTTTCTTCACCACTTTTGGATGATTCTCCTTCTTCAGTACTAGTGTAACCCAATCTAAAAGTATCATTGTTGGATCTAAGGGATCTCATCAATTGCTCAAAGTACTTGATGACTTCACTAGGTTTGTTGAAACTTTTAGCAAACTCTTTTTCTCTTTTCAGATCATTTCTTACTTGTTCATTCTATAAATTTATTGTGGTGATCTCAATATCCTTTACATTCAGTTCATGGTTTGCAATCATCATATTTGACTCAAAGTTTCCAATTTCATGTTAGCAATCTTATTTACCTATGATGTTTCTCTTCCATTCTATTGGTCAAAATCCTTTTATCATCATCAATCATGACTTTATCTTCTTCAACTTTATTTTTCTATTCGGTCACCTCACATACAAATATGAATTGGACTTCTTGTTCTCTCTTGGGATTTTTGACCTCTTCAGTTAGGGTTCCATTCTTTTCCATTAGATCTACAACTGCTGCATCAAATTCATTGGTTTTTCCATCTACAAATAATTTAGTAGTGTTAATCTCTTGGTAGATTGTGTCATTCTCTTCAATAGCTATTTCCTTCCTTCCCTTCAATAATCTCTTTAACTCATTTCTTACTTCATTCAGCTAATCTAGAGCAAGTTGTATTTCAATCTTATAGTTCTCAATAGTCATTCCCAACTTGTAGACTTCCATTTCCAAGATCTTTCCTCAAAGATGCAAAAATTTAGTTTCTAGAGAACTCAACTCTGATACCAATTTTTGGAAATACAATAGGGAAGTAAACTCTAAGAGTGGGGGGCAAGGGGGAGGGGAGGGGAATCAGTACTTGAAACTTTCAAGCTCAAAAAACTATTCACCACACATCCATCTCAAATTCTATGCATATAAACTAAAATACCAAATTAAACATAGACATCCATAGCATGAAAGTAAATCATTAACACATGCATGACACAAGATATTTGGTTACCCAAAAACCCTCCAAGGAGAAGGTAAAACTGGGGTGGGGATGATACCCACAAATCTTCACTACTACAGTAATAAAGTGTATCTAAGGAAGGTTACAATATTTTGATCATGAAAATGATCTACCCTATTAAAGGCTTACATGATTGTTAGATCTTACGATGTTAAAGGATTTCAACACCTTGCTAAAAGTATGCCTTGTAAAAGGATTTAACTTGCAATTATGTAAGGACCATGTTAAAGGATTTACAACAACCTTTCAAGACTAGTATGTTAAGAGATTTAACTATTTTACCTATTAGAATGTCTTAATAATGGTCCTTTGGTTAGAAATTTGTTGCTTGATGTTAGATCACCTCTTTTCTAATGTGTACTTGATCTATTCTGATCAAATATATCTCTATTGCCTTCTTATTCCTTTCTTCTATTTTTCTCTAATTTATTTTGCAACGTAGCTCAAATTATAACTCCTTAGTCACCGTGAATGCTTTGTTTGTCCATGCAAAGTTTCCCCCTTTCTCCTTACACATTCATAACAAGTTTAGAATTTATCCTCTTTAAGAAGACCTAGGTGACTTAGGGTTAGGTATGAATCAACAATTGTGATTTACTCATATTGCCAACTAATCCTTCCCTTTTCTAATTGGATGCATGTAATGGATGTGGATTCAAAATTAAGATTCATCCTTATCATGAAAGATCATAAAATAATTCTAAATTCAGCCCAAAAATAGTTTCTATACAAGTTTGTACCATTACAAAAAACTATGTCAAAATTGTATAACTCAACACTTGAAATCCCTAATGCTCGGCATCAACTGCAACTTCCATGTTGTAACTTGGCCTCTAAATGACTTGACATCGACTGATCACTAAACATGTAAATAGCTTAGCACATACCATCTTCTTGAAATTTGACTGACTCAGCACTTAATAGTTACTCAACACATAGTAAATATATGTTGTTCAGCATATGCTATTGATGTAGGGGCATTCTAGGCTTTCCTGCAATCCTACATGTTTGGAGGGATTTTGGTTAAGTGTTGAGGAGCATTGAGCTTGGATTTTTGTGGACTTATTTTTTCATGGTTAGGGATGTATTGGAGACACATTGAGGAACCTTTCCTCATGATTGCATAGCAATTGGATGGATTGAGTTGAAGTTTAAGATGTTTGAACCTTGTTGCTAAAATTGTGTTTTTCAAGTTTCTGGGTGCCTATTGCAGGGCATGTAACTAATTTTTCATAATGAATCAGAGGCTACACACATCAAAGATTCAAGAGGGCCTAGAGTACTATCCCTAGTTAAGGGCACAAGTCCTAGTTGGGAGATATGGCAATTCGTCAGAGTATCAATTTTTGGCAGTTTCACACAACAATCTACTATATGTGACTTTTGGGATGGATGCACACTTATCCTTAAGGAATCAACCTTTGTGCATTTAAGGAGTTGTAGAGGACCTAAATTACTACCTATGTTTCAAAGCACGAGTTCTAATTCAATCAGAGCTAGGAGATATCATGATTTTACTCAAATATTAATTTTTGGACATTTAATTACTGTTGCAAGCCGAGTTGTGGCATTTAATTTATGTATTTGTATTTAACTTGTGTTCTTTTCTGACTTGTGACTTAGATTGGTATAAATAGGGGTCTTGTAGATTCTTTTAGTAATATTAAGTTTGTGGATGTAATGAAGGATAGATGTGGATTTGAAGAGCCAGAGCTACGGCTTAGGAACTAGAGGATCTCTTGGTGGACCTATGGGTACAAGTGTGGATTCTTCTTGGTGTTCTTATCCAGTTGTGTATCTGGACTAGCTGAGATTGGTTTTAAGTTGGATCTTCTTGGATCTTGTAGAACTAATTTTGTAATTTTCTATTTGTATTTGGCCCTAAACTAAAAGTCCTTACAGTTGGGCATATTGCATGCAATGAATGATATATCTATGAATCCAGAAGTGTAATTTGGCATTGGATCTTGCATTATTTTTTCTTGTTGTTGTGTTTCTGTTATGTGGTTATATAGCTCAAGGCTAGGACATCTCCTTTGGGGATTCTCCTACCTTGCACCCCATCATCTATCTAACAACTTATGCTCAACATATATTACTTATTTAGCATGAACTAAGTAAATGACTTAAGTATATTGTCACTCATATGTCAAAACCAATCTAAGATTAATAGTTTCTACTTGATAGTATGATTTTGGTAAGTTGATTGCAACCTTATAATCACATCTACAAGGAAGGGAAGGCTAACATTGCAAAAAGGTGTGGTGATGTATTGTACACATTGATGATCAGTGTGCCTTTCGAAGACCATATATTGTGTTGTGTTGTTGTCACCAAAACTAATTAAATGTAAAGATCAAAGCTGATCAAAAATATTATCCATTATCTATCATAAGGGGTAGCAGAAACATAGTGAAAAAAATGAGGCACAATAATGTGATGTAGATTGTAGTAGTGAAGTGTCTATCAAGCTTTAACTAGAGGTTTATATAGTGGGAATCTATGCTCTTGTGTGAATCATCATCCAAATCTCATTACTTGACAAAAACAACACAAAAGGGAACTGTCACTTGAACAATTACAACAAAGAAGAATTATAGTACCAAGATGGAACATACTTTTGAATTAATATGCTACTTAATTTCTCTCAATTTTAGTGGTCAAAGTGAAAATAATTATATTGTCACAATCCACATCCAAAAACATGAAAAACAAGAGTGAACACTTTCTATTTATGTCAGTTGCTAAAGGCATCAACTTTGGAGACAATAGGGTATAAAAATCATTATGGAAAACCATAGTGAACACTTGTTGTTTATGTTAGCTACTAAAGGAATCAACTTTGGAGAAAATAAGGTATAAAACTCATTACTCTCATTTGAAAAATTTTACAATTGAAAAACATTAGACACATGTTTTAACTTCAAGGTGAGTATGTACTCATATTCAATAAAATAAGCTTAGCCTATGCATGAAAATTATACTAAACTGATTTATAACTACCTAACATTTGTTTTCTGGGATGTATTTGCAAGATCGTAATTGATAGACACATTAAAAATACTTAATTTATTTTTAGAAAGTAAAAGAAGATTATAAAGGAAAGATTGATCATATATTTTATCTCTATTTTGTGAATCTGACCCAGGTTTCCTCGTAGGCTAATTTAATTATACATCTTTTCGCATGGATTAAGAAGGAAGCATACATTTTTTTAGCATACATTAAGAAGGAATAATACAAGGATTTTGATTAGCCAACCCAAGATGAGAACAACAAAAAGAAAATCAAGCCATTTTCCATAGCATGAAGCAAAAGTAGGAAGCACATGAGCAGTTGCTAAATCATAGATGACAATATCACTACACCTTGGTACATGTAAAGCATAGGACTAATGCATAAATGGAATTAATGGAAGCCAAAAACACAACCAAGAAATTTATAAGTATGAGTATTTATAGAAGTTCAAGCCAATAACTTAAGTATGGAATCATTTTCCAAGTATACATCTTTTCACATGGATTAAGAAGGAAGCATACATTTTTTTCACATGCATTAATAAGGAAGCATATGAGAAATTACATAAGGACTTTGATTATCCAGCCCAAGATGTGAAAAAAAAATAAAAAATTAGGCCACCATCCATAGCATGGAGCAAAATTAGGAAGCACATGAGCAATTGCTAAACCATAGACAATAATATCACTACACCTTGGTACATGCAAAGCATAGGACCAATGCATAAATGGAGTTAATGGAAGCCAAAAACACCATTGAGAAGTTTATAAGTATGATTATTTATAGAAGTTCAAGCAAACAACTTAAGTATGGAATAAAGTCATTTCCACATAGACGAAGCTTATATATAACCGAGATATACATTATTGTTCTTAGAACTGACTAATTCTTGCTATATATTTATATGCTCGCCTATATGTCATATGGTTGTTTAAAGGATTTGTAGGTACAAGAAGACGCAAAATTATTTCTACATTACATGTAGATTTATAGAGGGTTGGTCTTGACTACATCTGTACAATTATACTTACAATTGTCTACAATTATGTTCATAGGCCACCATTAGGTGGCCATTTACTATTTACATAATCATTAAATGCTTGTTTCCATATTCTAGAGACATCCATGACATACAACTTTGCATATATAATTTGACACGATGACTTATTGAAGGCATCCACCACATTGCACATTGCCTCTACTATGTCTACAATATGTTCCATCCTTTTGATGCTAATGGTGGTAGCAATCTCCATTATGGTGGACACATGCCTTATTTCCTGCACAATGTCTTCACAATATCTCACAATGTTATAGCAGACTTCATCTATTTCATTGTTACTTTGTGGATATTTGTGTATAGATGTAGAGGCCACCTCTAATTTTGCATTGTTATTGTTTTCTTGCACCATGTTGTCACTCTCTAGACTAGGGTTGGAGATGGTGATGACATCATCTTCATCTTCTGATGCCATTATGCAACTAGATCATTGTAGGTACAAAAGCAGATTAGGCCCCTGAATGTAGTTCAATGTTGGAGGAAAGTAGAATTATTGAGAATTTTTACTATCAAATACTCCCAAAACATACTTTAGAGAACCAAATGTTGACCATAAAAGATTATTGTATTCATCCCTTTTAACCAACATGATTTATTTGCATGATATACTATGCAGATGCGACAAGGAGCCTAAATAAGAGGGCAGAGGGAGACAAATTTGTGATTGTTTTCAAAATTATCAGTTAAGTGAAGACTTTTTGTTTGCTAAAAAACAAGGGCATGATTGGGAAACATGGAGAACTAGACAAAATGAACTACTTTCTATTGAGTGCAATCCCATTCTAGTACTGGATTTAACATTTTGGGCATTTGGTGTTGCCTAATTTAGAACATCAAATGAAAGTACTCAAATTGTAAAAGTGTAACAAATAAAGGACAATTAAAAATATATGATGTACCTTTCATATTTATAATTAATTAAAATTTGAAAATAATTATGTTATTAAATACTTATCATATTTATAACTAATTAAAATATCAAAATATTACATTTTATTTATCTTTCTAATTTTATTTAACTTGTTAATTTTGGCTTATAATTTATTTACATTTTATTACATAACACAATATTTTTGATATGTAAATATTCAAACATAAATATTAAAAAAATATTACTATACTTTTTATTTTCGAACTGATTTTTATTTTCCAAATAAAAAATTTTGAACTACAATTATTAATTCTATAATCTATTGTAAATTTAATATATCTATTATTTCTTTTCATAGCTATCTAATTTTTATTTTTTCAATCACTAACTGATAAGAGAAGGTGAGGTTTTAAAAGAAAAACCACACCATTGTAGTAAAGATAAAATTTCCTAAACATCCTTGGGATAGTTGAGGAGTGTCATGAAATCTCTAGTCATCCTAGGAGTTTCCCCAAAATTATGCAGCATTTCCAAGAGTTTTTTGAGATGGTATAAAGAAAATTTGAGCTATAGGAGATGGTGGGGAGAATGTTCATCTTGCAACTCTTCGTGCAAGGATTCTTCACATATCTTCCTCTCCTTTTTTCACTCATCTATAATTCCTAATATTTAGTAAAGGTCATATCTTGACATTTGACAGGACTTAAGCACATGTATTCAGCATGATATCTTGCCAATTCTTTTGTAGATTCTTTTGGTTGTCATCCCTTGTATTAGGGATTTTGTGTGTTGTCCTTCTAGAAATTTGGCTTTGAACAATATGAATAATGGTACTCACTCCATAGTATCTTATCTCCATGAAAATGTTTCACCAAACTCTCACAGGATGACAGGAAGGTGGGTTTGATGCCACTAAAACATGCCAATGTATTAAACAGTGCAAACCAAACAATTACTTATTCTATAGTAGGATCATAAACTCCTAACAACATACCAAGACAACCTTATAAGTGATTAGATCTTATTGTTCACAAATAGTGTAACCTACATAACCATAATTAATGGATGACTATATAAGATATGCAACATGATTCTATATAATTTCTCTATACATCATGTTTTGCATTTATGATCATAGCCAAGATGGTCTATAGTAGGTTGTAGGCTTGCATTTTAAGGTGCAAGCATCAATAGATGTGTAGGCTGAGATAGGCTATGAATCTTGATAGCCTAGTCTTTGACTAATTTGACATAAATAATATATGATGTATGAGGAATTATTTGTCCATTTTCCTGGGCCAATTTGTTTTGTTGTTTATTATAAAGGGAGGAGGAAATTCTAATTGAAGGCATCACAGAATTAGTTATTTGATCCCTACTTGGAATGGACCTAGGTTGAGATGGAAACCTCAGTGTTAGACATCATAGGTAGAATGAAACTCTACCTAAACAACCATCTGTTAATCATAATTAACTAAGGCAAAAACATTCTATCTATTTATAGAAATGGAAAAGGTTCAAGGCACTTACCTCTATTGATTTTAGGCACCACACTATGACAACTCTGTAAGAAATGACTGGACTTGTATGTGTTGAATTTCTGCCCTCTAATCTATTTGCTATAGGTTCTATCTGAACAAAGATCTATTTCTACATGTTGATGAGACTTCTACATTAAGAGTTTTGAATTATATGAACTGATATACCATTTTAGGCTCCCCTCCATTTTTTGCAACAGTAACATATTATAGAAATCAAAAAACTAAAAGCTATGCAAAAATATGCTATTCAAAATACTAGAATTAAAATTATAGTTTTTCGATATATGAAATCTTCTAATCTATCTAATGAATATTGAAATTGAATAGAACCTAATAAAAAAATATTATACAAGACATATAGTAATGTATGAAAAATATTTATAAAAAAACTAAACTATCAAACATGTACTTCTTAAATTTATCAAATAAATGTTGTACATAATGATAGTGCCTCTAAAAATAGGATAAATAAATTGTCTCAAATGAACCCCTAGCTTCACATAATTATGAATGATCTATTGTTGGAGTCAAATCTATATGTTGGAAATATAAGAGGAGTAACTGAGAGGGGAGGGGTGAATTAATTACTACAAAAATGAATCCCAGATCCCTTAGATGTTAGTACAAAATAAACTCTAAAAAATGAACTCTGCTAATGCTTGGTAAACATATTGTGAATGTTGTAACTTGGCAAATACTGATATTGCTCAGCAAACACTTAACATGAAAATGTTAAGATGTTATCTATGATTACTTATTACTTTAATTTAGTTGCAAACACATAAA
Organism: Cupressus sempervirens; assembly: GCA_028749045.1. Taxonomy (NCBI): domain Eukaryota; kingdom Viridiplantae; phylum Streptophyta; class Pinopsida; order Cupressales; family Cupressaceae; genus Cupressus; species Cupressus sempervirens. The sequence goes on along the minus strand of CM053789.1, from coordinate 72,986,209 downwards.
AGAAATAACATGAACACATTTGACACCAAGATTTAATGTGGAAACCCAATTTGGGAAAAACCACCAATTGCAACTAGTTACTAATTTTCACTCTTCTGAAGCAAGCCTAGTTATGAGCCAACCCTATTAAAGGTTACAAAGCACACTATTAGGTGTGATCCTATTAGAGGATTTGATCACCCTGTTAGGAGTAGTCTTGTTAGAGGTCTTTGGACACTGTAATAGAAATGTGACCTTGTTAGAGGATTTACATTTGTAGTTGTTAAGCCAACTCTGTTAAGAGATTTAGATCACTTCTACAATGGTTAAAGAGTAACAATGACATGACTTGATTTTGATGCAACTGAATTGCTAATTATAGATCATAATTCTAGCTTATACTTGATCCTTCTTGATTGAATATATCTTTTTAGCATCTCAAGGATATTCTGGTTATCCTTCTTGATTTGCTTCCTCTTAGCATCATCAAATCTTTAATTATCTTCCATGCCTTCCACTTCACACACTTTCTAACCCTCAACTTGACCTTATATTTATATCTTTCATTTTGTCAAGTCGGCTCAAATACAATTTAGAATAATTAATATTCATCTTCTGAGTCAGCTAGAACTAGCAGATAAATCAAAAAAACTTAATATGACAAAACAAGAAAATCCTTCGTTAGCCAACCTTGCTTGGTAGGCACTAACTTAGAAACAATTTTCTTGTGTTAACCAAGTGAGCTTGGTTAACACTACTTCCATCCAATATTTCCTTCATTAACCAAGTGAGCTCAATTAACACTCATCTTCTGGAGACTTTCCTTTGATGCTCGAGTGAACTCGGTAGATGTTTTCTTCTAAACTAGACAAACTTTGGAATGTTCTGTAGCCAAAGAAAACTATCTTCAATACCCGAGTGAGCTCGACATACACTGACTGATAATGATATGACATTTTGTGTAACATCAAAGATAATACACAATTAATCAATTGTTTTAACACTATAGTCATATGCATTAATTGGATTTTAAATTTGTATATCATAAGTAACAAAACTAATTTAATGGAAAACACATTAACTTACCGACAAAAAATATTAGAAACATATCTTAAGTCACAACAGCTAGTTAAAAAAGAAATGTTAATATTAGTAGTGTCATTTGTTGGACTGAGGGCAAGCACAAGAAAAGCGATTGAAGAAACATGAATACAATCAACAATGGACCTCTGGAATTCAAAAGAGAGATTATATATACCTATTAGAAAAATTTATTCATGCTAAATGAAGCTCTCAAGGGGCTTGGGGCATAGAACTATGTCTCCATAATACATCCCCATAATATGCTGAAGTTATATAAGTTTTAATTTTTAATGGGTGATGGACCATTTATAATAATAAAAAATGATTTCTTAAAATCTATTTTATGAAAATGGGCTCTTGGAAATCCACTACTAGCGATATATGAGTTGATAAAATTGATTTGAAACTTATTTGCTTACAAGAAAGCTCTGTCAAAGCATTTCCCTCCTTAGCCCATTTCCTCCTGTTTAAGCCTATCTCCACTTCTTCTATTTTCAAACTCCTTAACTTCCATTTAGAGCCATATATTCCTATAGAGAAAGTAATACAATGCGGTGAAAGTATTCTTTAGGGTTTGATGTTTTAAACACTATCAAAATGGTTATACTTCTACATGTTCTCCTACAAATGATGCAGTGACCAGGGTGTATGAAAATAATGGTAGGGTACAGCTTGTTTTAGTCCATTGTTCTTTTGGTGAGTACATCATCCTTCTAAAAGGTGTGTAACTTAGGAAATATAGAATGAGTCACATTTTTTTCAATCTAATCGCTATATAATTGATCACATTTTTTCCTTTAAATTAAGTGTTAATTGATGGATGAGACATATTATTTTAAGTCATTGTAAAAAGTGAAATTCTTCAGTGAAAGTGTCCTTTTTGTAAGACATGAAATTCAAATTAAGGTGTTTTTTTTCTAAATTATGATACCTACATAATGGGTGAGAGAGGCATTTACACTCTTAACCTAGAAGATGAAATCTTAATTGAGAATAATCAACTAGAGCAAGCTTGGAAAATTCTTTTGAAAGATTCTTATTATTTTTGCATCAAATTTACAATGACATCTACATATTGGGCTACTTTGCATTGATTGCAAAGGTCAGAATCATTAGCCTTTACTTCCATTATCCATGTCACTTTCATTGGAATTCTCTCTACATAATGCCATGCGAATCACATGAGAAACATAATGTTTTTCTCCATGCTTGGGAATACTCAGTCAGAAATGGCCTAATATTGAGTTGAGAGTGTGGGATTCCTAGGAGTATAGGCATTTCAAAGACTACCTACAAGGGCATCCCTATATACTACAACATAATGAATCTGTAGTTGATGGTTGATTCCCTAGTTCTTCAAGTAGGGTAGGGAACTAACATAATCAATAACAAACTTTACAAGTAGAAAATTAGAGAACCATAAACCATTTCAACCAAAACAATATACATTCTGTAAATAAGGAAATATAGTAAATTAGAGAAATGGACAAGCATGCTCGTAAGGTGGAAGCTTCATTTGATGTTGGTAAGAAGGCAGAGGATGATATTGTTCAATTTGATGGATTTGAAGATGTTAAGGAAAATAAAAAAATCTTGTATGGTTTAATAGTAGCTTGCCTTAGAACATTGAATTGGATTTCTCCTCAAATCTGGGAAAAGTGAAAATTAATCTTTTAATTTACTGATAGATAACCATAACCATACTGCAATACCTACATTAGAACATCTGAACAAAAAAATTAAAAACTCATATTAAAACATTGAGTCAAGATTCTAATGAAATATATGTAGAGAAAGATATAAAATCTTAGAGAATCCTATATATTGACATTTAGAGTGAGGAGTATATATTGACATTGACAATGAAGAGTATATGGATGAGAAAACTAAACACATTAAGAAGCCTAATCAAGCTCAGGAGAAAGAAGGCTTTCTCATCTTCTCAACAAAGACAAAAAAGAAGAGTAGGTTTTGGAGTAGAGTCTATATGGAGAGGATGGGTATATCGAGAACATAGATGATGATAATTAGGTTGAAGATATTATGGAAGATGAGATGGAAAGAGCAATGAAGATAATTCTAAAGTTAAATGAGTTGTAAATATGGTGTGTGATTCCTAAATGCATATTAAAAATGATCCTAAAGAGAGCATAATAGTTTCCCTTATTATGCATGGAAAAATTAACTCTCCTAACCTCCAAAGTTAGATATGGACCTTTGAAAGAAAATCTTTCCGTGTAAGGCTCTTCTACTAAGTCAGTGAGTGATAAAGTTCAACTTAGTTGTCTTACAGATTAAATCAAGGATGTTCTAAATTAAATTAGCATTTGGAAGAGAATGTAGTACAATTAAAAAACATAGAGTGAATGTAGTGAAGTAAAAGAACAGAGTATAAAATAGGGCATATCATAGAGGATACAATAGAGATGTGAATTGAAGTACAATGTTGTAGCAACACCTTTTATTAATATGTTTGATACAGATTACAAGTATTAGGTAGATACAAATGCTATTCTCATTTATCTACTCTCCTAAAGCTCCTCTACTTTGTAGGTAGTTTAGTAACTTTGAGTGCAAGCCAAATTTTACATCAGATTGGAGGTGACAAAGATACTTCTTGTAATATCCTGATAGATAGTTGTAAAAAACTTGACAAATGAAGCTGAGTTGAGTAAAGTTACTAGTCACTAGTGCTAACTTGGATAAATTTTCCCTAAGGTCTTTGAGAAGTTAAGTATTACCTCCTTTGGAAGTGATGTCAAAAATGTGTGCAGAAGATTGAATAATGTGATAGTACAATTTGATGGGCAAACTTAAGAGACTTCCAAAAAAGACTTATTTGATAGCTCATATAAGAACAAATCGATTAAATGTGGACATTGAGAACATAATATAAATCAATTGGAAAATATACTGATTTGAATTTTTTTCATAAAGAATTTGTGATTTTGATGGCATCTTTATTTATGGGGTTATGAATTCCATGTTATGTAGAGAGGAAAATTACTCACTTTTCAATGCTCGATGACATGTTTGGAAAAGTTCTTCATTTAATCACATTTGGAAAGAAAATAAGCAGTTGACCTATTTTGTTAAAAGAATGGTGATGACTTTCACTAGTAAGCTCATTTTTCTTGCATTTGATATTGTCTTACTCATTTGTAAAATTGTGAGCAAAATATTCTCATTATGTAATGACAAAATTGAGCTATATGTACATGTTGGATGACCTCTAGGCTTCATGGTGTATAAAGAGTTATGCTTTCAATTTTGATCCCTATTTTTTGAAATTTAACATGAACTTCTTCAAAAGTGTAATTTTCTACCCTACTTTTCTCTTAATTGAGCTCATTTGTTTGTAACAGATCTATGGACCATTATTTGTGGAGAGTCAAATTCTATAGGCTGTGGCAAGACTTGCCGCTTATCGCCATCTTTCAACACTCAATTTCTAGGCACCCTCCAATTGCCTTCATACGGCAAAAATATTTTAATCTCACTCACACATTTGGTCTTCTTGCTAACTTTTGGAACTATTTTAGGTCTCAAATGGTCTAGGTAGACAAGTGTTCTCAAAATTGTGAGGCCTTAGACACAATTCCAAAAATCCATTGTAACATCTAATTTCCTTTTGGGTCTAGTAAATTTGGTATTTCAAGTTGAGATTTTGTACAATAAAATATGGAATTTGACTTCTATAACTGCCTTGCACAAGTTGCTTGTCTTCTTAGTGCAAGGTTTACCATGGCTTATGCTTGCTTTTTTTGTAACCCTTCGCTACACACACACTGTTACAAAGTTTCTTTGTATTTGGTGGATAATCAATTTTTTGCTAGAAACATTGGAATTTGTTTCTGCTGGGATCAATTTTATCAATATTTGTAGCTGATGGGTGATGCCCTAGTTTTAACAAACTTTACTGCTAGAAAATTAGAGAACTATTGAGAATTGTGTCTCAACCTTGCAAGCTTTTTCTAGAAAACTCTAAATTTTATTTTAGAAAATTCTAGAATTTGTTTGTGGTAGTTTTCCACATGTTTATGAGTTGGAAAAGGTGTATGAATTGTTAAAAATGTGTCTAGTCTCTACAACAATGTAGAAGGGCTATTTTTAGAGTGTAAACAACTCATTATATGACTTTTATGGGTGTCTAAACTAGAGGACAAAATTATGGATGAAAATGGTATTCTTGGAGTTACAAATCACAAGTGGGTAACATGTGACATGGTTGTTTTGCCCATGGTTTTGTAAAACCGCAAATGGTTTCCAAGTGGAAAATCACTATAAAAGGAGGGCTTGGGGAGGTCTTTGAATCATTGAGTTTAGTTTGCAAGACTAGTGCTAGAAGGAGTCTCTCTAAGTTTGGGTCTGAGTTTGAGTTGTGGTGATGCGCTCCTATAAGAACTTGCATTGCAAGTGTGTTGTAATCTTCCAGATTTGAGAATGCATTGTGCAGATTTTGGAGGGTGGGGTTTTTCTCCTGGAAGGGTTTCCCCACGGTAACCATTGTGTTATGTGTTCATTGTTATTTTGATTATATTGTTCTGCATTTTGAGATCTATGCAATAATTAGTTGAATTTTCATAATCATGCTCTCAAGATTAATGTAGGAAACGATTCCATGCACCTTAGCTTCCTAATAGGTGGTATTAAAGCCTAGCCAATTTTGGTTGTATTTGTTGTGTATAGGGTTTTTTGAGCTAATCAAGGTTTGAGTGGGAGCTAGTGCAGAGGTTTTTATCTTTATATTGCAAGATTACAAAGATGGCAAGCACATTAGGGAGGATTGATGTAGAAAATTTTTATGGCACAAACTTTGAGATGTGGAAGCTGAAGATGGAAGATCTATTGATTGATGAAGATCTATGGGATGGAGTCGATGAAAAGAAGCTGAGGCCCACAAATCCAACTTCAGTCGCAGAGTATGATGTGGGAGACAGAAAAGCTAAAGGTCTCATCATATTTTGTCTTATAGTCTCGATTATGGTTAATGTCCATGAAGAACCTACCATGAAGAAGCTTTGGAAGAAGTTAAGTGAGATCTATCAAGTGAAATCACTTGTTAACAATATTTTCTTGAGGAAGAAGTTGTATTCCTTGAGAATGGAAGAAGGTGGACAGATTTGTGCGCATCTTGAAAGTTTTAATATGTTGGTGACTCAATTGACCTCAATTGGACTATCGATGGATGAAGAAGAAAGGTGCCAAATATTGCTATGTTCATTGCTAGACTCATGGGACAACCTTGTCATGGCCACAGGGAGCACTTCAGTCATCTTGAAGATGGAAGACATTGTTGATTCTCTACTTTCTAAGGAGATAAGAAGAAAGGTCTCTTTGAATGCCAAAAAGGCTTTGAGTGTTCAAGGAAGACCAAAGGAAAGAGGCAAGAATGAGAAGTAGCATGGCCATTCTAAGTCCAAGAATAAGGGGAGATCGAAATCTCCTGGTAAGTCCAAGGCAATATGCTAGAATTGTGGCAAATCTGGACACTTCTGAAAGGACTGCAAAGAGGAAAAGAAAAAGAAGAAGAAGCAAGATTCTGATTTTGAGTTTGAGAAGGAAGATGAAGATGTTTTCATCACATCCTTAGCCACTCATACAAGTGACAATGCATGGTTGATGGACTTAGGTGCATATGTTCAAATGACTCCTAATAGAAATTGGTTTGTAAATATGAAAAGTTTGATGGTGGTAAGGTGTATTTGGGTGATAACTTAGTTCTTGATATTGTTGGTTATGGAAGTATTCATGTGAAATTTTTTGATGGTAGAATTAGAAGATTTAATGATGTCTCGCATATCTTGGGACTAGCAAGGAATTTGTTGTCTATTAGTAAACTAATAGATGCAGGTGTGCATGCACAATTTTCTAAAGTAGGTGTGAAAATGGTGAGAGGTCCTATGGTAACAGAAAGAGGAAGTAGATTGGGTACATTTTACCAGCTTGATGCATGCACGGTTGAGTGCAATAGTACTTTTGAAAAGATTGTGAAGAGGACTACTTTGTTGGAGAATGAGAGGGTTTCTTTTTCAACAGATAGTTGTGGTTTTTGGGTACCCAAGGCTGCTCTATTTACTGAATCAAAGTTACCTACAGAGAAGACTATGTTATGGCATCAGAGACTTGGCCACATAGGTGAGAAAGGTCTATGAACCTTAAAGGACAAAAACCTTGTCGATGGGTTGAATGATTGCAATCTTGAGTTTGATTTTTGTGAGCATTATATCTATGGTAAACAAAACCGCATTTAGTTTTACCCAAGTTCTAATAAGTCCTCATGTATTTTGGATCTAATCCATTGAGACATATTCGGTCTAGTTGAGGTTCCTTCTATTCGTAGATCAATTTATTATGTTTCTTTCATTGATGATTTCAATAGAAGAACATGGGTTTATTTTCTTAGAAGTAAAGCTAAAGTTTTCAGTCGTTTCAAAGAATTTAAAGTAATGGTTGAATTGTAGACTAGAAAGAATATAAAGTGTTTGAGAACTAATAATAGCAGTGAATATTGCTCCAATGATTTTGACACATTTTGTAAAGATTGTGGTATTAAAAGAGAGAAGATAACTCTGTATTCTCCACAGCAAAATGGAGTTGCAAAAATAATGAATAGGACCTTGATGGAGAAGGCTAGGAGTATATTGAGTGGAGTTAGACTATAACAAAATTATTAGACCAAAGCTATAGCCACTACCTACTACCTGATAAACATGTCTCCTACATCAGCTCTTGTTGACAAGACACCAATGGAAGCATGGTTAGGCCACAAGCCTTCACTTAGAAAACTAAGAGTTTTTAGTTGTGAGGCATATGCTCATGTGCCAATGGAGAAGCAGACAAAAATGGACAACAAAACTATCAAATGTATCTTAGTCAGATATAGTTATGGTGTGAAAGGATACAAGCTTTGGGATCCTATTACACAAAAGGTATTTTATTCTAGAAGTGTTATTTTTACATAAATTGAGCCTTCTTTTGTTACAGTGCAGCTAAGGAAAATAAAAGAAAAGAAAGATATGATTCAACATTCTACTACACCTGAGAAAGTTGAATCGAGGCCCTTAGAAAGACAAGTTGTTGAAGAGAGCTCTACGAGTTCTAAATAATCAGAGGAAGAGGGAGAACCTGATCATGAACTTGAACTAGATCTTGTTCGAAGGTCTAGTAGACAAAGGAAAGCACCTAAAAGATATGGATATTCTCCTGATGATTGGAGGTGTATATTTTCTTTGAATGTTAATATTAAAGAACTGAAATCTATAGAAGAGGCTCTTGGTATGAATGATTTAGAGTCCTAAAAAATTTCCATGGAAGAAGAGATGGAAGCTCTTAAGAGGAATGACACATGGGACCTTGTACCATTTCCTAAAGAACGTACGCCTATTGGTTGTAAATGGGTGTTCAAAAGGAAGATGGGTTCAGATGGAAGCATTGAGAAGTATAAAGCACATTTGTTTGCAAAAGGTTACTCCTAGGTTGCAGGAATTGATTATAGTGAAAAAAATTTCCCCTGTAGCAAAAATGACATCCATTCGATTTTTACTTTCTATTGTAATAGCTTATGATCTAGAAGTTGAGAAGATGGATGTGAAGATAGCTTTCCTTCATGGAGATTTGGAGGAAGAAATTTATATGACACAGCCAGAGCACTTTGTGTTGAAAGGTAAAAGTCATTTGGTCTATAAATTGAAAAAATATATGTATGGTTTAAAACAAAGTCCTAGGATGTGGTACTAGAAGTTTGATACATTTGTATTGAGTTCAGGATTTGTGCAATTCAAATCTGATCATTTTATATACTACAAGTCTGATGGTGATTATTTCTTGGTTATTACCTTATATGTTGATGACATGTTGTTTATTGGAAAAGGAAAAGGTTTGACTACCAAATTAAAATCTCAGCTCTTAGCAAAGTTTGAAATGAACTATCTTGGTGTAGCAAGGTACATTCTAGGAATGGAGATTATAAGAGACAGACAAAATAGAAATCTTTGGCTAGACCAGAATAAGTATGTTGGTAATATTCGAAGAAGATTCAATATGTAGGATTCCCGACCATTGAGTATTCCTATTACTATGGGAACAAAGCTTTCTAGCTCACAGTGTCCTTCATCCTCATTGGAGATGGAAGAGATGAGTGGAGTACTATATCAAAGTGTGTTGGAAGTTTGATGTATGTTATGGTTTGTACAAGACTAGACATTGCCCAAGCAATGGGGGTACTTTCTTGTTATATGTCTAATCCAGGAAGAGCACATTGGGATGTAGTAAAAAGAGTTTTCAGATACTTGTGAGGTACCTCACAGTACTTGATATGTTTTCATGGAATAGGATATGAGAATTCCTTGGATGTTCAAGGTTGTGTAGATTCAGACTGGGCTGACAATGTTGATAGAAGAAGATCCACCAGTGCATGTGTTTACATTATTTGGTGGTGCAATTAGTTGGATGAGCAAGCGAAAAATTGTGGTTGCTTTGTCCACTATAGAGGCAGAGTACATGATAGCTACTCATGCCTAGGAGGAAGCTATCTGTATTCAGATATAGAGTTCAAACAGGGTGCAGTGACAATTGGAGTGCAATTTGCCTAGTGAAGAACCCAACATTTCATGCCAGGACCAAGCACATTGATGTACAATATCATTTTGTGAGAGATATGGTCGCAGATGACAAGTTGAAGTTGGAAAAGGTAGAGATTTTGGGGAATGTTGTTGATGCATTAACTAAGCCCATGAGCACAAAGAAGTTCATATGGTGTTCGGAGTCTATGGGCCTCTTGGCCCCTAACAATTAAGTCCATGAAATTGTGGATTCCCTGGCTCTTGCAAGGTGTTCAACAAGTGGGAGAATGTTGAGAATTGTGTCTCAACCTTGCAAGCTTTTTCCAGAAAACTCTAATTTTTTTTTTAGAAAATTCTAGAATTTGTTTGTGGTAGTTTTCCACATGTTTATGAGTTGGAAAAGGTGTATGAGTTGTTAAAAATGTATCTAGTCTCTAGAACAATGTAGAAAGTCTTTGATAATGACAAGCTTATCCAATGGGATGAATTAAAGAACAAATTTAACAATCCTAACTCTCATAAGAAGACTTATACTATGATATTCAAAGCTAGTAAGGATATTCCTACTCTTTGCCATGTTGACTCCAGCAGTTTCCTAAAAATTAAATGGCTTGATGGAACCATCATCACCAAGCTTAAAGCGAAAAAATATTTACTTCGTTATCAACCATAATGAGGATATTATCAGTCATGTTAATAATATTTGGTACACTAATCTTGATGGTTCCTCCTGGCAGAAGTTTTTTGACAAGCTATGGAAAAGTTCTATTGATCCCAAAATCAAATGCTTTATATGGCTTCTTATTCTCAACAAGCTTCCTATTAGGAATAATTTCTTTGATGTTAATTATTGCATTATTTGTAGAACCTCAGAAATGAGAAGACACATTTTCTTTGATTGCAACTTTGCTAAAAAGGTTTGGTTGATGTTTGGTATCTCTATCCCTTCTACTTTCAGCACATTTGAAACTATTATTGGTTTTATTATTAATGCTAAAAATGATACTAACATGTTTTGGAACATTCTCTCATCCAACATTTTGTGGAAAATTTGGAAATATAGAAATGAGGAAATGTTTCAAAACACTCCTAGATTGCTTACTAAGTCTTTTCGAAGTCTCACACATTTTAAATTTTTCTCGTAGGTTTAGATCACTATGAAAGTTGATAAGTTCAAAAGACTCCTAAAGGATGGTCATGCTACTTTCTTCGATAATGAGGTGAAGAATGGTTACTTCTGGAGGATGCATTTGGATAACCTTCAAACATTCAATCACATAGTCAATCTTCTCAGCAAGGAAGTAAAAAGGAATCAACAAGGAAATACTGGAGATATGATATACATGTTAAAGAAAATTCATGAGCAGAAAAGCATAGTCTGGATGGAAGGCCCTATGGGTTGGACAACTTGGATTGATACCTATGAGGATGTGCTTCATTAATGGTCGTTGTTCTCTTCTTTTTTGACAGTTTGAGCCTATGTAGACTCGTTTTGTTGGGGTGGGGTTCGGCCTCTTGTTTCTGATACTTTGCGTCTCTCTTTGTATATTGAACTCCTTATTCTTAATATAAAAAAATATTATTAAAAATAAAAATTAACATTTAAATTATGTCTAAAAATTATATTTTTTTCAATATTATACATGATAACTTTAATTAAAAATAAAAACTTCCACTTTAACTATTGAAATAACCATATTGCCTCCTAAATTGAAATTAACATAAACTTTTGTTAATTTTTTTTGAATTAATATTATAATTTTTTATTTTATGAATTTTATTTTTTTATTAAAAAAACTATTTTATAAAATATCTAAACATATATCAATAGATAGGATTTGATAAATACATGAATGTAGTTTTTCAATAATAAAAATATAAAATAGTCATAAATATTATATAAATGAAATAAATAATTAATCAAAATTTAACGCTTTCATATTAGTAATAATACTTGCAATTCAAAATATAAAATATAATATAATATTTTATTAAATTCATAACTTTTTGTCAACTAACAATAAATCATTCATTTAAAACACATAAGTTGAGCAACAAATAAATGGCTAAAAGGGCAAGGAATTTCTAGGTGTAAATTATTTAATACTTAAATTTTTTTTTCATTTTTCTTACATTTTATATCATATAATGAAAGAATTACATTCAAATAAAAGTATATTTATACATCTTATTTTTTTTTAAATATGAAATCATTAACCAATTTTTATTTTCTTGAAATAAAAAAATCATATATAAAAATTTATACAAAATTTTACCAATTGAATACATAAATCCGAATATTATTTTATTTTAAAAATATAATATAAAAAAGTTGAATGAAGTACATAAAAAAACTTATGATATCAGTTGTGATGACAGGAGTCGATACATCGTCCGGTAGGGCAGGATTTTTCCTGGTTTTCTACGGTGCAAATAAGTTTAAGTTGCACCATAGCCGGTGCCGAACAGAGCTGTAAATGGCAATCCCGAACACTATAGCTTTACCACGGGGACACGTGTTAACTATGATACCGAGATCAAACAATAGGTTAATTGTGAGTCCACACGCGGATATGACGTCCGTATTTGTGAGGAAAGGCAGAAACGGGATTTTGAGCCGAAGCAGTATCTGACGCGTAACTGGTTTAAAATTCATTCCTTTATTTAAAATCTCAATCATTGACTACTTAAACCGGACCCAATTTTATCTGGACTAGCTTATCCTCCATGCACTATATATCATTGACCAGAGTTCAGAAAACTGAAAATACAACAGATTTTTTTCAAAAAGAAATTTGAAATTTGTTTTTCATGATCTACTTATTACGTGATTGAAAACAGCTCTAAATAATGAAAAAATATTACTATATTTCGGCAAATCTGAAGGAAAAATAATAATATGACTTATTTCCGTCCTTAGTACATTTTTTTATAGAACCCAGCGCCATTTTGCTCTTGTCGGCGTACAATTTTTTATGGAACCCAGCGCCATTTTGCTCTTGTCGGCGTCGCCTAACTTTCTAAGCGTTTTTCTCGGTTTTCGTGGTAGTTTCCTGGAATGAACCTTTATGCCTCCAACGTTTACAATTTTTAAATAATCCTCTTGTTCATACTTCGGCCCGATTTCTTCAGCTCTTTCTGGCTTTCTAGGCATGTTCCTTAATTAGCTTAATGGTTTCCAGGAAGGAACGTTTACGCTTCCTTGCTAGTTTCTATGAAGGAATATGTTCGCCTCCTGACATTTACAGTTTCAATAGGATCCCCTATGTTTATGCGTACTCTCTTTTCCGCTAGCTTCCGCTAGGAATTCATAGTTTGCTTTTGTGTTTAGCACTGACCAATGGAATCCTCATCCTCCTCTCACCAAAGGAATCAGGAACGGGATGCTTTTTCTGAAATTGAACCTCACGGTTTGAGGAGGACAATAGACGAGTCTTCAAGATTGTTTGATGTGTTTATCAACCACAGGGGCCCTGATGTTAAAGAAACTCTGGCCCTTCAGCTTTACAATTCTCTTGGGGAGTTGGGAATACAAGCATTTCTTGATTCGAAAGAGAGAGAGCTCGGGGACTCATTTTCTTCGACAATCGAGAATGCCATCCACTCTGCTTCGGCTCATATTGCTATCTTCTCCAAGGGATATGCAGAGTCCGCATGGTGTTTGGCGGAGCTCGTTCTCATGCTGCAGAGCAGAGCTAAGATCATTCCAGTGTTCTACGGAGTGGAGCCTTCTGCTCTTCGCCACATAGAAAATGGAGAGTATGCCAAAGCTTTCACTAGACATGAGGGGAAGAAAAGGCATATCAAGAAGCTTAAAGAGTGGAAGGAAGCCCTTCAAGCAGTTTCATTTATCACCGGCTATAAAATCAGCAGCAATTTCAAGTAAGGTCTCTGTGATTTCATTCATCTAATTTTTTAATGGTTTTGCATGAAACTTATTGATTTTCGACCTCCTAATTTTTGCCTTTTTAAAATATCATTTTCCTTTGTAAAGTACTGGCGACTGCCAAAATATAGTGTCTGCAATCCATAAAGAAATTCGAAGGAAAAGGTCTCTACATGTTGCCAAATTTCCAGTGGGACTTCCGAGGCTTGTGAATGATTTTGAAAGACACTGTCGTGTTCAGAATGTGGAAGATTTTGAAAGGCAGTGCCGGACAAATGAAGACTTTGAAATCGGAAGAGAAAAGGCTCAGATCGTCGGCATTTTTGGCATGGGTGGAGCTGGCAAAACAACTCTCGCTAAAGAGTTGTTCAACCGTAAGCACTCTCAATATAGGCGAGCCTGTTTCCTGTTCGATGTGAGGGAAGCCTGTGTAAATAAAAGTTTCCCTTCTTTACAAATGAGATTCATCAGAGATCTTTTCCAACAAGATCATCTCAATTTTCAATGTGCAGAGGAAGGAAAATCTCATATAGCGGATTGCATTAAAAAGAACAACCAGTTGAGTTTTCTCATTGTTCTAGATGATATTGATCATGTGCAACAGTTGGATGATCTACTCATCTTCGAAATACTCAAGAAATCGGTTGATAGTTTGGTAATAGTCACAAGCCTTGATGTAGGGGTGCTTACAAACACAGGAATTACTATTGCTTATAATCTGCGAGGAATTGATAGATACGAAGCGAGAGAGCTGTTTTGTCGGCACGCCTTCGGCCAAACATATGCGCCTAAGGATTATGAGAATCATGTTAGCTCCTTCCTGGATGTATGTGGAGCCATACCGCTGTCTCTTCAAGTTCTTGGCAGTCATGTTCATGGCACAGATCAGAACTACTGGAAATTAGAACTGAACAAAGTCAGGAAGATACTGCCCCGAGATATATATCGAAGACTCAAAATAAGCTTTGATGCATTGGACTACGAGGAGCAACAAATTTTTATGGACATTGCATGTTTTTTTGTTGACAATTTGAAGAATACTGCCCTCAAAATATGGGAGGCATCGGGATGGAGCGGTCAGCATGCCCTGCAAACACTCAAAAACAAGTTTCTCGTTCAAGAAATAGAAGGAAGTCTGTTTGAGGAAGAAGCAATTTTGAGAATGCATGACCATTTGCGCGACCTGGGCAGAGAAATTGCAAATCGACAGAGTCGTCCATGTCGGTTGTGGCGTCCACAAGATCTTGTGCATCTGGTAATTTTGTTCTTTTTCCGACTCCCTGCTTTATATGAAGTGTTAATATTGCACATTTTCTTAATCAATATTTTACCACTTTTCCCCCTTAATGTAATCAAAATTTGAGCCGCTTGTACGATCGCAGGAATCAACAGGATTCCGAAACATCCTCTCTCAAACAAAAGGCAGATGCTTCCATTCCTTTTTCGAAAGATCGATGAATTGTTGGATTACGTACTTTATAGGGGAGTCAGATGTCTTAGCTGACCCATCAACGTTCTTGTTCTGGCTTGAGCTCAAGCATCAGGGTTTTCGTAATCAGCGTTCGACATGCATTCCATCATGGATTCCCCTTCAAAATTTGCGGTGTTTAAAGATTAGCAATCTATGTCCTAAAACATTGTTCAGCGGCCATACACAGGTATTATTTGCTTAATGAAAATTAAATTTCAATCAATGGTAGTCTGTTTATTACTGCACGCCGTTGAATATAAGATGAAAACATATTAATTTTGAGTCAGGCGTCCACCTGATTAAATTTTGCGCGTAATTAAATTTGATTGGAATCTACTTTTACAAGTATGAATATTTATACAATTGGTAGAAATGTTTGCACCTCTATTTTGTAAGAAATTGTTGGTTTTAACTAATCTACTTTCAGTTTCAGGAGCCTGCGCGATTGAAAGAGCTGCAGATTTATGATACTTCTTTCATACAACTTTCAGATTTATCGCCTATATCAGATAGTCTGGATAAACTTCAAATTGTCAATTGCAATCGTATTTCAGGATTATCTGTTCTTAAGAACCTGGTAGAATTGCAAATTTCTAACTGCTTGGACGTTGAAGAATTAACTCTTGCATCTTTGAACTGCCTGGAAAAAATTGTAGTATACAAATGTTATAGCCTGAAAACCGTCTGGGGAATATCTGATATTCGAAAGCTAGTAGAATTGCACATTTCTGGGTGTCCGAAATTCGAGCAGCTGCGTCTAGTGTGTCTGAACAACTTGAAGTGTATTACATTTGATATTTCTTTCAAGCCAGAATTTTTTGAGTTGGATAATTGCAGAAATTTGAAAACAATATCAGGAAAATTAAACGCCGAAAAGCTTGTAAGCTTCAAGATTAGCGACTGTCCCAATCTGATTCTTGAGCTGTTACTATCTCTTGAAGGTCAAAATAAGCTGGAGACTGTCAAGATTGATGAATATAAACATGAGTTGATTAGTATTGTCAGATGTGGGCTGATGCAGAGCATAACTCTGCCAACAAAATTTATGGAGCTCAGAATAGAAGAATGCAGAGAACTGGAAACAGCAGCAATGATTTTTTATCACACTGATTGTAAGGGGCCGTCAAATTTTGCTCGACTCAGCTGTTTGAAGCGGATTACTATAAAGAATTGTAGCAAGCTGCATACTATACAAGGCATGGATGAGCTAAATGAATTGGAATTTCTCAACTTGTTTGATTGTCCCGATCTTGAAGAGTTGACATGTTGTGGACCTGAAGCATGCGTTGGGAAGATTAGTATTGCCAGATGTGGAAAGATGAAGAGCATAACTTTGCCAACAAAACTTGTGGAACTCGGAATAGAGGAATGCAGAGAGTTGAGAACAGTGAAAGCCGGTAGTGATCATTGTGAACTTTTTGGGCTATGGGAGTTGTCAAGTGTTGCTCGACTGGAATGTTTGAAGCTGATTTCAATTCAGATTTGTGAGAAGCTGCAGACCATAGACGGCATTGGTGAGTTGAATGCACTGGAATATCTAGAATTGTTCGATTGTCCGGAGCTTCAAGACCTGTCATGTTCTGCACTTCAAACACGCCTTAAGAAGATTAGCATTATCAGATGTCGGAAGCTGCAGAGAATATATCTGCCGAAGGCACTTGTCGAACTCACAATAGAAGGTTGTAGCGAACTGAAAATAGTGACAACGGCTTGTGATCACAGCGATTTTCTTGGGCTGCATGAGTTGTCAAGTGGTCCCCGATTAAACTGCTTGGAACGGATTAGAATTCACAATTGTGACAAGTTGCAGACAATACACGACATTCATGAGTCTGTTTCTTTGGAAAGTCTTCAGTTACTCAATTGTTCCGAGCTTGAAGAGCTGACATGTTCTGCACTTCAAACCTGCCTTGAGAATATTAACATTTTCAGATGTGGGAAGATGCAGAACATAATTTTGCCAACAACACTTGTGGATCTCAGTATAGCAGATTGCAGAGAGCTAAGAACTGTGTCAGTGATTTGTAATCATAGTGAATGTCTGGAGCTTCCAGTGTTTTTTAGTGATGGCGAGATGAGCCGTCTGAAGTGGATTACAATTCAGACCTGTGACAAGCTGCAGAGCATACAGGGCATTGAGGAGCTGGATGCACTAGAAAGTCTTCAATTGATCAATTGTCCAGAGCTGGAAGAGCTATCATGTTCCGTGTTTCAAAGATGCCTTGAGAAAATTTGCATTGTCAGATGTGGGAAGCTGCAGAACATAGCTCTGCCGCCAAATCTTGTGGAACTTATTATAGAAGGTTGCAGAGAATTGAAAACAGTGACAGTGATTTGTGATCACAATGGAACTGGTGCTCGACCGACCTGTCTGCGGTGGATTACAGTCAGAACCTGTGACAAGTTGCAGTCCATAAAAGGCATTGATCAGGTACATCCATTGGAAAGTATGCAACTTTTATATTGCCGCAATACTGCAATCCGGAATTCCATTCCCTTTTTAGAGGTACTCCTTCGAAGACACCTTTCAACTTTCAACCATATTTCTTTATTCGAAAGGAAGAGCGAGAGAGTAAAATTTTTCTGGTTCCTTGATTTTCATAAATAGTTTATGAGATTGTTGGAAAATTTAAAAATGAAGTTCTGCCCTCTGGTTTTTTTGGGAATCGCAGAGCGTGTCATCAGAGTTCCTCGTTGTGTCTGGAAGAGCGGTACATGGAGCGCTTTCAATTTTGAATCCAATTTCTTTTTCAGGGGCAGGTGTGGTAATTTCAGAAAGTTTTATTGACACAACTTCAGAAATCGGTACGGGCATAAGACGTGGACAGCCAAAACGGATGTCAGGATTGAGCGCTGTTATCTTTTGCTATGAAGTTGCGGTTCAAGGTGGCCCGCTACTCGAGACAATAAATCAATCCTTCGTAAATTATTCTTGGTGGAATAGACTGGAGGAAGGAGAATGGGTGATTACTATTGTCATTTCCGACCAACATAAAATAAGGCCGCAAAATCATCGACGCCAACTAGAGGATGTTCTTGTGAAGAATAAAATATTGAAGCAGGCGTGTAAGGTGGTCGTAAGGAGTAACACATTGTGGGAAACTCGGAAGGTATTGCGGGCAATTATTGATAGGCTGTACCAGAATTAATTAGTCCCTACTTAATGTTCCCAGTTGCTCTATTTAATTGATTATTTTGTATGACCAACATTATTCCATGTCTAAAGTCTGTTCTAAAGTTTTGAAGAAATATTTATTTATAAATTAGTTTCAAATCAATAATTACTTCTTCTTTTTTTCCATTGGTCGGTTCTAATTTTGTTGAGTTAAAAAATATCAACACAAAAATATGTGAAAGAGCTCAAAAGTTTTAGAAACTCTGTAGTATTCTTCAAATTGTCTAACATAACAATAACTGGTAAGCCTTAAGCTCTCTAGAATGGAGCTCCCAGGGAATTTCTCCAATAGGTTGAAGTTCTTTGGGATTATAAGAAACTTGGATCTCACTGACAATAGTCTTTCTGGTCCAATTCTAAAAATCTCTACAAATGACTTTATTTTCTTGTGCAAATTGATCTTTAAGCAAACTAGTTTAGTGGGCCTATATTGACATGGTTGGAGTGGCTTAACCACATCAATTTTGAAAACAATATGCTTCCTGGTGGCAAGTTCAATGAATTCGGTGGTTGTCGTTGTGTTTTTACTCCTTCCTATTTCTTCTTTGAACCCTCCTATGGTGAATTCTATTTCCTTAAATATAAGAAAAGACTGCTAAGCCCTCATCATGTGCATCCTTAAGTTTCAAACGATTGCAACAGTAGAAAAAAAATAGCTGATGCTACCACAAGCATTGAGGCACAGATAATTGGGATTATCCTGATCACCAAACATTGCTCTACTTTGCCCCTTTTCTTGCTCTCCTCATTTGGAAGGAGAGGAAGATTTATTCATCTTGAGCAATGAGGATTTGATGCTAACATCTAACGTTTGAAGAATTCAAGTAATTTTCTCACACTATATTTTTTTTAAAGCAAAGGTGGCAGAGGCACTGCACACACACACACACACACACACCCCAGATTCAAGGGCTCATTAGGGAAAAAATCTGAAAAGAAAACCCCAATTCATAGCTAGTACAAAAGAGCACATATCAATACCAATTACATTTACATTGACAAAAAGATTCCTAGGCAACAACACAAAGCTCTTTATCTGTATCAATTATGTGTGCTAAATTTGGAAAATCTTTCACATTGATACTTAGTCTTGAGGAATCAAGATCAATGCCATCAAACCCCTATTTTGCTAAAAGACTAGCAACCGAATTGCTTTCTCTGTAGGTATGTGAAATGAGGCATGAATTGAACAAGTCAATTAAATACCAGATTTTAAACATGATATATTTGATTCTCTAGTTAAGGATTTGTCTCTTGATGCAAGCATTAATGATGAGAGTGGAATCACCTTCAATATGAATCACTTTTAATTCCAAGTTCTTGGCCAAAACCAAACCATAAAGTAATCCAAGTGCCTCTACTGTATTGTTCGTGCTTGAGGGCAAATAGAGACATTTGAATACAAGAACTTCACCCAAATGATTTCATAAACACATGCCACAACCAAATTTTTTAGGATTTCCTTTCGAAGAACCATCAAAGTTCATTTTGATGTAGCCATTTGTCGAAGGTAGCCACTTGATTTGAGATCTGTTGACATGGTTGTTTGGAAGAGAGGAGGCCGTGAATGGAGGGATTGAAACGTGATTCCATCTTTTAAGGATGAAGTTATCCCATCAGGTGAAGTTATAATTACCTATCTTATCTTTGACACATGCATTGACCACTTCCAAAATTGACTTTTCTAACCCCTTAAGGACCAAATCTAATGAATATTCACATTTATAAATATTTGTTTGTTGCGTTCCCACCAAATTGCCCAGATGACAAGTGCAGGGGAACATTTCCATATGCAAGCAAAGTAGGATTTAGAAAAGAGGATCGGCCAAGATTGGAATGATTCCCACAAGGTGTATGGTAGGGGCATCAAAAGGTTAAGTTTTTGCATGACAAAGTTCCAACATTGTTGGGCAAAAGAATATTGAATAAATAAATGGTCTACATTTTCCACATATTCACTGCATAAGACACATTGAAAAGGTTGCGATATGTTATGTTTCTGGAGCTTGTCACTAGTTAAAATTCTTTTCCAAAGTGCAAGCCAAGAAAAGCAACCTACTTTAGGCAAAACTACATTGTTCTAGCAAAAAGCAAGTGCCTGTTGTTTTGTTTCATGCTACTCCACCAATTTTAAAGCTTGATAGCCAGCTTTAATAGAGCATTCACCGTTTGGTGAGGGAGCCCAAATCAGAACATCATGTTCATTGTTCAAGAATATCTTTCTTTCTATCATGCTTTTGAACAAATGTTGTTTGTGACTGTAAGAAATTGTTAAAATAAAGGGATCTTTCCAAAGGACTTTACTAGAAAATCTTTCAACAAGCAACACATAGTCTATCAAATATTCACCCCAGTTGTCTTTGATTATGTAAATAACATCTCTCAAATCATTATCAAGAGATAATGGAAGCAAACCATGTTAGGAATCCTCCCAAAATTTCACTGATTCTCAATTGTGCACCTCCTAGGAGACAAAGTTTGTAATGATGTCCCTAGAAGATATCAGAAAGTTCCACATGGCTAAAGCATTTGGGGAACTAGCAAAAATTATAATTCGATTAGAATCCAAAGAGTCTAAATATTTTCCTTGCATAATCTTACACCATTTATTTTCGGGTTTTGTAAACATCCTCCATACAAACTTGGCACCAAAAGCAATGTTTCTCTTGCTCATGTTGTGCAATCCAATTCCACCATTGTCATTTTCATAAATTATTTCCTTTAATGAGATCAAAGGGACTTTTTTTTCTCATCAGACATGTTGCTATTCCAAATAAAATTCCTTATAATTTTTTTAATCTATCTAATAATACTAGCTGGGGCTTTTAGGATAGACATAGTATAGTTTGGAATAGAAGCTAAGATAGATTTGACTAGCAAAATTTTCACGAATAGAGAAAGTCATTGATATTTCTAATTATAAATCTTACTCTTGATCTTGTTTACAATTGATTTCTAGAAAATAGCCTTATTATTACCAACAAATAAAGGGATACTGAGATATAATGATGGTAGTTGTTCTTGAGAGAAACTAAGAATATTGATCATTTTTTGAGAGATCACTGGATTGGTAAAGAAAATATATACTTTAGACTTTTGAACATTTACCCTTTGTCCTAAGACTTCAAGATATAAGTCTAAAGTTCTTTTAATTACCTTAGCTTCCTAAACATTGGCTTTTCCAAATAGCAATGTATCATCAGCAAAAAATGAGTGAGTGATTGCAAAAGGAGTACCTTCAATTTGAATACCAACCCATCTTTGCTAAACTTGCTTAGCTTTAATAATTCTCCTGAATGTCTCAACCATAATGATAAATAGTGTTGGAGATAACAGATCACCTTCTCATACAACCTGGCTAGATTTGAAAAAATTGAGTAACTCACCATTTATTATGACTAAAAATAAGGCACCAGATATACACGATTTGATCCATTTATGCTATTTTGTGTTGAAACCAAACTTCTAGAGAAATTTAAACAAAAAAGACCATTGCACTTGATCATATGCTTTCCTCATGTCAAGTTTGATCATCACAGTAGGAGATTGCTTGAAATGGATTGTGTGTAGAGTCTCATGTGCAATAGTGGCCCCTTTAATTACTTCTTTACCCAACACAAAACCTCCCTACTCTGGAGATATAATTTTGGTTAAGATATGTTGTAATCTTATGTATATTGTCTTTGTGAGTATTTTTATACACTGTGTTGCACAAGGAAATGGGTCTGAAATCTAAAAATTTTTTAGGAATTTTGGACTTGGGGATCAAGGCAATATTTGTGGCATTAAAATTCTTTAACATGGCTCCATTTTTACGTGACTCTTCCACTGCTGCTAGAAGATCAAATCCAATCACATTCCAACATTTTTGAAAAAAAAAGTGTTGTAAATCCATTAGAGCCAAGGGCTTTGTCTGGAGGCAAGGAAAATACAACATTTTGTAATTCCATCATAGTAAATGGAGCCATTAATTGTATGTTATCTTCTCTAGAAACTAATTTTGGGATAGCATCAAGTAATTCATGACCACAATTATGAGATGAATAGGGAGTAGTCTATGGGGTTAACAAGTTTTGAAAAAAAAATCCCCCCCTCTACCTTGATTTCCTGAGAATCTTTAAGTAAATTTCGAGAAGAAGCTTCTTCAATCTCGAGAATAGTATTTGCAATGCTTCTTTACTTAACCGACATATGGAAGAATTTTGTATTCTTATCACCCTCTTCAAGCCAAGGTTCTCTAGATCTATTCCTCCAAAATTCCTCTTGCCTCTTGCACAACTCTTCGCATTCAGCTTAAAGATTCTTTTGTTTTAAAAATGTGTCTAAATCCAAACCATTGACAATCACATGTTCATTGATTGCATGTAACTATTTTCCCACACAATATTTTTGGTGAAAATATTTTTAAAAAAATACTTATTCCAATGTTTGATCCTTCCCTTCACATACTGCATTTTACAATAAAAGTGATACATTTTAGTGCCTTCACAGTTTGGAAAGCTCACCCACCATTTTCATAGTAGAGGTAGAAATGTGGGTGCTTGAACCACATACGTTCAAATTTGGATGTGGATTTTTTAGAGGATTTATTATCAGACTCCTTGGAAAGATATAACACAATAGGAAAATGGTCAGATGTTGAATAAGGAAGAATATCAAAAGAAAGAGCATACTTTTGCAATTTCCAACTAAGGGAAACAAGGAACCTATCTAACCACTCTACAATTTGACAAAAGCCATCTCTTTTATTATTTGCAAGCATTGTAATAATTTTTTGTTTTATGGTCCCCAATTTCCCTTTCGAAGGTAAAAATTTTTATTCCAAATTGAAGTCCATATAAGTAGCATAGTTTTTTTTATGTGATTTAGACAAACACAAGCCTTTTAGAGATGATGGCTAGGCATTGCATGTTTTGGTGTGATGTTAGGGTTGGAGCCCAGTGCATCAAACCCACTAACAGTAAGGTTATTTTGTTGATCTGTGTCTTCAGCCAACTATAAGCAATTACCTCACCATCAATCAAGTCATCATAGGCATTATTCCAAATAGGAAAATATTATTAGAATTTTTTTTCCAAGTCTAGCTCTTGTAGCAAAACAACAGTAGCAAATAATAGTACAATGCTCATGACAGAGAAGAAATCAACAATTTGAAATTCTAGTTTGCAATGGGTAAACCTTATTTAGGAATATGCCCTGAATTGGAATATTTCATCAATGGCAGGATGGGACCAGTGATCAAAGTCTCGAGACTTTACTTACTGGCAACAACTAGTTAAAACCCCAAAGATTCATTCAAATTCATATTTAGTTGATCTATGCATTCAAACTACGACACTTTTCTTTCATTTGCACTTTTTTTTCTAATTCAAAATTGACAAGGGTTAAAATTATCTTCACTTAAAACTATTAAATTTAATATAATTTTTTTATATTAATAGTATAGTTTTAATTATCTTTATAATAATAAAAATTGAGATCTCCATACTTACTATGTAGAAATTATTAATTAGAATATAAAATTAAACTATAATGGGATAAATGAATTTAAAATATTTATAGAAGAATAATAAAAATAATTACTAGCATTTGTATTTTTATGTGACCAAAAGTTCATAAATTACTTCTAAAACGTTATATATTAATTATTAGTCTAAATAAAGTGATAAGGTCCTACAAAAATATATATATTTAAAATAAAAAATCCCTTATTCCCCAATAACATTTTTATTTGAGTATTTATTTCAAAATATAACTTGAACATTAGAAATTTGTATTCAAACTAATTCATTTACAACCATGAAATACTACAATGCATTCCATCTCACATATAAGCATTGCAAGATGATTTCCTTTCTAGACACATTGACAATTACAACCCCACTATGACCCCAAAAGGTAGGGACTCTGATGTAGAGGTAAGGGTGGTGGATGAATGGCCCAATTACAAGCTTACAAATATGTGAAGATAAACTAGTGTTTCCCAAGGCCTTAAGTACTTCAATGTCTTCAACACCTAACAAGAACTCCTCACCAAGGTTCCAAGTGATAGGATTGATATAGTTAGATGGTATTTTCTTGGATTTAAGAATTCTCAAGGTTTCAAACTATTCTCAACTCTCCAACCCTTTTAACCTCTTCAAATAGCCTTCTAGGCCTAGCTGGCCCTATTAGGCCTCCAAAGATAAAGAATCTTGATTTCCTCTCAACTTTCCCAAAGCCCAAGTCTAACTATATAGGTTTTTAGATACCCATTTTTCCATAGTCCAACATATGAAAATGATACCCAGGGTTCCTTTGGACCAAACCCTACTGTCACTATATTGTGGCTCCAAAAGGCCTAAAAAGAGGGCAATTTAACAAAATAGCCATAAGTTCTTTGTACTTCCAAGACTCTACACTCTATAAAGTCTCCTCTTAGTTTATTAATGTCACAAATCCAAGAGGAATTAGACCCAAAGCTCCTACAACACTAAAAGCACCAAATTGCTCCCAAAACCCTCAAAAACTAGGGCTTTCTAATTAGATGTTGTCCCTATAGTTATGAGGTAAAATAAGGGTGGATTCACTTTATCCTCAACTTACTCAATCACTTTTAATCATTAAACAATAAACTCCAATGGTTAGAACTTCTATTGTTGCTCCATAGCCAAGAATTTAATGTCTTTTACAACATAAACTTCAATGCTGATCACCTATCCTTATACTTTCCTATAAAAATATAGTTACACATGATTTGTAAATACTATTACAATATCATTCAATGAGAATCATACTCTTACATCCATGGAATGATCAACATGTTAATTAGAAACTCAAACTTGTCAGTAAAACAATGTAATCCTTCAAAATAGCAACAACAAACTTGATAGAAATGAATTTTACAAGCCTTAATGTATTGTGAATTGATCAAATAGCATGTAGGTAAGATTAAAATATCTCAATACTATAAAAGGATCAATGAAATTCAATTCACCATGCCTCAAATTCTTGAAAGTGAAGATTTTATTGGTTTCCTTCACACAAGCTGTACAAAATGATCAATCCTAGGTGTTATATATGTCGTACGATGCCTCCAAATGAACTTAAAAACCTTCCTAGAAACTACCCCAACTAATTGGAATTAGTTTCCATGCTTAGTTAGGCTTAAAAATCTTTCAAACCACTTTCCCTCCAAAAATGCACTAACCATTGGGATTTAAAGATTTGAATTCCCCAACTTACAATTTATTACATAAATCAACTATTTAACTTTGCCAACTTTCCTATTAGTTTCCTTAATTCACCATTAGGGACCCTAAGGTCCTTAACATGCCCTTTAGGATTCATTATAGTTCTCACATCCTTAAAACCTCCCAAGGCCATGATTGGCTTCAAAACATGCAAATTGACTAGTTCATGCACTTCTTTGCCTTTGATCTATCTTTTTTCTTCTATAGAGATCCTTGCATGCGTTGATCCTCTTGCATTAGACTCCAACTCACAAAGAGTTATTATTTTGTATTGCACTCACCACATTTGATTCATGATGAATTCTTTTAGAATCATTTTACTTAACTCATCGACTAGGGGTCCATTGATAAAAGTGTTATTTTAAAGTATTGTAATAACAATGCTTATTTTATAATACAAAAAATATTTGAATTTAGTTTTATTTAACATTTTTATTTTCTCGTGGAAAAAGAATAGAATTTTATTAATCTATAGAATTGTAAGTGTTAAGGTAAGGATTTATGTATAATTACAACTATCATTAAAGATTCAAGAAGAAAAAATCAAGGAGATTTGTTATAGACCCATCCCTAGTAAGTTTCACAAGAGAACATATATGCTATCAACTCAAATCATTATAAAGTGAAAGAAGTTGTTAGCTAAAGGAGAAAGATATCTCTAATTCATAATATCTTGCTTGTAGTCTCCTAGAAACATATGTTTGGTTGTCTATTTTCATTGTTGTCAAATATAATGTTCTAGAGGTGACTTTGGTCACTCAGATGCTATGGTCTAGAACTCAGCTATTTGGGGTGTACTAAATCTATAGAACAACATAAGATAGAATTCAAAACAGTGCTATAGTATTAAAGAAGACACACACACATATCCTATGATCATGAGAAGATGTGCAATAGTTCTTTAGCATATAGAGAAACAAAGTTTTAGCATTACTATTAAAAGCACTTTATTTTCCTATTGTTTTTGCTCTAAAAATCATGTGTTGATACTTTTGCAGATTGATTAAGTATTTGATCCTTATTGTGTCATTGATTAGTGATCTAAAAAGTGGTTTTTGTGATTAGAAAACTATTCCATTCAGAGTTGTAATTCTAGTCAACTATTTTTTTAAAATCTAAAGACGTGTTGTGACAACTTATGACATGGATTGTAGCATACATTTTTATTTCTTGATGCAACATATAGATCTCACCGTAACATATGGAGATTTACATTATATTGATAGGTCAAGTGGTTTCTTGGTTGATGTGTTTGTTCATGTTTGAGATGACTTTGTTTGATCCTATTGGAAAAATGGTCTTTTGTACTCCTTGCATAATAATGTATTTTATTGTAATATTTTATTTTATTATGTAAATATCACACCTAGGATTACCTAGATGTATGTATAACATTTAGAGATTATATGGAACATTTTTTAGGCCACTTGATGAGTAGTATTATAGCATTGTAATATTATTTGATTTAATTATTTCATGTTAGACAAGTAATTAAAAAAAATACCCAATATTGAATGTAGGTCAAAGGTGGGTTTGGTAGGAAATAGATTGTATTATACTACTTGGTAGTGTGATGTCCCCTGTTAGGATTAAACCATGGATAGAAATAAAAATTACATGCAAATATAACCAATAATAGAAAATAATAGATCACATAGAAAAGAACACAAGGCACCGAGATTTAATGTGGTTCACCCAATCCCTGGGCTATATCCACCAAATAGCAAGTCTGATATTTTTATGATCTAGTGATTACAACCTGATTAAAATCTATAATCCCTTATAGCTCAATATTGCCACAATAACCAACTTTGCATCACACCACCAAGATTTAATGTGGTTCACCCAATCCCTGGTCTATACCCACCAAACAACAAGTTTGATATTTTTATGATCTAGTGATTACAACCCAATTAAAATTTGTAATCCCTTATAGCTCAATATTGCCGCAAGAACAAACTTCACATCACACTATGAAACAACCCCTAACCCTAAGCCCTTTTCTAAAAGTATTAAACTTCTTTAGGGTTACAACACGTCAGTCCAAAATCCTGATAAAATAGGGCCCAAAAAAATAGGACCCAAATCAGTCACCACAAACTAACAATCTTCCACTTGGGGATTGATCAGGCTCCACACTAAACAACAATCTCCCAGTTGGAGACTGATCCTATAGCTAGACTACTACTCCATGGGGCTCCCACTAGATTAAAACACCCTCGACTCTACTATTCTTTTATTCATGGTCAGTCTAGAAGACCAACCGAAGCTGAAGAGGAGTTCAACTTCTCCCTTGTTACTACCTTTGTCAACATATTTGCTGGATTGCCATTTGTATGTATCTTCTCTAGCTTTAACTATCCATCCTCCAAAACTAACCAAATGAAATGGTACCACAGCTATACATGTTTGGTCTTTGAATGTAGAGCTGAATTCTTTGCAAGATGAATGACACTTTGACTATCTATGAAAAAATAATTATCCTTCTAAGGATGTCCCGATTCTTCTAAGAAGAATTGAAGCCATATCATCTCCTTGGCTGCCTTTGTAGTAGCAACATACTTTGCCTCTCTAGTGGATAGAGCATTAATCTTTTGTAACCTAGAAACCTAACTCATGTTTGCCCCACCAACAGTAAAGACATAACCTGTAGTACTCTGCCTGGTATCAATATCTCCTGCCAAATCAGAGTCAACATAGCCTTGTAAATCAATAGTAGAACCCCCAAATTGTAGATACTTATTGGATGTTCCTCTCAAATATCTAAGAATCCATTTGATTGCATTCCAATGCTCAATTCCTAGATGACTCATATTCCTGGTCACAACTCGCACCGCATGTGCAATAGCTGGCCTAGTACATACCATAACATACATCAAGATTCTTATAGCTGAAGCATAGGGTGCCTTGGACATCTTATCCTCCTCTTCTTGTGTCTTGGGACACATCTCCTTAGTCAACTGCAAATGACTAGGTAAAGATGTGCTGATAGCTTTTAGCATTCTACATAGAGAAACATTACAACATCTTCTCTACATAATCAACTTGAGATAGTGTCAATGTTCTGTTCTTCCCATCTTTGCAAATCTTCATACCAAGGATTTGTTTGGCTAGCCCCAAATCCTTCATAGAAAATGCATGTGCTAACTGGCATTTTAGCCCCTTAATATGATCCATGTTAGATCCAACTAGAAGCATATCATCAACATATAATTAGAAAATAATGTAGCTATCATCATCCAACCTATTAAAATAAACACAATAATCTGAATGACAGCTATTATAGCCATGCTCATGCATAAACCTGCCAAATTTGAGATACCATTCCCAATGTGCTTGCTTCAAGCCATATCAACTTTTCTTTAATTTGCACACTAAGTTCTCCTTACCTTTGACCTCAAATCCCCATAGCTAAGCCATATATATTTCTTCATCCAAATCACCATGAAGGAAGGTTGTTTTAGCATCAAGTTGCTATAAATGCAAATTTTGAGTAGCCATAAGACTTAAAATAGTACAATTAGAAGTCATCTTAACAACAATAGAAAATATCTCATCAAAATTAATTCATTTTTTTGGTGCAAATCCTTTCACAACTAACCTGGCTTTAAATCTTTTCTTACCTCCTTCCTCTTCTTTCAACCTATAAACCCACTTATAGTATAAAGCCCTTTTACCTGTAGGCAACTTGCACAAATCCCATGTCTTATTCTTCAGCAAAGAGTCCATTTCATCTTTCATTGTAAACTCCAACTGAATCTTAGTATCCACCTACACAACTTCATCATAACACTCAAGTTCACCAGCATCAGTAAGTAAAATTGAATACAAAGAGGGAGAAAATCTTTTTGGAGGTCTTATTTTCCTTGTTGACCATCTAACATTCACTGGTGTGTGTGATATTTGTTGTTGTTGTTGCACATCATGAGGAATGGTTGGAACATCATCTTTTGAAGTATCATCCAACACTACATAATCATCTTCTTTCTTCTCATGTTGTTGCAACAGACCTTTGTACAATACTTTCTCTTTGAATATGACATCCCTACTTCTTACAATTTTATGATTTTTAAAATCCCAAAACCTATAACCAAATTCATTAATGCCATATCCAACAAATACACATTTCTTTGGCTTAGCTTCCAGCTTGGTTCTATTTTTAGAATCTATGTGAGCAAAAGCTTCACAACTAAAGGTCTTGAGAAAAGAATAACTCACCTTCTTACTAGTCCATCCTTCCTCTAGAATACCACAACCCAAAGGAGTAGAGGGACCTCTATTAATCAAATATATAGTAGTATTGAGAGTAGGGTATAATATAGTGGCAAATTTTTGTATTTTGGCGAATTTGACATTTTTCCAGTCTTATTTTTGGCAATTTCTGAGCCCTTCCATAGTTTCCTAGTTGCCAAGCTCTGTTGGGTTTACTTGGTTGCCTAGCATTGTAATCGCCAAGGAAAATGTTACATTTGAGTTTTTCCCTGGCAGTATTCGCCTTTCACACAGTCGACCAGGTAACGCTTATCATGGAATATTTGCCAGGTTTCAAGTTTCTGTTTAATGCAGTATGGGAGAATTTTCCATCCCAGTTTCATTTTACCATGGAGGAGTCAGCTCGTTTCACGTTATGGGAAGTGGAGGAGTCAGCTTGTTTTGCCAACACACTTTGATTTTGTCATGGAGGAGTCGGCTCGTTTGGCGCAATAAATTGGTAATTGTATTGATTTGTATATAAATCCGAATTCACCCAAGCAATGAGACATTCACTAAATATTGCTGGCACTCCATCAAATTTTTGGTTGCGCAGGACACATTGCGGACAAGACTCAGACTCCAGAGATAGCTTCCATAAGTGGTGGTACACTAGTATGTGCAATTGTGCTATAAAATACTCTCCTTGAGCTTATGTAGTTTAATTTAATCAGAAGTTTATCTACAATTTCCTTTCTGATCTCATTTTCATTAGAAATTTTTCAAAAAGCAGACGTTAATGGTTTTTAAAGCTTACATGCATGGATATTGACCACCTAAGGTCAATATCCTATTTCCTTTTCCGTGGAATGTCGATTCACCAACTGTCAAAAATCAAATTTGAAATTTAACTTTTTTTCTTTAAGTTTCAATTCCTAGTCTGAAAGTAATACTGCTTATTCTTAGGGAAGTAAAGTTTAAATGGATTATCAGTGGATTGAGATGTCAGGGGAGGGTGAGTCTATAACTAATATTGCTTAGTCTCAGGGAAGTGACAAGGGTAAGACCCCCAAGGGCAGTGAAGGGATTAATCTTACATCAAAATGCTGACAACTTAGAGATACTACCATAAAGGCTTTTTTTGGAATTGACAATGTTTTTGGTCCACCAACTTTGGCAAGTACAAGTGCCGAAGGAAATCACAATACCTCACCACCACTAGAAGAGCAGGTTGTTATTCAATTAAATCAAAATGCATTAAATAAGGATAACAATTTTCCAACAACAGAAGATGTTGTAATAGAAGATAATATTGATGTTAGTAGGAAGAAAAGAAAAAGGAATGTAAAAATGGGGCATGAGTGGGAAATGAAAAGGACTTTCTAGGTTGATTGGGTAGCAAAGTACTGGTCTATTGAACTAGTCACAAACAATGATGAACCACCAACAGAATGCAAGTGTACGATTTGTACCTGGAAAACTAAAAGAGAGAAAAAGTTGAAGTTAAAGCTCCACACTATAGAAAAACATATCGATAAGGTTTATGAAAACAAATCATAGATGGAAAGGAAGTAGCGGTAGTGAGATCAAAATCAAAGGAAGAATGCCTTCATGTTAAGTATGTCGTAGAATATGAAGAGCATTTCAAGAAAATAGAGGTAATTGGTAGTGGCAGTAGTTGCAATCCAATCAAGGATGGGCTTCAACATGCAGCCAATGATGCAAACTTGGCAAAGACCATTCAGATGAGTGTTATTTTTCATATTCTATCTAAAGGGTGTCCCATGAGAGACTTTTGAGAATATGGTAATTTATTATCTTTTTTTAGAGTTCCTCACTATCCTATGTCACATTGGTCAATATATGCTGGATGGGAAATGGCAAGCTATCTTGCTGAGGTGGAAAAGAAAAATGTATAGGAGAGAGTAAAAGAATCCAAGTTCATTTCATTATCCTTAGATGAAGTCACTGCGGTAGATAACACTGCTTGGGTCTGTATGCATGTATATACTATAAAAGATCATGTCTGTCAAGCTAATCTACTTTGTGTTCATAAAATGAGGGCCAATTCAACTGTAGAAAATTTATATTTAGAAGTAAAGAAAGCTTTGAATGAAATTGCTGTTATGGATGACTTGACAATTGCAAAGAAGTTAGTGTGTATTGGAGTTGATGGAGCTACAGTAATGCAAGGGCAAAGGACTGGTCTTTGTGCAAGATTACAAACTAGTATTGCACCTTACATGCTTGGCATACATTGCATGGCCCACTGGATGAATTTAGCATATAAGATTGTAAGTACTTTTCCTACAGTGTCAAAAGTTGAAGATCCAATCCATGAGCTCCACTCGTACTTTTGCAGAAGCCCTAAACGCTTTGCAGAATTTAAGATTTTTTCTGAGGGAGTAACAACAGGAAATAAGATTCTCAAGGATGTTGAGACCAGATGAATATCTTTGCATGGACTAGCAGAACGAGTTCTAGCAGAATATCAATCCTTGATTAGAGTTCTATATGAGCAACACCTTATAGTGGACAGAGGTCCTGATTTGTTAAATAAGTTAAGTGATATAGAGAACCTATTAACTTTAGCTAGTCTTCTCCCCATGCTAGATTTAATGAACAAACTTGTTAAGAAAGCCCAAGACAGAACTATGTATATTCATGAGTATTCTAATTTATGTAAAATGACATGCATGGCTCTGGATTCTTTGTATTCAGATCTCTCAGGTCATAACCCAATTTTTTCAAGGTGGGACATAATTACAGATTTGAATCATGCTGAGAATTTTTTACAATTCAATGGAAAAAATGAGCTATGTGTGTTTGTGAAAGGATTTGAAATACCAATGCACCAATCTAAAACAACCAAAAGAGGCAGAGTACTACTAGTTAGAAAGGATGATTTTGACAAGATTGTTAAATCTGTTAGTGAAAATGTGAAGTCTATTTCCTACCAACTTTCAAGTGAGATTTTTGAAAGATTCCCTCGAGAAGAAATTCTTAAAGCCATGAGTTGTGTGTTTCCTCAATTTTGGAAACACTTTGGACATAATCCAACTAATGCAAAGTTGTTTCATAATAAACTTGACTAATTGATAACACAATTTTCAAAGCATATAGATTGCAATGGACAACTAATACAAGGAATCTTAGATTCAAATAATCTTAAAAATCAATGAAAAATTTTTGCATTGTGTATGAAAAACTAGATGGAAAACTTTGAGAATCCATTCGATTCTAGTGCAATAACAAGGCTTTGGAAAAGGATAAGTCAAAGTGAAGTATTACGTAATTCAATATCAGAATATTTCAAACTTGCTGATTTATGTCAAACAATGATATTAGGGTCAGTGGAAGATGAGAGAGTTTTCAGTGCATTGGGGTTTTTGAAATCAAATGTCAGAAAAAAACTAGACAAAAATTTGGAAACTTGTTTGAGGTTGTTTGTAACTCAATACAATGTTAGAGATTTTCCTTATGATAGGTCATTGGCCATTTGGAATTCCACACATGAAAGATGAGGCCTTTGCGACACTTTCAAAGATGGCGGTTCTACTTCTACTGCTGACTCCAACATAAATGATGAATTTAGGTCTCAAAGTCAAAATGAAGATGAAGATTTTACGGATTTTGAATACCTGATTCATAATGAAGAGGAACCTATTAGTACTAGTCAGACTTCATTTCAGGATCTGGATTCTAGAGTCCATATGGGATATAGAATCATCACATTTGAGACTAAATCAATGAAGTGAATTGTGATTTAGTAATGTAGCATTCAGTTCTAAGGAATTTATAGGTATACAATATACTCTACTTCAGTTCTTCCATATTCATTATTTAGTCATATTGCAATTACAATTTACAAAAATTGAGTTCAAGATTTTTGTTACTCTATTGTTGACATAATGTTATTTTTGTACCTTTCTCTTGATTTGAGTTCAAGAATTTTGTTAGTTGTTACTCTATTCATATTGTTGACACAATGTTATTTTTGTATCTTTCTCTTGATTTAGTTGTTTGACAATAAAAAAATAGATAATAGAGACATGTGCAAAGCCCATAACATCACAGAGAACTACTAACTACAAAACATAATGGAAAATTGAAATACATAGAGTTGGAACAATATTTGCTCTT
Source organism: Cupressus sempervirens (assembly GCA_028749045.1). NCBI lineage: Eukaryota > Viridiplantae > Streptophyta > Pinopsida > Cupressales > Cupressaceae > Cupressus > Cupressus sempervirens. The sequence continues at coordinate 72,952,485 of CM053789.1, read as the reverse complement.
AAAGAAAATTATACTTAATCTGAAAAATAACAATAGATCAGACCATTTCTAAGCCTTGGGAACTCATATTTATATCACTTGAGTTGCAACAAGCTTTAGGATTACAAAGGTTACATCACGATTCATTACAAAAGACAAAAGACAACAACAATTAAGATAATCATTACAATTTGTTGAAACCTTTTGTGACATATTTTAACAGAAAAAGGGGAAACAATTACAAAATGTGACAAGTGGCAAGTGATCATTAAGCCTGTCTTCCAGTTCTAACTACAACATTACCCACAATGGATGTACCACAAAGGTAAGGTAATCTGTTATGATGAACAGCTTCTCTTTGATATTCTTCTGCAACACTTGTCCTCCAATTGATTCCCCAGGGCCACCATCTTTTGTGCTAATCATCTTCTATTGAAGGGATTGCTTTGATATCTGCTATAACCTCCCAGATGGAAATATATGTATCCACAACAGGCCACACTATATTTCTAACTGCCTCTAATTCACTAATGTTTTTAGTCCATTTTGCATCTGTGATGGCTTTACCCTCTGCAATAATTTTGTTCATATCTGCTTCAATTTTGTATGTCATATCAATCATATCATATACAACTTGATCACTTGATTCACCTCTTGAAAATGCTATAAATCTTGGATGGTCTAATATTAGATCAAAATATTTAGACCACTCTTGCCAAGATTTGACATACCCTTCATTGTTCAAAATTGTTGGAATGAAATCTGGGGTACCCAATGCTATGCTTTTCAATTTTCCCCTTACTGCTTTGATCTTACCAATGAAGAATGAATTCAATTCTTTAACTTGATGTATCATTTCCCTTATAGGAACAATGATCTCCTTAGGTAGTTCCTTTTTTTTTGTGAGTAAAGGAACTAACCTATCAAAGAATTGAATGTATGGCCTCGACTGGGCAAACAATGGAGATAATAGTGATAAAGCCTCAGAGCATTGGTATTCATTACTCTACAGAGTAATGTACATACTATGTACATTTATAGAGGCTCTCTTTAAAGCAGTGATTCTATGAATCAAAAACTGTTTCATTGTCCTGATCTTTGCATCCTTGCTAATCTCAAACTCATCCACATCCATATGTGTTACTGGATGTGGTTCTTCTACTATCTGGTCAGTTTGAATATTCTGGTCTTGTACCTCCCTTACTCTTAGTGACCTTTCTTCTCTTTTCAAATCTTCATTCTCCTTTTTTTATTCCTCCAAAGTGTGTTGCAGAACATATGTTCTTCTCATTTCCTCTTCATACTTCTTCCTGGTGTCAAGGTACTTTTCATATGTCTACACCAATTGTTCTTGAAGAATATCCATCTTGTTCTTGCCTAGCATAGCAGTAGTGTTTTGGAGGTTGTAAATTTGATCTGAAGAAGTTGAATGTGCATTATAGAAAATTGCATTACCTGCCAGTGTCTCTTTAATTTCCATCAGGGTAGGCTTCTCTGATTCTGGAGCTACACTCCAAATAGCCATTGTCTTAGTATCTATATTAAATCCTGCCCCCTACAATTCACCAAATGGATTAATCTCCTCATAAGAGATTGATTTTTCTTTTCTCCTAATTTGATCAACCAGGAATGATGAACTAATATCCCATCCTGGGAAAACTATCATACCACTCCTTTGTACCAATTCCCTAGCCTCCTCTACAATGAGGCTTTCATTGTTAGGATCATAGGCTTGGAGCTTTTGCACCATTTCAGTCACTTTTTCATCTGTGTCTCCAAGTTTTACATGCAAAGAAAGTTCATTCTATTTGAGTTTATACATAAAACTTTTGAATTCTTCACCCTTGATAAAATCATCATCCTTCATGAATTCTTGAGCCTATATAATTCTGTCATCCAGCATCATGGACTGTAGTTCTAAACTATTGGGTCTCCTCTCCTCTTCAGTAGCTTGATCAATTAAGAACTTTTTTTTGGCATCATCAAAATATCTAGTTCCTTTTGGAAGCACTTTTAAGGCTTTCTCTCTAGTCTTTTCGGGAACCTCAATCAATTTTTGTTTCTTCTTGCCCCCTTTATCCCAGTCTGAAGGGCCAGGCTGATCTTCTTCGTCACTAATTTCCAATACAACATCTGCCTCTAGAGAAGAAGGGTTTACCCTATCTCTACAATTTTGAGGAACTTGAGCCATAATGTTATCAAACTCTTCAATACACTTATCAATTTGTTTAAAATAGGGTAAATCAGAATAGAAGCCTTGGAAATTAGGATCTACTTTCTTCATTTCTTCCTCTACCGAGAGGATTTCTCTCCACTTCTGCATCCTATCAGCACAAACATCTTCATACAATGCATCCCTAATGACATCCTCTTCCCAAATTTTCCTTCCAATGACGACATTATAACCCCTCATTTGTTTAAGAGCACTTGTAACAATGTTATATGGGTCATAAACCCTAGTGGGGGAAGTGGGGAAATTTAACTCTCTTAGGAAGGTATCAACTTCCTCAATGGCCTCTTTACTAATTTCAAAATCCCCTACTTTGAAATTTCTACACAGAAAAGACCCCTTTTTAATGGTTGGCCCTAGATATTCTCTATTCATGGATAACAACTACCAAAAAATTTCCACTACACCCACCCTCTTCGGTACATATCTTGGCAAGAAATGAGGGGGTTGGGAACAACCAAAAATTCTAATCACTGTACAATTTGATAAACAAAAAGGCATTGCCCCAATCATGATCAATTGGTCCCTCATCATCAAAACACATAGTTGGTCTAACAATCTTCCTGATTAACCTAGGTAATCTTTCCAATTTTGAACCTAACATCCTATGAATAGTTGCAAAAAAATCATTATAAAAAGAGAGGGAATTAGAAAAAGAGTAGAACCTCTACCATAATCTTGTCCATCTTTGAACAGGAAATGCCTCTCCAAAATTGTCAAAACCTTCAATGAAACTAGAATCTACATGGCCCACGTAGAAGAGGATGAGATGCATAAGCAACGAGTAATGTAGAAATTTGAAATTGCCAAGATCACCTTGCTGAGTTGTCACCATCTGCTGATGAATACTATCAGCAATGAATGTTCCAAAATCATACCCCACATTAGTATGTGGGTCCTGAATGTTTAGAGCTATCACATACAATGTTGGGGAGGCATCCATGGATCCATCTACTCCCAATAGTTTGTTCAATCCGAAAACTATTTTCTAAAAGTATGCACACAAATATGACAAGGGTATAAAATCAATAACCATTTTCTGGAATTCTCCTTTCATCTTGTTTTGATTTTCCCTCGAGATATGTCACAACATTGCATGTGTTGTATAGAAATCTTTCTGTTTCTCAAATGCTTCTTCCAATTTTTCTAGGTTAATAGGAACTGACATGGGACCCTACAAATCAAATGCTTCAACAAAAGCATCCTTACTTAACTTACAGAGAATGCTCATATCCTTTCTATGAAAGGACCAAGTGGTTGGATTATATGCATTTACTAGTGCCTTGATAAGGTCAACATCCACATATACCTCCAGCATTATCAACTTTCCCAGGTTCCTCATCCATGGATTTGAGACGGGAACCTTCTGCACCCTATTCTTGTAAAAGCACCAGAACAATTCAGTTCCATTGGTGTACGGTACTTGAGCATCTCTACAGAAGCTGTAAGCATCTCTAAACACGTGGACATTAACACTTTGAGCATTGGAAGATTTAGGGAGAATCTTCAACCATTCTTCTGCAAATTTGGTAGACAATGAAACCTTGCTGCCCTCTCCAGTGCCCTTCTTTACTAATGATTCTGCTTCTGCCATTCTGATCTTACAGCAAATTCTTTTGGTTCTATTAGCTCTAGATGTCTAAGAATTTAATTCGCCTTGTAAACCTTTTGCTTTGATAATTGGTACTTGAATAATCCCTAGATGTTTAGCTTATAGTAGTACTAGTTTTTTGCAACTTGGTGACGATGTTAATGACTTTAAATCTTTAAAAGCTTGCATGTGCATGTATATCGACCTGTAGTAAGTACCAACTCACTGTGTAGTACCACCTTTATTTAATTTTCCTTAGAATGTCAACTCATCCATTGTCTGGAATCAAATAATAGATTTGAAAACATATTCTTTTGTCCTTTCAAGCTTTAAAATTTTATGAGTTGTGAAACCCTTCTTTCTACGCTCTATCGCAAGTGGTTTAACTTAACCTTGAATTCTTTTCACAAAATTGTGAAACCCTTCTTTTTCTTTTCTTTGGCTATTGAAACTATTAAATCAAATATTCACTTTACCCTTGCGATCCTGAGATAAGCCTTATATCCTCTTCCAATGAGATTCCCCTTTTGTCATAGCTTCAAAACTTAAACTTTTCACATCGCGATCTCGCAGTTGTGAAAACCCATTTCCTTCTAACCAGTGCAAAGTGGCGAAGACAACTTCATCTTAACTTTTCGTGACTTTACAAGATGACCATATATTTCTATCAAAACCTCAAAACATGAAAATCCTTGCCATTGCGGTCTCACAGCTGCTGGAAGTCTTTTTCCTTTAACCCCTGGGAACATCTAATGGTGTGATCTCCCATTTTTGCGACTTCGCAACATAAAAGTTCACCATCATTTAAATCGATGATGATGTGATCTCTACCCTCCTCACGGTTTTGTAACACACATCATTTAAACTGGCAATGATGTGATCTCTACCCTCCTCGAGGTTTCGCAATACACAAACTATTAACCTACGATGATGCAATCTCTACCCTCCTCGCAGTTTCACAACACAATCTCTTGTATCTTTTCAACTGGTGATGATGTGATCTCTACCCTCCTCGCGGTTTCACAACACACAAACTATTAACTTGCAATGATGCAATCTCTTCCCTCCTTGTGATTTTGCAACACAATCTCCTTTATCTTTTCAATCGACGATGATGCGATCTCTACCCTCCTCATGGTTTTGCAACACACAAACTATTAACTTTCTCTTTGACAACGACATTGTGATAGACCTATTAAAGCCTTTCTTGCAGTTTCACAACTGCCAACTTCAAACTGATGAAACCCTTTACGAACCTCCAATGCCATCAACTTTGCGTATGTTTTTTTTAACCTTGAATACAATGAAATGATTTTGCCAAAAATTTAAAATTTTACTGTGATTATTACTTTTTGTTTGCCAATGTATAAATTTTTTGTGTTTTAAAATAACACAATTCGCCTAGATTTTACACATTGTTTAAGAGACTATGAATGGTTTGCTAATGGAGATTATTATTTTTTCTTTGTAAACTATTTTTTTCGCCACAAAAAATAAATTTTTTTGTCAGGTGTTTGACACCTTTCACCAATTTTTTACACCTTTTCTAAAGGAGGGTTTTCTTAAAGTATACCTTGATTGAGAGCCTCCTCCCACATGTGTAAGGGCAACCCAACATGCAACCTCATGCTCCTTGCGCACTCCATTATAGTCCTGTTCATGCGTTCAACCACTCCATTTTCTTGTGGAGTCCTTGGAACAAGTTTTTGTCTACAAACACCATTGGTGGAGCAATAATCTTCAAATTTATGACTGCAATACTCACCATCATTATCACATCTAAGATATTTTAATTTCTTACCAGTCTCATTTTCAACCAAGCATTTCTAGTTTTTAAAATTTTGAAATACATCAAATTTTTGTCAAAGGAAATAAACCCATACTTTTCCAGTTGCATCATCAATAAATGTAACATAATAATAAGAGCCTCCAAGGGAAGATACCTGAGCCAGTCCCCATACATCAGTATGCAAAAGCTCTAATTTATCCTTTTTGTTTTCCTTCCCAGTCTTGACAAAACTCCCTCTCTTTTGTTTTCCATACATGTAACTTTCATAAAAATCCATATTGACACATTTTAGACCTGGTAGAACTTTCTTTGAATGAAGTACTTTCATACCTTTCTCACTCATGTGCCCAAGTCTGTTGTGCCACAGTTTTGTATCAGAATCTACAGTAGCTATTTGTTCTCCTTGCTCAACTATAGCAATTGTTCCTGAACATTCATTTTCCTCTAAAACAATTAAAGTAGAAGAAACAATATGACCTATACAAAGATATAAGGTTCCTACTTTCACACCTTTTGCTACTACAAGGGAACCTTTTGAAACCTTCCAATTTTTATCATTAAAAGTAACTACACAACCCTCATGACCAAGTTGCCTTGCTAAAATTAAATTCTTACTTAGCCTCGAAATATGTCTTACCTCATGTAGTAACCAATGATTCTCATTCTACAACTTAATCTTAATTTTTCCCTTTCCAACAATCTGATAGAGTTCATTATCCCCCAAATAAACAAGTCCAAAATCCCCTTGGACATAATCAATAAAATAACCTCTATGAGGTCTAGCATGGAATGAGGCACTAGAATGTAAAACCCATGAGTCATCAACACTTTCTAAAGATAGAAGAAAAACATCCTCATTGGATTTGTTACCTACCACATTTGCCTTCTTGTCTCCATCTAGTTTATCTCCTTCATTTTTCTTTCAATTCCAACAATCTTTCTTTTTGTGCCTTGGTTTTCCATAGTACCAGTAGTTGTTTGGTCCTCTTAATTGAGACCTCCTCCCTTTTGGCTTTCCTCTTGATTTCCCATGATTTCCAAAATTACTTCCTCTCTTAGTCGTTCTACCCCTACTTTGTGCATTCAAAGCACTTCCTGATGTAGATCCACCTCACGCTTTTCTACAAGTTTCCTCACTCAATATAACACTGATCACATCATCATATTTTAGGGTACTATATCTAGGAATAGAATTACTAACAACCATTCTAGCTTTTAGGAAAAGAACACAAAATCAAGATAACCCTAATTTCTTCATCAAAATTGACACTCATAGAAGATAACTAACTAGTAACAGTATTAAACTCATTTAAATGATTTACAATAGATCCACCTTTTTCCATTTTCTTATTAAATAAATACTTCATGTGAAATACCTTGTTTGAAGTAGAGGGCTTTTCATATAGTGTTGCTAGGGTTTTCATCAAATCTTCTATTGTCTTCGATTTTGTAATATTAAATGCCACCGATGGTGCTAGGCATAATCAAATGCTTCCAAGTGCCTTTCTATCCAAAAGATCCCATTCATAATTTGACATGGATCCCTTATTCTTGGCTTTTCGTTCTATCAGCTTCCATAAATCCTTCTAATAAAGATAGTCTTCCATTTGCATCTTCCATAACTAGAAGTTTTGCCCATTAAACCTATCAACCCTCAGCTTACCCTCATCTACCATTGCTCCCACTTGACCATGACACTCCCACTCAACCGTGAGACTTTCTTGTAGAGGATAACTAAAAAACAACCTCACTCTAATACCACTTGTTAGAATTAAACCATGGATAGAAATAACAATTACATGCAAATATAACCAATAATAGAAAATAATAGATCACACAGATAAGAGCACAAGGCACCAAGATTTAATGTGGTTTACTGAATCCCTGGGCTATGTCCACCAAACAACAAGTCTGATATTTTTATGATCCAGTGATTACAAATTGATTCTGTAATCCCTTATAGCTCAATACCGCCGCAAGAACCAACTTTGCATTGCACTATGAAACAACCCCTAACCTTAAGCCCTTTTAGACAAGTATTAAACTACTTTAGGGTTACAATATGTCAGCCCCAAATCCCAATAAAGTAGTGCCCAATAAAATAAGGCCCCAAAAAATAGGACCCAAATCAGTCACCACAAACTAACAATCTCTCACTTGGGGACTGATCAAGCTCCAACTAAATAACATCCCCAATTTTAATGTAATAATTAATTAATTAATTAGTTTATGGAATTAAATTAAATAATAATGCACATTTATTTAATTAATAAATATGGTGCCTAAATTAATAAAATAATATAATAAATAATATTGTTAGCATGCTCTTGTATTTATCTGGATCCTTCTTGAGGCCTTTATAAGATGATGGTTGGACATTGTAATTCATCGTTGATTGGATTTGACTCTTTGTTGCATTTCTAGAAGATGGAGTCTAAGGGAGTTTTTTCATAGTTTTAGAGGTGCAAGACCCTCCCTATTCTACTTCTCACAGTTTCACTGGTTTCATTTCACCCTGTTTGGTCATGGGAAATATTGTACATGTAGTTCACTTTGTGCACCAATTTCTCTTCCAAGATCAATTTAAGATCACTGGCTTTCTTTGACACCATTTTAATTTTCATTACTTCATTATCTAAAAATAATCATATTCACATCAGATGATAGAGTTTGTACATTCACCTAGCTACCCTCCTCTCTATGACATGGTAACATATATTACCATATGATCCTCCACCCATCTACATTGTATGAAATTTTTAGACTCCCCTATGTTGTATAATCACCTATATCGAACTAGGCATGGGAAATTGTATGACATTTGTAGACTCCCCTATGTTGTATAATCACCTATATCCAACCAGGCATTGTACAAGCAACAATTTCCCATGCCATGTAAACTAGTTTAGTACACTATATGCACTACTAAGGTATACCATATGAACCATCAATTTTTAATATAAAGAAACACATGACATGGAATTATCAATTTGAGTTGATGTACTATAGGAATGGTACATTGCAGAGGTATCATAGCTAGTGATCTTGTCAGCCTATTGAGTATTGAGATCAAACCATGGCATTGAGTGATGGTTTGAGTATAATGTAGTGCAAGGCTGGTGAATCTCAAAAGGAAATGACCTAGGCCCTAGAAAATAACCACATAGTGGAAATATAACAATAACATAAAGATGTAGATCAATTGCAACACATATTCTCATAATAGAATTAATAGATTAACATCCAACATGCCCAACTATAAGGCCTTCTGGGTTATGGCCAAATACATAAGAAATTATGGTAATAGTTTTGCATGACCTCTCAAGATCCAAAACCTAGCTATTGTTGCTCCATAATTTTGTAGAAACCCCAAGAAGAATCTAAACTTGTGCTCACGATCCACTAAGCAACCTTATTTTTTTCCATGCCCACACTTAGCTACTAGCTTTGCTAAATTCTCTCCTCTCAACTATTTTATGCTCTATTAAATAATAATAATGATTCAAGAAATCACAAGACCCTCTACTTGTACAAAATCAAGCCATAGGTTGACCTAGCAAGTTATATTTAATAAACACTCACATTAAATAAACACCCAAGGCACAAGTCAACTTGATAGACTAAATTAAATAAGCACGTAGGAGAAACTCCTAAGTTTACAACCATCACTAAATAAATCATAGGATGAATAATATTTAGGTGGCCTTAGACATATGACCATACACCATCTAACAATCCACCCCTAAGATCTCTCAAGACAACTCCTACAAATCAAAGCTCATGGAAACAATATCCAAAGTCTACCCAAAAAATAGGAATACATTACTAGCAACCATAAAAAAAGGCTCTAACTCCAACATGATCACTCCAATATTTATGCACACATAGGAAAAGGTCCAACAATATATTTTTAACATAACCCTAACCATGTGAAACATAGGGTCCACAAAATCCAAGACTGATGCTCCTATGGGATTGCCCACTACCCCAGGATGCTCCTACATTAGACACCTTAGGTGTAAAAAGATGTTCTCAATAGTTGTAAGAATATATTATAGGATTAAAATTGTAAACCTCAAATTGGTTCTTCACATACATGTCCTCAATGCCATCAACTTGTGTACTCTTTTCTTCAAATTCTTTACATCTATCTTTGGTCTGCCACAAGTCTATTTCTCATGCCAATCTCTAACCCTTCAAGAATCCTTCAACTCAACATAGCTACCAAAAATAAAGTTCCTCCTATCAAGTTCTAAACTTTTCTAAGGAATTAGGGAAAACTTCCTACTGCCCTTCCCAACTATAAACACATTCTTGACACAATCATGCACTGAATTATAATCTTACTACCAAGGTCTTTCAAGCAATATGTGAAAACTAATCATGTCCACAATATCACACAACACTTGATCCTTATACTACCCAATCTAAAAATTAATAAGAAATTTCTCCCTCACTTCTAAAGCATTCTCATCTTGCAACCATCTAATCCTATAAAGACAAGGACATCTCACTCTCTTCAAACCAAGTTTTCAAATCATCTCCTCAAGAACTAGATTATTAGTACTACCACTATCCACAATTATATTCTAGCATTTATCTCTAGACTTACGAAAAGTCCTGAAAAAATTTCTCCTTTGACCAAGTTCCAACACCCTTTTACCAAACAAAACTTTCCAAACTACAAGTTATCCTCCACCCTAAGATCATTCATCAAGTCCTCATTCTGATTTATCACAAAAAATATTCTATCTCTGACCTTCTTGTTAGCCTTGGGAACTAAAATGATCTATGTCCTTCTTCACCACATCTATAGAAAGTACCTTTGAATGCATCTCTACCTATTCCCTCCCTCTGTTCAATAGATTTTGGTTCATCTTCAACAATCTATTTATCCTTTAGTTGCTTCTCCTTCCCTTTAGGATTACCTTTTTCTCTTCTCTTTAACTTATCTTGTACCCTTAGAGAATATTGATAAGCATCCTCAACCAAATAAATCATCAACATACCAATCTAATCCTAGATATTGAATCTCAAACCATTAATGTATCTAGCCAACTTTTCTTTAGAAAGTTCTCTATATCTCAGCCAATTTGTTAACTTGTAAAATTCCTTGGTATAATCCTTCATAATGTAATATTTCTTCTTCAAATTTTCCGATCTCTTAAACAAATAAAGTTCAAATCAACATGAATGAACTTAGGCTTCAATTTTGTAACCACCACTCTCCACTTGGTAATTTCCATTTCATGTTCTTCTTTGTTATCCCTTTGTAACTCTTTCCATCATAATGAAACATGTTCTTTCAACTTAGCCTATGCCAACCTCACTCTAAGATGATCTCCAATATCCTCTAATGCAAGGTAGTCTTCCCTCAAAGTAGTCTTCCAACCCACCAATCCAATCAATAGGTTTTCAAGATCCAAATTACCTCAAAAATAAATAAATAAATCCAACTTATGCTTCAACATCAATTTTGGTCTAGATCTATCCAAATCCCTAGTTATGTTTTCCACAAATCTCTCCATGTGATCAATTCTATCTTCTCCATTAGATCCGATAACCTTGAAATCCTTGGAATCTTCCTCATAAACATCATCCATATGAAAATTCTATTGGAAGCTATAAATAAAACAATTTTTTTGTTGTCATTGACGTCAAACCTTATTGGTGAGATAGTTTCTACCTTAGTAGAGTTCCATATCAAGATGACTGATGAAGAGGAATTGCAAAGAAGAGATAACAAGAAGACCCAGTGGAAAGGTTGACTTATGTGGAATTACAATTGACCCTTGATCAATTGGTCTTTGACAAGTAAATGTGTTCTTTAATCATAACACTAAGTGGATAATATGATTGAGTTGATGCCAATATATGGTATTGTCAACCTAGTGAACAATATAAGCCAATAAAATATAGGTAGGTATCAAGCACAAGTAAAGATTGAGCATTGAAAGAAAACTTAGTATTGACCAAGTTATCTAGTGATGACTGAGGTCGAGGAACACAATATTAACCAAGTTTCAACATTTTCTATTTTGTAAAGGAATTGAGATTCTTAGTAGACATAGTTGAATTTTTGTATAGGTCAAAGTGAGAAGGATAAGTATTGATGAGATGGAGTGTTTAATGTAAGATAAATTGTGTTTGAGCATTTCTAGGCACGAATTCAAAGAGAAGTTTCAAGAAGTATCTAGAATAAGGATGGAATGAAATAATGGAAATATTTGATGAATCTGACCTAACCCTAAGATCAATGTTGATGTTTAAGAGGTGTAAGAATTTGGCTTAGGCTAGAATTCACCCAAGAACTAAAGAACTCAACACAAGAACACAGTAGACCAAAATAGATAGAGTATGATTAGAATGACGATATTCATTCAATAATTGGATTAGCCAACATGAGATTACACTAGGAGTGCCTAAATATAAAGGCCTCAAGAGAGCTTCTAGAATGCATAGAAGTTAGCATCATGATATGTCATACAACTAGGCACATGTCCACTAGATATGGGTTATCCTCCATTGAGCACATGATTAAGTGCGATGATGTGAGGATAAGCCTACAATGGTGTAGCACGCAAATCAGTGGAGTAGACAACATGTGCTAAATGAGGAGTGCAGATAACTGTGTTGTCAACATGACAACTCAGTGAATGATGCATACTCCTGTGTTGTAGACACCATGTGCGTATTTAGAGTTGCATAACTCAATGAGAGTACACAAACTCCTTAGTGTCTCACCTAATAAAATAATGTAAAATAATTAAATAATGCATTAACCTAAGTAAAACTTAAGTAAGTGTAATAAGTAAATACTTATTTACACCAACAAGAGGCAAATGAAAAAAGCTTCCTATTTAAGGATGCATATGGATTAACCTAGAGAGATTAGCAGTTATTGATTTTGTTGACTGGTGAAATAGAGCAAAGGGCTATAAAGAAGGACTAGAGAAAAGGTGAAGATTGATTGCTCAAAGGATTTTCCAAGAAGATTAGATTGGAGATGGAGACATAAATGGAGGTCAATCAATTAATTAGTAGATGAACTACATTGTGATCTATATTTGATGTTACTTTCTAACCATTGTATTAGTTAAAGTCTTTTAATCAAGGTGACATTCTAATGGAATGGTATTAAGAACTCCAAAAATGTCACTTCTAATAGGGTGATTAAATCCTTTAATAGGGTCAAACCTAACAATGTGTTCTGTAACCTTTAACATAGTTGGCTACTAACAAATATCACTTTAGAAGAGTGAAAATTTGGTAGTATCTTATTGGTGGTTTTTCCCAAATTGGGTTTCCATATTAAATCCTAGTGTCATGCTTGTGTGAATGATGTTTGAGATTTTTTACTATTTAATTCTTTAGATTTTGCAAGTTAGTTATTATTAGGATAGTGGATTAAAAGTTGATTTTATTGATAAGTTTCTATAAAGACCAAGTGGATAAAAAAATAAATCTAAGTTGTTTGAAGTATTCAAAAGTTTAATTGGTACATCTAGACCTAATGTTAACTAATTCATCCCCCACCCCCCTCTTAATTACTCTAAATCATTCTAATAATTGGTATTATAGCTTTGGTGCTTGTGAGGAAAAGTTTGAAGGGACTTAAGGCTAAAGATCAAGATTTAGAGAAATGAGGTACCCAAGTTGAAGGAGGAAAATTTTGTTGTATGGAAAAGCTTGATGAAGCTACACATTTTTGGAATTGGAGATTTAGAATTATACTACTTGGATCATGAGTACATATTAGTACCAACACCTATAAGAGCCCAATAGATAAAAGAAAAACAAGAGCACAATCATGCAATGTCGAAGATTGTATATATCTTAAGGTACTTAGATTTTGATGACATAAAGGATCGTAACACTACAAAGAAGATGTTAGAAAAGTTGGCAAGGATCTATGGAGGAGATAAAATTTACTAAGAGCCAAAATAGAAATATTGAGAGGAAATTTTGATGACATGAAGAAGGTAGAAGGTGAGAACATTTCTCAATATGTTGGAAGAATGAATTTTTTTTATGAATGCTATTAGAAGAGCTAAAGGAAAGATTAGTGATGAGACTTGACCAACAAGGTATTGAGAAACTTACTTCCTATTTATGCTCTTAGAGTTTCTGCAATACAAGAAATGAGATGTATTCCTAGTAATGATTTAACCTTGGATAGTCTAGTTAGTAGACTTATTACTTATGAATTGTCAAATTTTGATAATTTTACTACCCCTGCTATTGAATCTTCTTTCAAGTCACAATTGGTTTTAGAGAAGTCCAATAAGAACAAAGGAAGGTATGGGGTTAGTGAGAGTGAATATTTTGATGATGATCTTGAGGATCTTGAAGTATTAATGGCTAGGAGACTACCAAGAGGCAAAGGAAAATTCAAAGGTAAACTTCTTATAATATTTTTCTCATGCAATAGAGTTGGTCATATTGTTGCATGATGTCTTGATATGCATGACAAGGATGAAAGGAAAGAAAAAAATCTCAAAGGAAGAAGAGATGGAAAAGAAAAGAAAAAGCATACAAAGACTACAAACGCATTTTTGAATAAGAGAATGGTGATGATTATAATAGTTATGATGAATAATTTGTTTATGTTTCTATGAAAGAGGATGAAGCTAAGAAAACAACATGTATTTCATAAGTGAGTAAAGGTGATGGATAGATACTTGATAGTGGTTCCTCACATCACATTGTTAGAAACAATAGTCCACCAAGATAAATGAGAGGGGGTGAATCAGTTATCCAACAATTAAAACAATTATCTTTTTCAAAAAAATTGAACCATTCAACCAAAGTAAATAGAAACCATGGAAAGATGCACATAAACAAATACACTAGATATGTTGACTAGGGAAACCCTTGATCAGAGAGAAAACCCTAATGGGAATGATTCCCAAAATATGATGTACTAATATAAATATTCCTTGTTAGAGGATAGAACCTATTAGGATTTTATTAGAACATTTAGTACAATGAGCCCCTATTAAGAGACTTTGAATTGTTACTAGGAGATTCCAACCCTGTTAGGAGTTGAAGTATAATATATGCAAGAAGAGCCCACTACCCAAACATGAAATTTCAAATACAAGAAGAGCTCACTACTCAAACAACTAATTTATTATTATTTCCTTCTTTCATTGTTCTTTCCTTTGTCTTGTCAACCAGAAAAATCACTTTTAGACCTTATAGACAAGGTCATAAATCATAGATCCAAATACCAAACCTTGGATCACTTAAGAAAACCTTGGCAATGAAGTTTCCTTTACTTCCACACTACTCTCATTAAATTTGCATTCCACACTCTTTGATGCTTTCCAAAAATTCATAATTTGTATATGTCCATACCATGATAAAGGAAAATTTCCTTCCCTCATACCAAGTCCATAAAAAATTCCTCGAGTCAGCTATTAGTCCTTCTCATTTAGTTATTATAGGACCACATTAAGAACATGTTGCACTTAGCCATAACTCAAGTCTTCTACCTTGTAACTTGAATAACTTTTTGTACACATAATATTATTACAAGTGAGCTTAGACACTTTATCCTCAACATGTCTTCTCCAAGTTCTCAACCTTTGTCCTCAAGATATCAACTTTGCTAAGGGATATAACAAGCTTACCTAAACATGCCTCTACAAACTCTATCTCAGAACATACATCACCAAAACTTACATAACTTCTCCTAAACTTATCCTTTCTTCTTCTAATGTTAACTAAATAGGAAAGATACTTATATGTATATCCCATAACCTTAGGTAGCTATTATTCTCAACTAGTCATCCATACCAACTTGATCTTTCTATTTTTCTTTTGTCAGATACTATAGAAGACATCAAACATGCTATGTTGACATCTATGACAAACTTAGTCATGAATGTAACACATCATCATCAAACCAATCTTTCAACAATCTCTCCAATCTCCCTCTTTGGAATTGATGGAAACATAGATTAAAAACATCTAGTTCCAAAAATACCAACAAAAGATAAATAGTCTTCTTCATTAATCATAATCCCCCATTAATATACCTCAATGTTCTCTATACTAAACTGTTATTACAGCTATTGTGATTATGTCAAACATCTTCCTCAACATATTCCCAAACTTCTTCTATAATAATTTCCTGCAATACTTCTCCCTCATAGTATGATTCCAAACTCTCCTTCATAGTATGATGTTTTTCATGCCGAACTTCTCCCCCATTAACATCAATGTCAAAGGTTTTAGCAACCAACGTCATTGCATCAAACTCTGTGATCAACTATTACTTATTCAAATTGAGTGTCAAAAGACACTATTTAGAAAAAAATCAATCAAGAGTCTTAGTTGACTTTGTCCATCATAGATACTTCCCCATACAGGAAGCATCAACATCCGGTCCAAACAAAAAATTGTGCTCTATTAACCTAGATTGATTCTTGTTTTCATCTTCTACTCTAATGTAGGAAGGGGCATAACCCCAAGCATACCTCATAAATTCTCAAACGTATCTTTGGGAAAAGGCTTAGTGAGTATATCTGTAATCTTCTCTTTTGTGCTTACAGACTCCAATCTAATTTCTTTTTCTATAACTTTTTCTCTCAACACATGATACTTAATATAAATGTGCTTAGTCTTCAAATGCAAAACTAGATTCTTAGAGATATTTTTCATGTTTTTGTTGTTACAATGTATAAGAACACGTTCACTGATTTCTATCTTTATATTCTTTAGCATCTATTTCATCTAGATAATTTGATTGCATTTATTTGCTACTGCAACATACTCTTCTTCTGCTATACTTTGAGATGTACAATTCTACTTTTTTCTTAACCAAGAAATCAATCTTCCTCCAAGAAAGAAGACTCCTTCACTGGTGCTACTTCTATCATCTATACCATCTGCCCAATATGCATCAGTATAAACACTTAGAGTAAAATCATTAGATCTGTCATACCATAATTTGAAATTTGAAGTTCCTTTTAGATATCTAAATATCCTTTTCACTACTACATAGTGTGTTTCTTTGGGATTAGGTTGGAATCTTGCAACAATTCCAACTACATTTGCTATATCTAGCTTTGTGTGAGTCAGATATTGCAATCCTATGATCATAGATCTATACTTTTTCTATTCAATAGTAGGTGTCTCATCCTTTGTAGATAACTTGTGTCTAGTTGCCATAGGTGTTCCAATAGGTTTACATGTTTCCAAACCAAACCTTTTCAGTAAGTTTTTAAAGTACTTAGTTTGAGAAATAAAGATTCCTTCTTTATTCTAACTATCTGTAATCCTAGGGAATATTTCATTTCTCCTATCATACTCATTTCAAATCCTTTCTTCATTTCTTCTTCAAAATTCTTGCTTTCTTCATCATTGCCTCCAAATATAATGTCATCATAAAATATTATCAAAATCATCAAACTATCATTAGTTTCCTTCCAATACAGATTGCTATCTACCATACCTTTTCTATATCTAAGATTTGTTAAGTGCTTGTCTAACATTGCATACTAAGTTCCAAGTGATTTCTTTAATCCATACAATGCTTTTCTCAAATTTCATTAAATATCCCTGTCATTTGTCAAAGGATATCCTTCAAGCTGCTCAATGTATACCTCTTCTTCAAGTTCTCCATTCAGAAATGTTGACTTGACATCCATCAAATATACTTAAATTTCTTTTGTGCTACATGGGCTAAAAATAGTCTTATTGCTTCTATTCTAGCCATTGCAATATAATTCTCCTCATAATCTATTCCTTCTTGTTGTGAGTAACCTTTACATACTAGTCTTGCTTTATTTCTTACAACTTCTCCTTGTTCTTTCATCTTGTTCCTGAATACCCATTTGGTTCCTATCAAATTCTTGTCTGCTAGTCTAGGGACTAATTCCCATGTTCCATTCTTTTCTATCTGATCCAATTCCTCTTTCATAGCTTGTTTCTAGTAGTCATATTTACATGCTTCATCTATATTTTTTGGTTCAACTTGAGATATTAGGCATAGTTCTTCATTCACTCTGTTTCTTGTCATCATGATGATCTATTTAGATCGGTGTTTCTTTATCATGTTCCTTCCTAAAGTAGGAGTTTCTATCTCAACTCTTGGTTCAACTAAAGGTTCCAAGCTTTGTTCCTGCCTAGGCTTTCCTTCATTTTGCAAGTCACTATTAATCTCAAGAAATATCTCATAATTTCTTGGCTTAGTAACATCATCATCTGAAATGTAATCAACTATTTTCTCTTGTATTGTAGATTTTTTTTTATCAATTTTCACATTTTTACTTTCCATAATAGTCTTAGTTCTCTAATTATAACATTTATAAGCTCTTGCAACTTTTGTAATAGAATTTTTCCTTCAATTTGCAATGCCATTCTATTCGGAGATGCTTAGAACTGATAGCTGTCTTTTAATACCATTTTCTTTGTAAAACAAGTTAAACTCATTTGAAGTAAATTATCCTCCTCTATCTGATCTTAAAAATTTAATCTTGATACTAGATTCATTCTCAACTCTATTCTTGAATGTCTTGAACTTGTCAAATTCCTAAGATTTCTCTTTAAGAAATGCAACCCACATCATTCTAGAAAAATCATCAACTAAAACCATAAAATACCTTTCACCATAGAATGCTCTAGTCTTTGTAGGACTATTGAGATCTATGTGTACAATCTCCAAGTTTTCTGTAGTGGTAAACTTCTTGCTAGGAAAAGTAGTTTTGTTATGTTTTTCAAAACACCAGACATTCTGCTTGTGCTCATAATATTGTAAAAGTTCATATGATAGAATCTCTTAAGCTACAACCAACTATCATCTATCTTTGCAACCAAACATGTCATTTCAATGCGATTTAATTGAAATACATTACCTCTAGATCTAGTTCCTATTCCAATTACCTTTCCATCATTATCTTTGATCACACATGTCTTTTCTATGAATAGCAACTGATAAACTTTGTCTACTAGTTTTTCAAAACATAAAAGATTGTGCTTTAAATCGTCAACAAAGTATACATCCTCAATATTTGTTTTTCTATCAAGAGTTATAGATCCAATACCTTTTATTTGTCATGTTTCATTATTTCCAACTCTGGCAATTTCTCCATCCTAACTTTTGAAGTTAACGAATTTGTTCATGTCACCAGTCATATGGTGTGAACAACCACAATCAATTATCCAATTATATTTCTTCTCAACATATGATACCAAAGCTACCTTCTTTGTAATTTCTTCTTTAATTTCCAAAAATCCAATTTCATCATCACTAGCACTCAATTCTTGTTCATTAGAATCATAATCTTCATCTGTATAAAACAATCTCTATATTTTTTAGGCTTTTGATTTCCCTTATACCTTTTTTTACCTTTTTGGAAACTTAAATTCATAATGACCATATTCATCACAAGCCCAACACCTAAAGATTTTCTTACCACCTTTTTTTCTTCTTACGAGAAGGGCTACTACTTCATCAATCTTTCTATCTTCTTCAGATCTGCTACTGCTAGAAAAATCTCCTCTAGAACTTGTGCTCCTTGATAAGTTAGGTTGAATACTTAAGACATTGAAGGATATCTCTATTTTAGTCAATTGTCTAGACTATCTCAGTTCATTCTCAACTACTTCAAGTTTTCCAAGCAATATTTCCTTTGTGAAATCCTTGGTACATGATATTAACAACTATATCATTTAAATTGCTAGCATGAATGGTGGTGTTAGAGTTTTCAAAATCTTCCATATAACTTCATCATCACTTTTGGTTCCTCCTTGAGCTTTAATACATGTAGTAATTTCTAATATTTTGCATATATATGCTCTTATAGATTCATCTTCCATCATCTTAGCATCTTGAAATGCACAAATCCAATTTCATAGCCTCAACTTCTTAGAGTGTTCAACACCTTCAAAACTATTTTCCAAATCTTTCCAAATAAAATGTGAAATAACAAGTAATTTTACTTGATTGTACTCAATTTTAGGAAGTGCACTCAGTAGTGCTTCTCTAGCTCTCATGTCACACCTGAACATATCTCTTTCTATCTCAGTGCAAGTTTCCAAATCTTTTTCTTCAATTTTTTTCTTTTCTAATTTTGTCAAGATCCAATATACTAGACCCATACATAACATATCTTCATCTTTTCCTTCCTGCTATCATAGTTTGTTCCATCAAACTTTAGACTATATTTTTTGAACATGTTGACATGGATCTCCCAAAGTTGTTGAAATTTTTCTTCAAGGACATGAGCCTCTAATACCAATTGTTATAAACAATAGTCTACCAAGATAATGGGGGTGGGGTGTGGGTGGGCTAGTGAATCTATTATGCAACAATTAAAACAATTATCTTTTTCAAACAAACTTAACCATTAAAGAAAAGTAAATAGCAACCATACAAATATGCACATAAACAAATACACTAGATATGTTGACTAGGGAAACCCTTGATCAAAGGAAACACTTAGGTGGGAATGATTCCCACAACATGATGTACTAATATAAATATTCCTTGTTAGAGGATAGACCCTATTAGGATTCTGTTACAACATTCAGTACAATGAGTCCCTATTAGGAGACATTGAATTCCTATTAGGAGCTGAAGTACAATGTATGCAAGAAGAGCCCACTACCCAAAATGAAATTTCAACTAGAAGAAGAGCTCATTGCTCAAGAAATTAATTCACTATTGTTTCATTCTTTCCTTGTTATTTCCTTTGTCTTGTCAACTAGACCAATCACCATCAAACCTTGTAGACCAGGTTGCAAACCATGGATCCAAATACCCAACCTTAGATCACTTAGAAAAATGTCAAAATGAAGTTTCCTTTACTTTTGCACTACTCTACTTAACTTGGCATTCTATATTCTCTGCTACTTTCCAAACACTCATAATTCATATATATACATACCATGATAAAGGAAAATATCCTTCCTTTATATCAAGTACATAAAAAAATTCCTTGAGTCGATTGTTAGTCCTTCTCAATTAGTTATTATAGGACCACATTAATAACACGTTACACTTAGTGATAACACAAATCTTCCACCTTGTGACTTGAATAACTTTTTGTACACATAATATTATGACAAGATATCTTAGCCACACCATCCTCAACATGTCTTCTTCAAGTCATCAACCTCGATCCCCAAGATATCAACTCTGCTAAGAGATATAACAAGTTTACTTGAACATGCCTTTGTAAATTCTATCTTAGAACATACATCACCAAAACCTACATAACTTCTTCCAGACTTATCCTTTCTGCTTCCAACGTTAACTAAATATGCTAGATATGTAGATGTATCTCCCATAACCTTTGGTGGTTATTATGCTCAACTAGTCATCTGTATCATCTTGATTTTCCTACTATTCTTTAGTTAGATAGCATAGAAGACATAAAATATGCTATGTTGACATCAATGAAAAACTTATTCATGAATGTAACATATCATCATCAAACCAATATTTCAACAATCTCTCCAATCTTCCAACACACATTACTAGTGATTGAAGTAAGTTTGAAGGCTTATAATATTATAAAGGAAGTTGTGTTAAGTTTGGTAATGATGCACGATATCTTGTAAAAGGTAAAGGATTAATAAGATTAGATGTAATTTTGAGTGTGGTATAGCTAAACAATTCATGCTACAAAGTACAATTTTATCATAAGAAGGCCAAGATCTATAATAATTCTAGTGAATTTATTGGAAGTTGTGATTGAACAAGAGGTAACTTGTTCTATCTAGACTTGTTTGATGATACATGCTTGATTGCACAATGTGAAGATATATGGTTATGGAATAATAGGCTATGTCATGTCAACTTTGATAATTTGGTATGCATTAGTAAGATGAAAAGAGTAAGTGTATTACCATGATTAAATAAACCTGATAATGTGATGTGTAAATAATGAAAATTGGGAAAAAATGATGAAGTCTAGTTTCAAGAGAAAGAACAATACTTCTAATGGTATTTTAGAGTTGGTTCATACAGACCTATGTGGACCTATTGGAGTGCAAAGCTATTGTGGTGAAAAATATGTTGGTCAAATAAATAGTATTGACAAATGAGTGTCAACACACTTAACCATTTTCACTATGTATGCCGAGTACACAATTTATGCCGAGTTAGAATTTTAGTTAGTGTTGAGAAAATCACAGTGTAGTATGTGTTGAGTGATACAAAATGTTCAAGTCTCAAGTGATCTAGAATTGTTTATGTGTCGAGTAACAAAATCATTCATCTATCCAAAAATTCAAAAATAACATATGCCGAGCAATACAAGATATAATAGCTACTGAGAAAAGAAAGAAACATAGTTGATGTTGAGTAGTCCAAAATCAGTATGTGCTAAGCATCAATAACACTTCATGTGCCGAGTAACATAGAATCAACATAAGAGTTTGTGCCATCACAAACCAAGATGTAAAATGATTATGCATGACTCACAATAGGATAAGGAGATGAGATCGAATCCTTTCATTTACCTATGAAATCAACATGAAGCCAATCAAAAAATTGGAGACAACATTCAACCAATAGGTGAAAAGAAATGATTTGAGCGAGAACTTCATGATTGTGAATGCATAAAAAACCACAAGTCTTTATAAGGAGATCACAACACCATTACAAGAGTTGTTGATAGAGGAAGAGAAAGCTGAGGCTAGTACTAAGGTTGTTGCAGAACAAAGGTGTCAAAGACTTAGTGGAAAGGAAAACATTTACACATCTAGTTGATTAGAAAAAAATAGGGGACACATTCAGAGAGTAGTGATAAAAAAGGAAGAGCAGATCAAGTGCCTAAATCAAGCAATTTGAGATTTCATATAATCAGGTTAAATTTTCTAATACTCTCACAATTGTATTATCAGTTGAAATCCTATGTTGGTAGGTTAGCTTAATAGCTAGGTAGAAGAACCTTTGGAGAAGATCAAGAAAGTCCTATTAAGTTAGGTGGGTTTAATAGCCTATATGTAAATCCTTTAACAGGGTGACACTTCATGTAAAGTGTTTGTAAATTCTTTCAACAGGTCACATTTAATAGTGTGTTGTAGCCTTTAACAGGGAAAACCATCAGAAGTGGTTGAACTCATTACTGTAGTAATTTTTGTGGCTGTCATGCCCACCCCAATTTTACCTTCACATTCTTGGAGGGTTTATGGGTCACTAAAATCTCTTGTGTTATGTGGTGATGCATGCTTTCATTTCATGGTTGCTTAAATGTTTACTTTCATGCATGTTTCTTTCAATTATATGTTATTAAGGGTTCAAAAAGAATAAAAGGCTATTACTTCTAATTCATCCCCCCCCTCTTAGAAGCAAACTTCCTATTAGCACATTCCAACAATTGGTATCAAAGCCAAGTTCTCTCAAGAAGAAGCCTAACAACTTGGAGAAAAAGATCAGAAGATGGAAGTCTTCAAACTTGGAAAGATCATTGACAATCAAGTGATTGATGTGCACCTTGCTCTACACAACGTAGAGGAAGCCAAAGAGGAACTAAGAAAATCCTTGAAAAGAAGGAAGGACATAGCTATAGCTAAGAATGACATATACTACAAGAAGATTGACACCACACAAGTATTTGCCAATGGAGATTCTAAGGAGTTTGATGCAGCAATAGCAGAACTAATGGAGAAAATAGAGCAAAAGCAGAAGAGATAAGATCTCTCAAGATGGAACAAGAATCACAAGCCATGATGGTATGTGAAATCACTGAACAAAGGAAAAGAGTAGTTGAGGATAGAGCCATGCTTGAAGATGACAAGATAAACCTTGCAAATAGACTTGAGGAGAAGTCCACTAAACTCACAAAGATCTCAAACATGCAGTTGGACACACTTATCCAAATGATGAATGATCATCATGAACTCAATATGAAAGATATTGAGATCTCTACTTTGAGAATGTAGAATGAACAATTGTAGAATGGGTTAAAAAGACAGAAAGAGATAGAAGAAAAATTCAACAAGTCAAGTGAAGCTATCAAGCACTTTGAGCAGTTTCTAAAATCACCAAGATCAAACAATGATACAACAAGACTTGGATTTACTAGCATTGAAGAAGGTGAAACATCAAAGAGTGCTGAGAAAAGGAGTGACAAAGGTAAGAACTCAAAACCCACTTGTCATTTTTGTAATAAGAAGGGGCATACTACTAATGTTTGCAATTGAAGAAAGACCAATCAACAGAACACACCTAAAAGCAAAGGGTATTGTCACAACTAGAACATGCAAGGACATCCAACACAAGATTGTAGGACAAAATTTATAAGGACACAAAGAATTGATGGTCATTGCTACAATTGCAAAAAATATGGACATAGAGCCTTTGAGTGTAGATCAAAGCCTATGTGGACACCAAACCATCATACAAGGAGAAACAACTATGTACACCATTACAATTCAGACTACAATACAAGGAAAAGTTGTCACTACTATCAAGAATATGGTCATATACCTCAAAACTACATAAGAACACACTTTAAGGGTAATTATAGTAGATGGTTAAATTAGACTACTTGTTTCAGTTGCTTGAAGATTTTGCATGTCAGCAAGAACTGTCCAACAAAGGTCAAGGCACCCAAGATTGAAGTTAATAAGGGCAAAGAAAAATTTGATGTTGAACACATCAGCGTAGATATGAAGAAGACATGGAAAAAGAGAGATGGACCAAGCACATCCAATGGAGGGATCACTTCACCCAAGAGGCTAAGTGATCACAACTCATTCAATTAAGCACAAGATAGGCACATGGGGTTGATACATATAAAGATGTATCATACATTAGCCCAAAAGAACATAGGAGCATTGCAAAGAAGAAGTTTGCATGAGATAAGATGCCAAGTCAAAAGTTGAAAGATGATGATGAGTTACCTTTGGTTGCCAAGTAAAACCTCAATAGATGTCGAGTAGAACAAGATAGTAGTTCCCAAGTGAATGAAATAGAGTGGATGCTGAGTTGGAAAATCCTTCAGAAGCTAGGTGACAACTATAAGCACAAATGCAATAAATGCTAGGTTTCAAGCCTAATAAAAGTAAGAATTGTTTATTTTTTGATCTTTTGAACAAAGAAAAAATATGAGTAGAGAAATTGAGCGATTTTCTAGCGATCAAAAGGAAATTTGCAGCAATTCGACAACTACCCAACTCAAGTTCATTGATCTACTAGTTATTCCATTCAAGTGTTGCGTTACGCAGTTTGAATAGTTTATTTAAAAAGAAAACCCTAGTTTGGTTAATATGGCATCTAGTTCTAAGTCAGCAAAGGGAAAGGAAGGTTTAAAAATTCAGGTGGTTAGTAATGAAGTAAAACAACCTGAGTTCAAACCAATCCCAAAGGTTGCCTACAAAAATGATCCTGTTGGTGCCCTATCTGTAATTCCTGACAAAGTAGTGATGGTTCAAGATGTTCATAATGTTGGAAATATTCAAGATATAATAGGTTACTGAGAGGGGAGGGGTGAATTAGTAACAATACAACTTTTAAGTTAATTCAGCATAAAGTGGAAAATCATTCATTCACCTACTCTGATGCATGCAAGAGATAAATAAATATTCATAACACATATGCACAGAGATTTTGGTGACCCAGAAACCTTCCAAAATAGAAAGTAAAACTGGGGTGGGGATGAAACCCACAAAGCTTCTTTTCTGCAGTAGGAAGTTAGCCGATTAAGGCATACAATGATCACTTCTGGTGATCTGCCTTGTTAGGAGCAAAGACGATTGCTAGATCCACCTTGTTAAAGGATTTAAAACATACTTTACAAGTATGCACTCTGTTAGGAGATTTATACAAAGAATGTTAAGTCTACCTTGTTAGAGGATTTTTAGATGATTCACCTGTTAGGATGAACCAATCAGATCTACATATACCTTGACTAGATCCTTTGCAATAATCACCTCTTGTGATTGATGAAATCTTTACTGCACCTTGTGAACCTTGCTAATATACTGCTCTGCTGCTGAATTTGTATCTATCTCTTGTATCACAATATGTACATATTCATACATGTCTCTTATCCATTACAACAATTACAACTCTGTATTATACATATATATACCATTTCAGTAATTATAGATGCAAGGTCGGTTGAATACAAGTAAACAAAATATAACTGAGTCGACCAAATAGTAAAATAAACTCGGGTTCTTTAGACAGACTTGATGACCTTCTAATACACGGCATCCACTACATTACACGGCATAGTCATGCACTCGGTAGAGGTAGGGGCTTGGTTCATACTAGTCATACAACGTTGCCTAGAACTCGGTAACCATTGGTGACTCGGTAGATATAGTGTCACTTGGTAAAAAATAATTTCTTCTTAAACCGACTGAGCTCGGTTAACACTGAGTCCTTCTTCACTCGGTCAATACTGAGTCCATCTTTACTCGGTTAACACTAAGTACATCTTCACTCGGTTAACACTGTGTCCATCTTTACTCGGTTAATACTGCTTCTATCTTTACTCGGTTAACACTCCACTCAGTTAACACTAAGTGCAACTTTACCCGGTTTGAACTGTGTCTTTGATGCTCGGTTTGAACTGTGTCTTCGACGCTCGGTTTGAACTGTGTCTTCAACGCTCGGTTTGAACTGTATAATGAGTGTTGTCACTAATGGAAAATACCTTTATGCCAACAATCTCCCCCTTTGGCATTAGTGACAAAAACAATTATGAATCAAAGTTTATGTGCAAAATAAAAATGTCATACAGTTAAAAATTGATCTTTTTGCCAATCTTGCAACACATATCCTTTTATTTACATATATCTCCCCATTACAATATGTACAGTATTTATAAGTCAATACATATATCTTTTGCACAGTTAGCTCTTGAAGTCTATCTCCCCCTTTTTGACAATAATGCCAAATAGTATATATTTACATGGAGATTCAAAAATGAGAGATAAATTCTGAATGTACCTTGAGAATAAGAGCCAAAGTCTTATCCCAATTTTCTTGCAAAATTTTGCTGGTGGAGAGTGCAATTTGAACTTCTGTAGAGAGTTCAATCATGTGATCTGCAATAGAGAACTTGTTGTCATGGATCAATGTTTTAGAATGAGCAATATGCTTCTACATTGTGTCCATGACAGGAAGGATCATATTCTAGATGTCAATTAGAGTAGACCTGATCCTTGCTTCCTCTCTCAGCAATTCTGCCTGTTTCTCTGACAAAAACCTTATTCTCAGATGATGGGATGAACTTGCACTGTGGTCAGATTGCAACATTTGGGCACTAACCTTCATATCCACATCAATTTTATTCAACTTTTCTCTTATTTCCTTAGTAAACTCAGTAACATGACAGAGTTTTCAAATAAGTGAAGTTACATTATTAAAAGAATGTTCAAAATTACTCAAAATTGTAGACAATTCTACCTATTTTACTGCAATATGCTGAGCAATGTGCTTAAGCACCTTATTGTCAAATTTCTTCTCTGCCTTTTCAATCAATTTCTCTTGGCTGGAGCTGTCCTCATTAAATTTATATACAGCCTCTTCTAACTGAATCAAAATGTGTTGAGTAGAATCTACTTCAACACCTATAGCATCTATTATGATATTCTTAGCATTCTCAATAATGCTATATTCCTGGTCTCTCTCATGCCTCAGCTATTTTTGCCTAGCTTTCTGCTCTAATAGCTGACTGAGCATTCTCATTTCATCAACTGATGCAGTATCTAGATCTATCTTAGGAATGACAATGTCCTTATCCAGATCTATTTCCTCATCCACTGCCTTACTGGAAAACATGTATCTCTTTGGTTTTTCTACAGTGACTGCACCTTTGCCCTTTGAAATTGAAAGAATAGTTGATGATGCTGGACTAGCTGACAAAATTGGAATAGGACTAACTAGAGAAAGACTGAGAGAAGTGCTAATAGTATCAAAAATTGGTGTTGCTCCCAAAATTTCTATACAGGATGGAGTGGGAGAACTAACAGTTGCCAAAATTGGAGCAGGAGAAGTCAAAATTGTAGTACCTGTAGGTACACTTACTATACACTCTGCAGTAGAAGTTGATATACTTGAAAAACTTACTGTTGTGACTGAGGATAACTCGGTCAAAGAAGGTGGCTACAGCTCAGTTAATGAAGTGGTAGACACTTGAATAGATTGTACCCAGAGCTAAGAGGAGACAGGTGAAGATTGATCAATTGATGAGGCTATTGAGCTCACAATCTCACCAGTAGAAGCTATCTCCATAGTTGATGTACCTATTTTAGGTGGAGAGTGAGGAAGAGATGCAATGACTTCGACTGCAATTATTAGTGGATCTTCTTCCTCCTTAGCTTGTTCTTCTTCTTCCTTCATTTCTCTTTCAGCTTCTTCCTCAACTTCTAACATTAATGATTGCAGGTCTTCTAGAATGTCTTCAATGTCATCACCATCATCATCATCATCATTATCATCCCTGTTGTCATTGTCCTTGATTTCAATAGTATCATCACTAGGTTTGTGTAGATGATAGATATTTTTCCACATGTTTTTTGCATCATTTACTACATGCTCAATGTCTTTGACAAGTATCAAACAAGTGTGGAATCTAATCATCATGTTACCTTCGTGGTCTTTCAGTGATTTCTTCACTTCAGCATCAGTGAGACTCGACAGGAGATTCCTCAGGGTCTGCTCATAAATGTCTTTGATAGTCTTGGTTGCAGCTTCCCATCTTGGTTGCAAACTCTCCAATAGCTCTTTGGAGATCTGAGAGGCTATCTGGTCGGGGGAGTATTTCCATTTACCCATTTTGTTCAGTACCAGTTCCTGAATTTGCATTTTCTCCTATTCTGTTCTGGTTTCAAACTTCAATCCTTTGAAGTTTGTGAAGCTAGCTCCTGCATCTAATTGCTTCAGTCTTGCCTCAAGGGTGAGTGGAGGCTTAACAAGTACAGGTTCCTTCATTCCCTGTCTTGTTCTCCTAGAGAACACTATAGTAGTTTGCTTTTTAGGTTTGGTGATAGTCACCTTACCTTTCTTTCATTGAGGCTTTTCTTCTTTTTCAGACTCAATTTCCTCCTCTTCTTCATCTTCTCCTCTCCCTTCTGTTATCATGAGAGGGCCAACATCTATTTTTAGTTTGGCTATGCTCCTCTTTCCTTTGCTAATGGATTGAGGGATTTTAATTTGAAGCTCAATTCTGGCCTTAGCTTCATCATATGTTCCAAAAATTGGTTGTCTTGGGTCTACAAGTTCATTTACCAGTGCTTCTATGATGTCCCTGGTTTCATCAATATTTACCTCATAGGGAAGAGGTTTCACCCATGCTACCCGAGGCCTGACAGCCTATATGTATACCTTGTCACAGTCTACCATGAAACATACATCTTCCTTGTACTCTTCAACAAGTCTTGGAGGAATTCAGAACCTATTGTTCATTCTTTCTTTAAATTCTTCAAAATAACTATCCAAAACACTGTCAAAATTTTCACCTAATTCGGCGATGAATTCATTAATTTGATAAAGAATTGGGATATCCTTTTCCCATACTATTGATCCTTTAGATGGAAAGGACTTTAGAACATAGAAAAACAAACAAATCAAAAGTGAACCAAATTTATAGGAGTTGTTCTTGGAAGTCCTTATGCTTTCCATATTTTTATTGAATTGGGACAAAAGCAATTCTGATAAATCAAACTCTACATTCTTCTTTACTATTTTATATGCCAAATCCACAGCTTCACAGGATACACTGTTTGGATGGCTTGAACTATAGATTATATGAGCAATGATGTGAATGCCAAATCTCAATTCAACATCAGCTACTGTACTAAGCTTAAGTCCTCTGCCATCCCATTCTGCTTGGGTTAGTCTCTGCAATTCTTCCCGACCTAGGGTTTTGGTAGTCTTGGCTTTGCTCAACATGGGGAGTCCAGTAATTTTTCTAATCATTTTATTAGTGATAGGTATTGGTTGCTCTAACCACAATTGGCCATTGGGAACCCGACTGAGTACAAACCTAACCCATTTTACTTGAAATTTCCTTGGCAAATGCAAAATATGGGTTAACCCTTTTGTTTCAAGATGTTTATGTTTGGGTTTCAAGGTTCCATCTATGCTCATTTCACCTAGGGCATTGTCAATTTCTAGGTTTCCAAGTTCTTGAATGGAACACTTGAAATGAGATCAAATGTCATTAATAAGAAGTACCTTTGGAGGGATTTGTGACTAAGCACCGTTAGGGTCCAATGATTCTATAATTGTTGGTGCCAATTTGAAGTTCGAGGTCTTCCATTCCTCTCCTCTAACTAGCATTTCTAAACCTTTCTTTGTCTTGGAGCTACCACTTCCGAATGCCATTGCTACTCGGTAGGTGTAGAATTTTTTTGAATAGATTCTTTGCCCTTTTGAAAAAATTTGCTCGAAAATGCTTTAAGCTCGCTCTGGAATCGCAGAAGATAACATAGCTCTTTGTTCACAGTGAAAAATGAGATCAAATTTTTCCCATTTTGACAACAAATTTTCCATAAATGTTTTGGTATAATGGTAGATGAAATGACAGGTTGTCATCCACTAGCTTGGTAGATATTATCAACTCGGCGATCAAATGAAAACATTGAAGTACCGACCTAACTCGGTTAGGTCACGAACTAACCTTGTTTGGTTGATACAACTCGGTCAATGAAACTTTGTTGCGCTCGACCGAACTTGGTAAAGTCTCTTACTGGCCTAACTCGGTAGCTGCTACTCGGTTAATGAAGCTTTGTTACACCTGACCAAACTCAGTAAAGTCTTGAACCGTCCTGAAGTCAAAGTGTATCTGAAATACTGATTTGATCATCCTTCTTCCTTTGGAGCTACTTAGGATAAATCTTGGAGGATGCAGTTCCAATCTTTCTTTTATGAATATTAATTGGAAATGGTGGAATCACCCATTTCTTGAGTGACATTTCCATTACTTGATTTATTTTGCTCGGTAGATTTTGGAATCCACTGTTGCTTCATTTGCTTCCGAATGTTGTTTGCTTTGATTTTCTTCTCATCTTCAATTCTTTTGATATTCATGCAATTTTTAGCTATATGACCAAGTTTTGTACATGTATAGCATCTTACTATAGTGTCCTTTTTCCTTAGGTGATGTCTAGCACAATTTATGCGAGAATGTCCATATTCTCCACAATAGTGACATCTGCACCAGGTGTTGTAGTCCCATCCAAATATGGCTTTGACAATCTGTTTAGCTGGATTGAATGATTTTGTTTTGCATTGGAATGCTTTGTGACCATGCTTTTTACATTTGTGACAGTTGCCCTCAAATTTTGGTTTTTCTTTACACTCATTTGCCTTATGACCATGCTGATTGCAATTGAAGCATTTGCCACTGAATTTTGCTTTCCCATTGCTCCAGCATTTGTTTGATGTATGTCCTAACCTACCATAGTGATTACAAGTGGGTCTTTTATTCCTTTTTTCACCTTATTTGGAGGATTCACCTTCTTCCTTGTATCCAAGACCAGCTTTACCCTTTTGTCTATGAAGGTTTTCCTCATTTTGTTGATTTAATTGATTTATATATGTTTGGGATTTCATCATTCTTTCATTGACTTGCCTTTCAGAGATTAGGTCATTTTCCAAGCTTTCATTTATTTGTCTCTCAGTTCTTAAGTCACTCTGTAGAATTTCATTGATTTGCTTTTCAGTGTTTAAATCATTCCTTATTCTTTCATTTTGTGCTTTGAGAATCCTAATTTCTTCATTTGCATTAGAGAGTTGGTCTATAAGATCTTCATACTGATGGGATTGATTATGACTTCCATCTTCCAATTCTTCTTCTAATTTGTTTCTTTTTTCCAAAACTTCACATAGCCTGATTGACTATATTTCTTGCTCTCTTTTAAGCTTTCTTACCTCTTCTTGCAGAGATCCATTCTTTTCTAGAAGTTCTTTGATTGCTTTGTTAGCTTTTTCTGAATTACTTGATGGTAACAAATCTTCAATCCTTTCTTCAACATAAAGATGGTCATTCATTTGTCTTGCAAGTTCCTTTCTTTTTTTTAGGGATTGAGAAAGATTTTCCTTTGCTTCTTTGAATTGAACCATGGCCATTTCTAGATCTAACTTTTCATTTTCTATAACTTTCTCCAGTCTAAATATCTCCATTGACTTTGATCTTTGCTCAAGCTGTCACACTTTGTCCTGAGAACCAAATAGCTTTGATACCAATTGTTGGAAATATTCAAGATATAACAAGTTACTGAGAGGGGAGTGGTGAATCAGTAACAATACAAATTTTAAGTTAATTTAGCATAAACTGGAAAATCATTCATTCACCTAATCTGATGCATGCAAGAGATAAATAAATATTCATAACACATATGCACAGAGATTTTGGTGACCCAAAAACCTTCCAAAATAGAAAGTAAAACTAGAGTGGGGATGAAACCCACAAAGCTTCTTTTCTACAATAGGAAGTTAGCCGGTTAAGGCATACAATAATCACTTCTGGTGATCTGCCCTGTTAGGAGCAAAGAGGATTGCTAGATCCACCTTGTTAAAGGATTTAAAACATACTTTAAAAGTATGCACTCTGTTAGGAGATTTATACAAAGACTGTTATGTCTACCTTGTTAGAGGATTTTTAGATGATTCACTTGTTAGGATGAACCAATTAGATCTACATATACCTTGATTAGATCCTTTACAATAATCACCTCTTATGATTGATGAAATCTTTACTGCACCTTGTGAACCTTGCTAATATACTGCTTTGCTGTTGAATTTGCATCTGTCTCTTGTATCACAATATGTACATATTCATACATATCTCTTATCCATTACAACAATTACAACTCTGTATTATACATATATATACCATTTCAGTAATTATAGATGCAAGGTTGGCTGAACACAAGTAAACTAAATATAACTGAATCGGCCAAATAGTAAAATAAACTCAGGTTCTGCAGACAGACTTGATGACCTTCTGATACACGGCATCCACTATGTTACACGGCATTGTCATGCACTCGGTAGAGGTAGGGGCTCAGTTCATACTAGTCATACAACGTTGCCTGAAACTCGATAACCATTGGTGACTCTGTAGATATAGTGTCACTCGGTAAAAACTAATTTCTTTGTTAACCGACTGAGCTCAGTTAACACTGAGTCCTTCTTCACTCGGTCAATACTGAGTCCATCTTTACTTGATTAACACTAAGTATATCTTTACTCAGTTAACACTGCATCCATCTTTACTCGATTAACACTGCTTCCATCTTTATGCAGTTAACACTCCACTCGGTTAACACTAAGTGCAACTTTACTCGGTTTGAACTGTGTCTTTGACGCTCGGTTTGAACTGTGTCTTTGATGCTTGGTTTGAACTATGTCTTCGGCACTCGGTTTGAACTATGTCTTTGACGCTCGGTTTGAACTGTGTCTTCGACGCTTGGTTTGAACTGTATAATGAGTGTTGTCACTAATGGCAAATACCTTTATGCCAACACATAAGTGTAACAACTATAAGATAGGAGTTATTGGAGATTTAGAAATAGCTAATGCATTTGAGAAGCTATGTGTTGATGGGAAATTGAAGGATGAATTGTTATAGTTGAGAAGTAAACTCTGACAAAAGCCCTAGCTTCCCCCATAGTATCCAAAACTGAATGGTTAAGGATAGTTCTAAGAAGAATTCATGATGGAACTTTTTGGCTAGAGACTGGCCTGGTTAAATTCACAAAGAAAATAGTTAGTAGGGTAACTAGTTTCTAAACCCTAAATCAGCCCAAGACCTTAAGGAGTGATAAGAGGGAGATAATTGAGAAAAACACTGGTGCCAAGTGGAGCAATAGGGGCATGACAATTGACACAATCAAAGACCCCTTATTAGAATTTTCTATAAGGGTAATATCACATAAATTCTACCAATCCAACAGGTTGAATAGTGTACCCTACATAGCAGTAGATGTTGCCTACAAGCTTGTGAAAAAGAATCAAACTTATGATCTTGCCAAGTTGATAATGCAACAAATCAATGAAACTTTGGGAGCTATAAGGAAACCAAAAGGGGCTCAATGCAAATTTGGTATAGTATTGGTTTGCATGTTCTTTTATGTGATGAAATAATTATCTCCAGTTGGTAAGGTGAATTGGGACCAAAACAAGTCAATAATTGAGTCGATCAATGAGTTCATTACACAAATGAGTGAAAATTTTGATGCCCAAATGACCATCTACTTTGAAAATTTTAATAAATATATGAAACAAAGAATGAGAATTCTAGTCTCATTGGTGGAGCAAGATGTAAAAGACATTTACTTTCTAGTGGATATTGACTATGCATATATTCAAGCAATCATCCCTAGAGTAAGATGGCTTAGACCACTGGGTTATCAGCTTGATGTGGATCAAGCTTCAATAGAAATTACAGCATTGCTTGCAGAGGAAACTGATAAAACTATAAATCACTTTGGTACTCATGATGTTGTCGAATCAAGGTGGTCATAGACCTTAAAATAGCCAGTGTAGTCAAGAAAAAGGACAAGTTTGTAAAGAAGCTTAAGAAGAAATTTGGGGTAGATATTGGAGAGATAGGTACTCTAGATGAAGTAGAGGAAATAAGTGATGAAGAAGAAGAGGATGAAAATGAGAAAGAATAAGATGAGCTAGAGCAAGGGCTACTTCAGTTAACCCAAGGCCCAGGTAAAGATAAGAATGAGAGTGTCAAGGAAGAAGAAGCCAAGGAAGCACCCATCAAAACCAAGGTCACCAAAAGAAAATTAAAAGCACCACTTGCTCCTCAACCCAAGTTAAAGAAAGTGGCAAAGCATGCACCTAAGAAGCCTAATACTAGAGCTACTACAAGGGCCACCATACAAAAGGAAAAAGAAGAGGCAACAAAGATGAAGAAATCCACTAAGAAGACTGCAAATGAGCTAAAGAAAAGAAGAAAAATTGTAGCTCAACCCGATTTTGATGAAGAAAAGATAGAATCAGAAGACACCAATAAATTCAAAGTGGTAAGTTGTCCACCTAAGTCTTCAATTGACAAATTATGTGCTAAGATTAAGAATGGTGACTCGAATGATTTGAAGAATGTAGATTTCAATAAGCTCACAAAGGATGAGCAAAATAAAATAGAGGAATCTGTCTATAGTATGATGGAAAAATATATACATACACCTCTTGAATTGGATGGCTCATTGCCAAAGGAATTATATAAGATTGTAGAGGATAAATGGAAATTTTTTTCTACAAACTGAGAAGGAAATAAGGGAGTCTACCTTAGCAAGAATGTTTCCTAATTTGACTAAGAGTAAAATAACAAATGCAGTCAAAAGACACAACAACATATTTACTCCCAAATGTAGGGCATTCAGTCTTCTACAAAATAAAATTGAAGAGGTGGTCAGCAAATCCACAAAGTTGTGGAAGATCATTTACAGGAAAATTGATGATGTATTTGATGAAGAGTATAAGGTAGAAGCCATTGCCAAAACAAAGGAGACAAAAGAACAAAGAAGACAGAAAGTAGAGGAGAAGAAGGTAGAAGAGAAGAAGGTGGAGGAAGAAAAGGAGGAGGAAAAGATTAAAGAAGAGGAAAAGGGGTTAGATGAACAACAAGAATAGAGTGTAAAGGAAACACAACTACCACCTCCTAGCCCTCCTCATTCTACCATCACACCTATAGAGACAATAAAGATAAAGGATTTTGTTGACACTTCTTGTCAAAACATTAAGCTTTTGACTATAGAGGATCTCACAAAGATCCTTGACCAATCAACACAAGCAGCTAGACTATGCACAACTCCAATATTGGTCAGTGTTGATGAACTCCAAAAGTCAATAGAAAAACTAAAGGAAGTCAAGGTGAAAACACAAGAACCACCTATGATCACACAATCTACTAGACTTCTACTCCTTCCACCTCCATCTCCACCAAAATTAGTCACACAAGCACTTTAGGAGCCAAGTGCAGTAGCAAGGGATGATAAAGGAAAATTAGTATAATCAGTAGGTACACCCCTAACTAGACTGACAGGTGAAAAGAAAAAAATTGAATTGAAAGAAGAAACAAAAGATAAGGAGAAATTTGCAATACAAGCTTTGATTGAACTACCAAAAATAGGTACTCCTACAAAAACTCTTCAGCAGTCGAGCATTGACATGTTAGCATTACAAGTCAGAACACTAGGCTCAAGCTCTACTAGGGTAGCTAGGACAATTCATTATGGAATTCTTGAGCTTGATGAAGAAATAAAGATACCCTATTATGAATCTAGCACTATCACAGAAGAAAAGATGAATGAGATTGAAAGTGCATTGGATAAAAGAAGGAGACAAGAGGCACTAAGAAAAAAGTATAAATATAGACAAGTTATGAATGAAATCAAGGATATATTGATGGATGCCTTCAGCCTACAATCTCTAGATGAAACAAGGCCAATCATAGAGAAACTATTAGATATAGTTGATTAGGTAAAAAATAAGGACCATGATACCAATGCCAAATTTATGGAATGGTCAGAGAAGAAGTTCCAAAGTAAGGTTAATTAGAAGATATCCAATCACATAATTTTGGGACAAGTAGACCTAGCTAAGAAATTAGACAGATTCAAGGTTGTACTTGGGAACATCTTCTCCCTTTACACCAGTAGTGTGACTTCTCCAATTTCACACAAGAAACTACTCAAAAGATATTGAGCTTGGAAAGAAATCTAAAGATTTATGGCATGCAACTTCCCGCCAATCTAGCTCAAAGTGAGAAGTATTTTTCTTAGACACTTCACACTCGAAGATAGTTAGCTATATTGACAGCAGAGGAGGCTAACATAAAAGCTAAGCTAATGCAAATTTAGTCCTCCATCACCCCTCACTTGGAGGTACTGCACAAGGAGTAGATGTACGCAAAGATAGTCCTGAAGAAAATTCTTAATCTTTCTATACATGAAGGACTTGTAGATCTAGCAGCACAACTTGCAATCTAACATTAGTCATTGGACATTGGATTAAACAATTTAGATGCACCTCATACTCTTGGAGGTTAACAAAACATTTTTGGCAAAACATGGCATTACTCCATAGCACCCTTTGACATCAGTGTCAAAAAGAGGGAGATATCTTATAAAGGGGGAGATATATATGTATAGGGAGAGTAATAAGCAAAGGAGGAGATATGTAGATATCATGGGTAAATACCAAATTTTGCTAATTTTGATCATTTTGATTACATTCTTTCACTCCATTCTTACATTCATTTTGAGAGTAAAGTGGAATGATTGTAAATAGTCAAAAAAGGGGAGACAAGGTATAAAGGAGTGAGGGAGAGATGCAAAATTTTGGTAATCACATCGCACAGATTAGATATAGAAAACAAGCTCAAAATGTCGAAATAGGATAGAGGACAGAGAGGATCAAGAACATTGGCATAGAATTTCATTTTCAAGAATGGACAAGGCATAATCAACTCAGGGGGAGTCATAAGGTATATTGCTACTCAATTTTTTTGAATTTTTACATGTAAGTTGAGCAAGTAAAGAATGTACTCAATAAGGTTAGATCATAAATGCTTAGTTAAGTGTTTTTGACACTCATGTCAAAGGGGGAGATTATTGGTCAAATAAATAGTATTGAAAAATGATTGTCAACACAATTAACCATTTTCACTATATATTTTGAGTACACAATGTATGCTAAGTCAGAATTTTAGTTAGTGCCGAGTCATAGTTAGTGCCAATAGATCATAGTGTAGAATGTGCTGAGTGATACAAAATGTTCAAGTGCTAAGTGATCCATAATTGTTCATGTGTTGAGTAATAGAATCATTCATCTATCAAGCAATTTAGAAATAACACATGCCAAAAAATATAGGATATAATAGGTGCTGAGCAAAGCAGAAAATGTAGTTGATTTTGAGCAATCTAGAATCAGTATGTGCTAAGAATTAGTAACACTTCATGCATCGAGTAACACAGGAGCAGCATAAGAGTTTGTGCCATCACAAACCAAGATGTAAAATAGTTATGCATGAATCATGAGAGGATAAGGAGATAATATTGAATCCTTTCATTTACATATGAAATCAACATGCAACCAATTAGAAAATTGGAGACAACATGCAGCCAATAGGTGAAAAAAAAGGATTTGAGTAGGAACTTCATGATTGTGAATGCATAACAAACCACAAGTCTTTATAAGGAGATCACAACACTAATGCAAGAGTTGTTGATAGAGGAAGAAAAAGATGAGGCTTGTATTAAGGTTGTTGTAGAAAAATGGTGTCAAAGGCTTAGTGGAAAGGATAATATTTACACATCCATTTGATCAGAATAAAATAAGGGACACATTCAGAGATCAGATCTAGTAGAGATCATAAAGGAAGAGGAGATCAAGTGCTTGAATCAAGCAATTTGAGATTGCATAAAATTAGGTTAAATGTTCTAATAATCTGTCACAATTTTATTAGAAGTTCAAATCCTATGTTGATAGGTTAGCTTAATATCTAGGTAGAAGAACCTTTGGAGAAGGTCAAGAAAGTCCTATTAAGTTAGGTGGGTTTAATAGCCTTTATGTAAGTCCTTTAACAGGGTGACACTTCATGTAAAGTTTTTGTAAATCCTTTCACTATGTCATATTTAATAGTGTGTTGTAGCCTTTAATAGGGTAGGCCTTTAATAGGGCAAACCATCAGAAGTGGTTGAACTCATTGCTGCAATAATTTTTGTGGGTGTCATCCCCACCCCAATTTTACCTTCTTATTCCTAGAGGTTTCTTGGTCACCAAAATCTCTTGTGTTATGTGGTGGTGCATGCTTTCATCTCATGGTTTCTTAAATGTTTACTTGCATGCATGTTTCTTTTAGTTATATGTTATTAAGGGTTTGAAAAGAATAAAAAGCTATTACTTCTGATTCACACCACCCCCCACAACAGAAGCACGCTTCCCATTAGGACATTCCAACAAAATATTTTTTTATATTTTCTAATGAATACTCTAGAATGTGACTATGATGTTTTTTAAAGAAAGATGTGTTGTGTTTCAAATGATTAAGTTGTACTTGGTTAGAGTTGAAAAGGAAACAAGTAAAAGATTGAAGTGTCTAAGATCTAATAGAGGAGGTGAATTCATATTTGAGGAATTAAACACATTATGCAATGATAGAGGAATCAAGAAACAAATGTCTAGACTGAGGACCCCTCCACAAAATGGTATAGTTGAAAGGAGGAACTAATCAATTATGGATTGTGCTAGGAAATCTACGATCGAGAAGAATGTTGCACCTAAGTACTAGAGGGAAGCTGTAAGTATAGTAGTTTATACCTTGAATAGAGTACAAGTCAAGAAAGGTACACATATCATACCCTTTTAATTATAGTATGGATATGCACCTAATGTGAAATAATTTAGAGTATTTGGAAGAAAATTTTATATATTGAAGGATAATAGACATGGAAAACTTGATGCAAAGAGTGATGAAGGTGTATTATTTGGATATTCCACTAAGAGAAAAACATACAAGTGTTTTAATTCTAAAACTAATAAAGTTGTGGGAAATGTAAATGTAAAAGTTGATGAATATTCATAAAAGAATAAAGTTGAATGTAAGAAATAACTTGAAGATTATAGAAATTTCAAATACATCGATGAAGGAGAACCCAAATTTTACCTAAACCTAAGAAGAAAGCTAACAAGAAGAAGAAACTAGTACATGGTGAGTTCCAACAATAACATGCTGAGCATTAGGCAATTGGTGTCATCCTACTTCAAGAATATCATGTTGAGCATCAACAAGTGATTGGTGAACAACTTTAAGAACAAGCTGAGATACAAGAACTGCTACCTAAAGAAAATCTACAAGATGGACCAATGCAAGAAGTAAGAAGACAAGAACCTGTGCTAGCAAAATATTGTAGAAGACATCATACACTATATCAAATAATTGGAGACAAATACTTTTGAGTTACATAAAGGAACAAGTTGAGGAACCAAACATGGCTACTATGTGAATTTGAGCCTTAATGAATAAAGGTTTCTTTGGATAATGAACACTAGATTCAAGCAATGAATGAAGAGATCTAGGAGATAGAAAAGAAGAAAGCCTAGACATTAGTACTAGCTAGTTAGGCTAATACCTTAGTAAAAAATGATTGGACATCCTTTTACAATAACTCCATGATTATATAGAACCATGTGTTTTCCTAACATAGCATACTAACTTTCATCTTATTTTATCAACTCGAGAGTGTAAGCTTGAGAGGGTGGTTGGAAAGTATATGCTCTAATTATTCTTTAAGCCATTACAACTAATAACAAGGGAAATATTGAAGAAGGCTTAAGCCAAAAATTGAAACAACATCTACTCTTGAAGCTTAAAGGTACTTTCTACAACAATAAGCCTAGTTATGCACCTATGCTACAATAACAGTTCATTGATTCAATTATCAATGGTTACAAGAACAAAAAAATTCTACCTTGCAAACTACAACTATTTCCTAACTCTATGATCACTCCATTAATGAGGATCAATTATAGACTCATAAAGTTTGCAACAAAAAATATCATTTACCACAATTAAATCCTTCAAGAATATAGTAGGTTGAGGAAGCTATATGTGTGTGCTACCATAAAAGAAAATATTCAACATCTTGCTCACTTGTAGTAGTTCAACAATTTGGCCATCTTTGACTTAATGCTAAACATGCAGTTAATACCTACAAAGCATTAAATACATACAACTTCCACATACATATATCCATTTTATCATCAATGTTAGAAAACAATATAATGTTCAAACTATCACTCTTTGAAAATCCTTATTGCTACAGGAAGGAATCTACCCAAAACATAGCATGGACAAGGAAACATTTATCAGCATGCAACATTTCTTCATTATACCATAGAAGTCCATAGATATAAGAAAACACAACATATCTGAACTATCCATACTTTAAATTTATTTCCTAACATATAGATAATATATTCATAAAAATATAAGTTTCTTTTATTAAAACCATAGAATCATAATTATGTCTGCAAGATAACTGTCTAAAAGAAAGACAAAAAGGATCTTAGAGTAATGGACTTTTAGAGGTCCATCATTCCCCCCAACTAAACTATTGCTGGTCCCCAACAATCACAAAGTTCCTAATTTTGGTCCAAAGCCTCCAATCACTAGGTGTCCTTTCTACTAAATCATTCTTAATATAGTTGAAGTAACCATAATTTTCCTTTAGCCTTTTTCAGTACTGAACTTCATCTATCATGCCATGATCCTCTACATTGTCATTGATTGCTAGGTGTTCCTACAGGAGAATGGGAGGTTAACACTTTAATGGAAGCCAATATTTTTACTGATTCTCTCCAAATCAATATACCATGGAATCCTAATAGTAGCAAGGGTCAAATTTTGAGGAGAGTGAGGCTCTCTTATTTTTAGGTCCTACAACATTCTTATCCACTATTACCTTGAATAAATAATTACTATCTAAAGATCTTGAGATGATTGTTGTTCCTAGTCTATAGAGGTTCATTCTCTAACTGAACACACTTTACTTGCTCTAGCATGATTATCTAGAATAGAAATCCAATCCGTATATGTTCGCCTAGAGTGTTGAACTTATGGTCTCATGAACAGTGGTGTTGCCATCTCATCTTCCCTGTAAGGTGTGGTCTGGTGCTCCCTAATTATCTCATTCTATATCAATGACATCACT
Organism: Cupressus sempervirens; assembly: GCA_028749045.1. Lineage (NCBI taxonomy): Eukaryota > Viridiplantae > Streptophyta > Pinopsida > Cupressales > Cupressaceae > Cupressus > Cupressus sempervirens. Next base: position 72,911,244 of record CM053789.1, on the reverse strand, counting down.
ACCCTTAATAAACATCCCCTACATACATGATTGAGTTTCATTCTATGTGATTAGGCACTTCAAGATTATGGAGATACATTTCACACAATATTTTTTTTTCAAAGTCATAGGAATAGATTGGAATGCATCATAAAACTCATGTGGTGTAGCAATGGAGGGGTTAAGACATTCCACAATTTTAGTCAATTTGAAATTTGCAAGCTACTACTTGAGAAACAAGGCATACATTGGTGATGGTGACTTGCATTTCAATAATTCAGGAATTTATTCCATTATCTATTCAATTCTTCTTTTCAAAACTTCATTCTTGTCTGAGTCGTGTTTCAACTAGTAGTTCTTCTCACTAATAACATAGTTCAAATTTTATTTTTCTAGCTCCCATTTAGATCTTTCCCATAATAATTGTTGAAACACATTAACTCCTACAAAGAACAGTGTAGAAAGATTAGGAGGTGATAGTGGTTCTTGTGCAAGGATATCTATCCATTTAGATGCTGGCCATGGAGTTTTGTTGACAATCTTTAGTATGGGGAACTCCATTTTTTTCTTGATAATTATTGTTACCACATTCTCTTCCCTACTGGATTCAACAGTTCCTATGGCTAATGTATCTAACTCATTTTGATCAAGTTTTTCTAGTACTTCCTCAATAATTTTTATTCGGAATTTTGGGTAACTTTTTAAAGGGAATTCTGCAAAACCTTCATCAATATCTGGTATATTAGGGCCTCCCTCAAACTCCTCATATCCTTTAGACTCATTAAATTCATCATCACTATTAATGAGCACATAGTTAATACTATAGTTAACTTTAGATTGTGGATCTTGGGGTTTTTACTCATTCTCGCTAGCTATGGTTTCTTGCAATTTTTCCTTCAGAGAGGACTCCTTTTCACATTTATAAGGCTTAGGGTTACTATTGGAATAGAGGTTTCAAGAACCTTATTTCCCACAAAAAACCTTGTACTTCACCTCATGGGTGGTGTAGAAAAACATGGAGGATTCTTCTATTTCCTCTTGCTTACAAGTAATTCAACTATAAGTGCTACAAGGGGCTTTCCCAAATATTTTTCCTCTTGTGAATGTAGGGTTTCATTATTGTTACTCTCATCATCTAGTTTTCATTCTAACTCTTCTATTTTAGGCTTTATAGTTGTATCTTTCCCTTCCTTACTAGAAAATGTAATCTTATCAGATGATGGGGTCTAAGGGGCACTAGTAACTTCTCTAGTTTTTCTTCTCTTTTTGTGAGAAATGGAGGGTTCATCTTTTTAAAGCTTCTTCTTAGTCAATTTAGAACTAGAGGGAGAAGTTTCAAGGATGTTTCTAGTTTTGAGAATTATTTTACAGAAACTAGTAGATGTCTTTTCCCTTCTTCCAACACCTTGGCCTCTAGGATTGATCAACCTAGGCTTTGCCCGATTTGACTCATTGCTAACATCATATTATGACTAGTAAAGTTATATTGAGATAGTATACATGTTGATATTTTTACATAAAAGATATATTTGTGTTTTAAGAAAAATAGGAAAACAAAATTAAAGGAAGAGATTATTTAGTTTACAAAATAATTACTTGTCCAATTAGGGCCAACATCCTAGATGTTTACTGTAAGTTGGAAAGTTGTATTATGGTGGTAACCAACCTAGCAACAATTTGTGTGAAGGCATGGTATTTATGCAATGTACATCTTGTGATGAGAAGTGTAAGTGAAATGGTGTAATTGTTATGTTGAGCAATTGGATGCAGACTTTTGTGAAAGTGATATATGATAAGTTTTGTAAGAGCTATTTTGTGATCTGATATCAAGATAAAGATTAGAGATTAGTTAAGAAAGAAGTTACAGTACCTAATCTAGAAGTTGGATTAATTATTTTGGTAGTGAGCTCTTCTTGTAATTGGAAGTGCATGTTTGGGAAATGTGATCATCTTGCATCTACTGTACTACAACTCCTAATAGGGTTGGCACAACTCCTAATAGGGTTGGAATCTCTTAACAAGGATTCAAAGTCTCCTAGCACTGATTGCTTATATTGAATTTTCTCATTAAATCCTAATAGGGTCCATCCTCTAACAAGGAACTTATATATCAGTATGTTATCTAGTGGGTATCATCTCCACCAGGATTTTCCCTTAGCCAGGGTTTCCCTAGTTAACAAAATATGGTGTTATGAGTTATCTTTGTGCATGGTTATTGTTACTGTTCAACATTACTTTATCACTTTTTATGTATGGTTTAAAGTAAGAAATAATATTCAGTTGACAACTAAAGTTTGTAGATTACCGATTCATCCTCCGCTCTCAATAATTTCTATTTCTAACAATTGGTATCAGAGTGTAGTTACTTTAAAGAGGCTTAAAAACTTCAGTAAGATCCCTATGGATATGGAATAGTTGGTGAAGAACCTTGAAGTGGCTCTTGAATGTATTGATTTCCTTATTGAAGAAAGAGATAAGCTAAAGGATAGATATGAAGACTCCACAGTATACATTGGAAAATTGAAGAAAAATATTGAACATCTCAAATCTAAGCCTGAATCTACTAAATCTAGAACTAGTGATGATGATTATTCAAAGCTGAAGATAGAGTACATGATCTTGAAGCTTAAATTCAAGATTAAAAATCTAAAGTTGACTTTGAAGAATGATCTTAGCAAAGTTGAATCTGATTTGAAGACTGAAAATACAAACCGGAGAGCAAGTCTGTCAAAGAAGACATCTAAGTTTGAAACATTGAAAGAAGATCATGACTAACTTCACAAATAAAATATTATTGTGAAAGGTGAATAAACTCAATGCAAGCATCAACTTGAAAAACTTTATTCTAGTAGAGAAAAGCTTGATGATTCAATGCCAATAAAGAGACCTACTTATGATAAGACTAGTCTTGGTTACCTAATTAACATGTCTACAAAGAAACCTAAGATTAGATCATATCTAAAAGAAAAAAATAAATCAGATGATAAAGATTTAGTCTAGTCAATCTTCTAATCAACCTAAAGAAGTTGGACAAGACAAAGAAATTGAAATTTTGGAAGAACCAAAGCAAGTGGAATTTCCTAAGGAAACTAGGTATGAATTTAGAGGTATGTGTTTTTCATGAAATGAAATAGGTCATATGAAAAGAGATTGTACAAATAATTCATTTAATCATGTTAAAAAAATTTATTGTCATAATTGTCATGGGATGGGTCATAAGGCAATTGATTGTAGAAAATGTAAGTATGATAATGATAGAAGAAATAGTAGAATGTCTAGGAATACTAATGCTACAGACAAAAGAAGATCTTATGAAAAGACCTCAAGGGAAGGAAGGCATTATGAATACATAAGGAAAATTGTGTGTTATAAGTGTAACAACTTAGGACACATTGCACAGAATTGTCATGCACTTGATGATCAATAGAATCCTAGAAGCAAAGCACCAGTATGTTAGTTATGCAACAAATTTGGACATACAACAAAGTATTGTAGAATGGACAAAAACTTTAGAGATAGAAGGAACAACTGAAGAAACTTCTGAGACAAAAGGAATGATGGAAGAAATGTCAAAATGATAGAAGGAACCATGAAAGAAATTTTGGAACTAACAAAGAAAATGAGGAACAAAGAAATATAGTTAGTGAACTTCAAGAAGAACTCAATGAGACATTTGTAAAAGGACTAGATATTTCAAAAGATAAGGTAGATGATGGTGACATAGGAAGAACAAAGTTAGTTATTGAGTTTGAATTAATTAAGCTAAATTAAGCTTGTTCACAACACTAGAATTTGAGAACTTCATTTAGAGATCAAATTAGAGGTAGCAAAGTTTAGATGGTAACTAAGCTTGATTGTAATTTGGAATGTGTATTGAGATAAGTTTAGATGGTAACTAAGCTCCAAATTGAGAATGTGTATTGAGATAAGATTAGATGGTAACTAATCTTGATTGTAATTTAGAGCTTATCTAGACAAGTTATGAAGGAATTAAGAGTTACTGGTATTACAGAAAAAGGTTAATTCTATAGCAGAAGAATAAAACTATGTTTTTGCAGATAATTTCATGAAGAGAAGTCTTGAGGAGAACTATCATGATGAAGGGAGGCTATAGTAAAATTTGGGTGGCATTTGAAGATCAAATAGATGATCTTGAGTAGTTACTTGATTACAAAATGTAATTGACAACTTTTTCATGTTTGCAAAATATCCAATTAATGCAAGTTCAAGTTGATGGAATAAATGGAGTACATAATTGATTTTCACTTCATCACAAATACATCCAAAGAAAAAAACACTTAGAAGTCACTTGTCAAGGAAGTTTTTGAGTGAACCTTATTTTTGGAAAGAGGTATTCTATCATTTTTCCACAAATTTATTCGGTAAAAGATCATATTTGTTAGAAGCATGGATACGTTAGATGTGAAAACTAGTGAACCAAAGAGAAAATATGAGAGATTAGTGGAGGTAGTGACCACAAACACTAAAAGGGTCAAGCAACAAGCCACTAAACTAGGCAAGAGACAAAAGATATTATTGACAATTGCTGAGTCTAGAAATGAAGAAGAAAAACAACAAGAAGTCAAGAAAGTAGAGAATGTAACAATGGCAAAAAAATCAGCAAGAAAAGCTCAACAACCATAGAAGCTAAATATAGAGAAGATAAAATCAACTATTTCTATTGAGGGTAATTTTGGTCAAATGAATAAATTCTATGATTGTACAACAATTTTGAGAAAGATTAGATTGATATCTCTACTATGAGGTACATTATAGCAAATAATCTAAGATCAAAGGATATTGAAGGCATAGTGAACCAAAAAGTCTATGACAAACTTATTGAGAAGAAGGCACCAACAAAAGAAGACTTAGAACTTTGGAAGTCTATGCTAAGAACCATTTGTAAGACTGATGATGATGAAGAAATTAAGAGATTATTGAATAATCTAGCATTATACTTGAGGAATAAAGTGAGACCATTTTTCTTTATGGTGGGTGAGAAAGACAAGATAAGAAGTCAGACTGCAACAACAATAAGTCAGATGATGATAGAGACTTAGGTAGCATCTCCACCAGCACCAAGAACATTGAAAGTGTCAATGAGTAGTGATACAATGCAGATAGATCAGACTAATGTTACCTTTAACATTGATGATACTAATTTTGTTAGCAATATGACCAATCAATCAAATAAGGTGAGATATGTGGTTGTCATTTATGGCAACATTTTCTTTACAATTTAGTCATGTTTATTTGTGAAGGAAAATTGTCTAAGTATTAGACAATGTTACGGTAGAATGACAAGATTTGATGTTAGCAAAATATTCCCTTGGAATATTCTCTTGCACAGTTAACCAGAGATGCATCACATCATCTTGATGATGCATAACAATGTGCATGTCTATACAATCAACTAAATTCAAGTTATGGAATACATACTAATGTAGATACCTCATAGTGCAGAACAAAGCATATCAACAAATTGACTTGTATGACTTGCAAAAATTTTTTGATTATTAAATATTGTTGAGATGACTCTAAGGATGATATGTGAGCTGACTAAGGAAGAAATTAATAATGTGTTCAGTATATGTAAATAACTTCAATTGCGAAGTAAAAGTGTAACATGTGTGAATGCGATATTATGATTTTTGATGCGAAGCAATGTTATGTGAGATATAATGCAAATTGATATGTTTGTAGTCACTCCTTATATGAAGAAGTGACTATCAAAAGAATTGAAAATTAAAACAAGTAATTCAATTATGCACAGTTATTGACAATCAAAATATTTGTCAAGTACAATAAGTGATCTAATTTTGTATGTATATCTATTCTCTTGAAGAACTCAATTGTATAGTTGCATGTTAGGACAATGGATTCTTCTTTTACACATTTTTATATGATCTACCAACTTCTAATAGGGTTGAAGAAAGTCCTAATAGAGTTGAGGCTTCTAACAAGGTCTAGTTTCCTAACAGGGACTCGAGACACAATGGGTAGAAGTAAAAAGTTCTGTAACTTTTCAGGTTGACTAATTAGAATGATTGAATTTGAGTATTTCTATCTAAAAATAAATTTTGTTCAAATTTATGATCTAGATAGATTAATTCTAGCTAATTTATATATGGTGTCACACTTTTCTAATTGGAAATGTCTATTAAATTAATGTTTTATACTAGTTTTAATCCAATTACTAAAGAAATATAATTATTTTAGAAAACTAACATTTCAATAACTCTTACAATTTTTTGTGATATATTCTTAATAAATTAGAAACACTGTTTTATAGAGCTCAAAGTCAAGAATATTCTCATATAGAGTTTATAGTGTTTTAATTAGATATAGTATATTATAAATAAAAAATTTCCGAAGCACACATTTTAACACTCGAAAAGATGTCAATTTTGAGAAAGAAAAAAGTAGTAAATCATATCATAAAAATTTAAAACTTATATGATGTTCTAGAAGAGAGAGTCCTCTTGTAGAATATATGATTGTTATTCTAGTTAGAATAGATTTGTTTTGAAAAATGTTGTAGGAGATAAAAACTATCAATTTCAAGTGAGTTGAAATTTGAATGATAATAAAAGTGAAAATATAAGTCCAAAGACATTTTTTATTTTTTATTGTTCTAGATATATATTCTATTTATAACATAGTATGAGATCAAAGGGAAACAACTTTATTTCCATATAGTTTTATGGTGGGAACTAGACTAGCAACTAAAAAATTATCTATAAAAATTATGAAAATATATCAATTCTTAATTCAAATAATTGTTAGAAATTATAACCCTAAACTTGATCAATTTATACACATTTGATTAGTTTAATTCACTTTCAAATTTTAAATAATAATACTAGTTTTATATCATTGAAGGTGAATAGTTATAATTTTGTTAGCCTTTTCCTTCATAAAAGGGTGACACAAGTTTGTGCTTTGAGCCTTATGCACTTTTCATAGACTCGTAATGAGGTCAATATGCTTAATCATATTCTTTATATGGTGAATCATCTTGTGGGGTCCATCCCCATTGGGGTTTTCCCTTGGCCAAGTTTTCCTAGTTAACAAAATTTGGTGTTATGAGCTTTCTCTATGTATGGTTTTTTATTTTATTTAGCACTATTAGTTCTCTTTCTTATGCTTGTGGAAAAGTGATTAATAATATTTAGTTGTCGGTAAAAAGATTGAAAATGTTGTTTCACCCCTTTCTCTTAGTATTATCTATTTCTAACAATTGGTATCAAATCCTACCTATTTAGAAGAGGCTTAACAACTTGAATATGATCCTTCTGGATATGGAACAATTGAAGAAGAATCTTGAACAAATTGATCTCTTTATTGATGAAAGAGATGGCCTAAAAGACATATATAAAGATGCAAAAGTCTACATTGGTGAACTTAAGGAAAAGATAGATGACCTAAAGAAAAAAGGGCCCAGTGAGAAAACTAGTGATGATGATATTGAAGATCTAAAGAAAGAAAATGAGATCTTGAAACATGAGTTAAAAATAGTTGAACTCAAGCTAAGTCTTAAGAAAAATGGAGGAAAGAATGACTCAGAAATAAAAGCTAAAAATACAGACTTAAGATCCCAGTTTAAGATCCTAGTTAAGCAAGGTAACATCTAAATTAGAATCTATCAAGTTAGAGCATGTAGAATTAGAAAAATAAAACACTAATGTAAAAGGTGAGTTGGTCCAAACAAAACCATAGCTTGAGAAATTATATACCAGTAGTAAAAATATTGATGAACAAATATCTATACAAAGACCTAGTTATGACAAAACTAGAAATGGATTTTTCCTAGGACAATCTACCAAGAAATCTATTGAAAGAGAAGAATCTAATACTCCTGAAGTCAAGAAGGATCTAAGAAAAATAGATGATACATCTAAAGACAAAGAGAATGTTAGTTACTCTAAGAAATCTAAAGAATCTAATCAAGATGAGGATAACAGAAGAAAGAAATCTCATGCCTGGTGTGATGAACTTGAACATACTAGAGACAATTGCAAAGGTAACTGTTTCAAACCTATTTCAAATTTTTATTATCATAATTGTCATGGATATGGACATTATGCAATAGATTTTAATAAACCTAAGTTTGATAGTAATAATGAAAATAGTAGAATGTTTAGGAACACTAACCATGTAGAAAACAAAAGAAGATCTCATAGCAATGGAAGTGGAGAAAGAAGACAATTTGTTGTTATAGATGCAACAATCTTGGACACATTGCAAGGAATCATAGAGCACCTGATGACCAAAAAAATTAACAAAGAAGGAATGTACCTACATGCCAATTGTGTAATAACTTTAGACACACAACAAAGTTTTGTAGAATGGATAGAAGAGACCTAAACATGAATCAGAATTATACAAGGAACAATAGAAGAAATAATGATAGTTTGAAGGAAGAAATGAAGGAGCAGATAGAAGAATTCAAGGAAACATTTCTAAAAGAAAAAGAACCTAAAATATCTCATAAAACTTTAGAAGATGTAACTAACTAAACAGTAAAGTCACTTATTGTCTTTGACTCATCTTACTAGAATTAAGCTTTCTCAGTGAAATAATGTGTCACTTATTAGTAATTGATGTTAAATAGAATATCATAGGTTTCATAGTTAATAGTATGTACTAGACATTGAGAGTGTTAGGAATAAGGTCTCTCAACCTTGTATAATTCCTATCCTTATTATTTGTTTTGTAAAATGTATTTCTTGCAAATAATGTTGATGTGTCGACATCTTGGATTGTGTGTAAGGAGATCATGACTAAAATGGTTATGACAGATTCCTATGACATGTAAGAGCTATGTTAGGAAGATTCAATGATAGGTGAAGACATGTGGCAACTAAGATATTTGAGTACTGTACACTCTACCCCAATAGTGGGGTTTACCCTAATACGGTTTACCTTTTGGGAGTAGCCCTAAAGTGAAGTGCATGTTATAAGCATTTTTAGGGCTGCAAAGAGATGCGATGTGAAAAGGGTGTATTGTTAGTACTATGTGTAGCTAATGGAGTCTTCGATTGTTGATGTTGAACTTGCATTGCAAGTGTATTGTAACCTCATGTTGAAGATAATACATTGTGCAGGTTCTGAAGGGGTGGGGTTGTTTTACTAAAAGGTTTTTTCCCACCAAAAAATCCTTGTGTTATGTGTTCCTTTCTCTCTCTATTTTCTGTATGAATGGTTGGATGCAATATTGTTGTTTACATGATATTGTATTTGTAAGTGTGGAATATTTTAATAGGATTTGCATCATACTTTCCTTATGCGATTAGTGTAGGAAGCTGTTTCCGCACCTGAGTTTCCTTACAAGTGGTATCAGAGCTTGATCAACTTTTGATCCTAGTTGTTGGGTAGGGTTTTTTGAGCTAATCTCAAGTTGAGTGGGAGTCTTGTGCAGAGCATCCTGAATCTTATTTGTAGATTGAGATGGCAAGTTCAACATATGGAAGAATGGAGGTGGAGAAATTTAATGGCACTAATTTTGAGTTGTGGAAACTCAAAATGGAAGACATGTTGGAAGATCATGACCCATGGGAAGCAACTACAAGTGCTAAAAAACCAGCAACTATAGCTCAAGTAGATTGGGATATCAAAGATCGTAAAGCTAAGGGTCTCATAAGACTCTGTTTAACTGATGCAGTCCTTCTAAATGTTCTAGATGAGAAAACCACATATAGTTTGTCGGAGAGACTTGGGGCCGTGTATCAGGCCAAATCTTTGGTGAACAAGTTGTTCCTGAGGAAGAAGTTGTATTCTCTACAAATGGAGGAAGGTGGATCCTTAACTGATCATTTAAATGCATTTAATCTATTGGCTGCACAGTTGACATCAGCTGGTGTCAAGTTAGAGGAGGAGGATCATTGGTACACACTTTTGTGTTCTTTATCGGATTCATGGGACCATCTTCTGATGGCTCTCAGAAGCACATTAGTCACCTTCAAAATGGATGATGTGGTGTCTTCGCTGCTATTAGAGGAGATGCAGATAAAGGCTTCCATTTCGAAAAAACAAGCCCTTGTTGTTTGTGGGAGATCCATAGAAAGAGGAAAGAAAAATGACAATAAGTCTAACAATAAGGGTAGATCCAAATCTCGTGGGAAGTCAAAGACTTCCAATAAGTCCAAGGAAAATTGTTGGAACTGTGATAAGACTAGGCACTTCTGTAAAGACTGTAAAGAGCCTAAGAAGAAGAAGAAAGCCTCAGATTCTGGTTCTAAAAAATCTCAAGAAGATGGTGATGCATTCATCATAGCTTTGGCAGCCCATACATCTGATGATGTGTGGTTGGTTGACTCGGGTGCATCTTTTCACATGACCTCTCATCGAAACTGGTTCTCAAGATATGAAGATTTTGATGGTGGAAAGGTGTACTTGGGTGATGATTCTCACCTAAAGATAGTTGGACATGGAAGCATCACTATCAAATTTCTTGATGGACAAGTAAAGGGAATCAATGGAGTTATGCATATTCTAGGTTTGGCATGAAACCTATTATTTGTAAGTATGTTAAATGATGTAGGTGTGCAAGTTTTTTTTTCTAAAGATGGATGTAAGATGATGAGAAGAGCTATGGTGCTTGCTAAGGGTACTAGGAGAGGTACTTTTTTTCAACTTGATGCACACATTTCTCAGTGTAATAGTTCTTTTGTTTCAAAGAAGAGAGCAGCTATCACTTCATCCCCACCATCTGAATGAGTAGTAAAGAAGACTGTGGTTAGTGGTTCTGATGGTAGTGCAACAAGTGTACCTAAGGGTGCAAACACTTTGGAAGGAAAGCTTCTTGTAGAAAAGACAATGTTGTGGCATTTGGGATTTGGTCACATTGGTGAGAAGGGTCTCAAAACCTTGAAAAATAAAAATCTCGTTGAGGGGTTAAATGATTGCAATCTTGAGTTTGACTTCTGTGAATACTGTGTATATGGTAAACAAAATCATGTTCAGTTTTACTGTAGTTCTCACAAATCTTCTGATGTTTTGGATCTTATTCATTTTGATGTATTTGGTCCTGTAAAATTTCCTTCAATCTCCAAGTGTGTATTTTTTGTATCTTTCATAGATGATTACAGTAGAAGTACATGTATTTATTTCCTTAAAAGTAAGACACAAGTCTTTAGTCAATTCAAGGAATTTAAAGCCCTTGTAGAGAACTAGACTAGTAAGAAGATTAAGTGTGTGAGAACTGACAATGGTGTGAGTTTTTCTTAGTAGAGTTTGAATAGTTCTATAAAGAACAAGGTATCGAGAGGCATAAGACAACTCCGTATACCCCACAAAAAAATGGAGTTGCAGAGAGAATGAACAGGACACTGATGGAGAAGGCTAGGAGTATGCTTAATGGAGCTAGTTTAGAACAAAGGTTTTGGGCCGAAGCTATGGCCACTGCTTGCTATCTTGTTAACAGATGTCCTACATCAGCTCTTGTTGGTAAGAAACCCATGGAGGTGTGGTCTGGTAAGAAGCCTTTAGTTAGACATCTTCATGTTTTTTGTGGTGAAGCTTATGCACATGTTCCAAAGGAGAAAAGATCTAAGTTGTAAAACAAAGTTGTTAAATGTATTTTCATCGGGTACAGTGCTGGTGTGAAAGGATACAAGCTTTGGGATCCTATGACTCGTAAGGTGTTGTATAGTAGAAATGTTATTTTTAGAGAGCTAACATCTTCTCCTATTGTGCTACAACTAGATGAAAAAGAAAAGGAAAAAGATGTTGCTCAGTTGCCTCCTACCCCTGAGAAGACTGAACAGAGAGACCATGTTGGGTCTAATGATGAGGAGAGATCTTGTAGCTCTGATAGTTAAAAAGAAGAGGAAGAACAACCTCAACCTTAGCCCTTGAGGAGATCCACGAGAGAAAGAAAGCAACTAGAAAGGTTTGGTTATTCTATGTTAGATTCCAATTGTGCTTTTGCTTTGATTACTAACACTGATGAGCCTAGATCTGTGAAAGAGGCTTTGGGCATGGAAGATGCAGGTTCCTAGATTGAGGCTATGGATGATGAGATGGCTTCATTAGAGAAAAAAAAAACATGGGACCTTGTACCTTTTCCTAAAGGGAGAAAATCTATTGGATGTAAATGGGTGTTCAAGAAGTAATTCTGTGCAGATGGCAGTGTTGAAAGGTACAAAGCTAGATTGGTTGCAAAGGGGTATTCACAAGTAGAGGGAATAGATTATGGTGAAATATTCTCTCCTATTGCAAAGTTGACATCCATTAGATTTTTGTTATCTCTTGCTACATCATATGATTTAGAGATAGAACAGATGGATGTGAAGACAACTTTCATTCATGGTGATTTGGAGGAAGAGATTTATATGTCACAGCCTGAGCACTACATTGTTATAGGTAAAGAATCCTTAGTTTGCAGATTAAAGAAATCTCTATATGGTTTGAAGCAATCTCCTAGGATGTGGTACCCTAATTTTGATGCCTTTGTGTTGTCAATTGGATTTGTAAGATTGAAATCAGATCATTGTGTTTATTTTAGAGTTGAAAATGATCGCCTTCTTATTGTTGCATTATATGTTGATGATATGTTATTGTTTGGGAAGGGTAAAGGAATGATTTTTGATTTTAAATCTCAGTTGTCAGCACAATTTGAGATGAAAGATCTTGGGGCAGCTAGGTACATCTTGGGTATGGAAATCAGTAGAGATAGGTCTAACAGAAAACTTTGGTTGAGTTAGAGTAAGTATGTGATGTCTGTGTTGTACAGGTTCAGCATGGTAGATTGTAGACCACTATGTGTTCCTATTCCTGTGGGAACAAAGTTATCTATAGATGATTGTCCAAAATCTCCTAGTGAGGTGGAGGACATGAGTAGAGTACCTTATGCTAGTGCAGTTGGCAGTCTTATGTATGCTATGGTCTTTACTAGACCAGACATTGCCCAAGCAGTGAGAGTCCTAAGTCAATTTATGGCTAATCCTAGATGGATACATTGGGATGCAGTTAAGCGAGTATTTAGATATTTGAGGGGTACATCAGATTACTCGATATGTTATCATGGTAACTCTTCTGGATCTCCGCATTCAATTTGTATTCATGGGTTTGTGGATTCAGATTGGGCAGGTGATATTTACCATAGGAGATCCACCAGTGCTTATGTGTTCACTATGTTTGGTGGTGCCATCAGTTGGATGAGCAAGCGACAACCTGTGGTTGCTTTGTCCACTACAAAAGCTAAGTACATGGCTGCTACTCATGCTTGTAAGGAAGCCATTTGGCTTAAGAGATTGTGTTTTGATGTTGGTGTTGATGTAGAACAGATTACTATTTGGTGTGATAGTCAGAGTTCTATTTGCCTTGCAAAGAATCCAACTTTCCATGCCAGAATGAAGCACATTGATGTGCGGTATCACTTTGTGAGAGATATGGTGGAAGATGGAAAGGTAAATTTGGAAAAGGTAGATACTGTGAAGAATGTTGCAGATGGAGTAAGACTCATTAGTAAAATTTTGGGATACAAGTTCAAGCATAAGCATGGGTCTAGGATATATTTAGTCCCTAAAGGAGTTCTTTATGTAGCTTACATGGAAGTAAAGGGTGAAGAGGTTAATCTATGTGATATTATCAGAACTCTTTAGGTTTAAATCCCTACTAACACATATGTTCTTCTATGAAACAAAGTGTTGGTATGTATAATTGGGAAGATTACATCTAAGGGGGGGGGGGGGGGGGAGGGTGAATCAAAGGTAAAGCTCTTTTACCACAATCTTTTTTAACTAAAAATGAATTGTAGGCATGTGATCATATCAGAGAAACATAAAATAAAGACATGCATCAACACACATAACACCAAATTTTGATCACCTGAAACCCTCTAAAATGAGAAGGTAAAACTAGGGTGGGGATGATACCCTCAAATTATCACTATAGCAATATTTTTTGACCGCTTCTAATGGTCTACCCTATTAGAGGTCTGCCCTATTAAAGGCTTTACACGCTATCAGTAGTGACATGTTTAAAGGATTTACAAACACTTACTTGAAGTGCTACCCTACTAAAGGATTTATCACCTTGTCAAAGGTTCTACAACCTAGCTGTTAAGCTAACCCATCAACATATGATTTACTTTTCTACTACAATTGCTAGAGAGTATTAGATAGAAAGACCTGATAGCTTACAATACTTGATTGCTGATTTTAGGCATGTGATCTACTCATTATGATCCCTGTTAAAGGATTTATCACCTTGTCAATGGTTCTACAACCTAGTTGTTAAGCTAACCTATCAACATAGAATTTACTTTTCTAATACAATTGCTAGAGAGTATTAGATGGAATAGACCTGATAGCTTACAATCCTTGATTGCTAATTTTGATCTTGATCCTCTGTGATCTACTGTTTGTTCATAACCCTTGCTCTATTATGACCAACTATGATTTGCAATGCTGATCAAATCACTAAGTCTTTTACACCCCTACTATTGCTCTATTCTACAATTCACTCACTTTCAACTATTTGTCCACTCAATGAGTACTTAGCAACTTCAAATCATGGGGTCTTTACCTTCCTTTAAAGGCTTTGAAGACTTAGGGTTAGAATTGAATCCACAAACTAATTTTTCCACTCAAATCCTTATACTTTTCCTATTGGTTGCATGCATTCTCCATTTTTCTTATTGGCTACATCTTGATTGCATAGGTAATACAATAGATTTGATCTTATCTTTTAGGTCCTTTGTAATTCATCCTAAAATGGTTTACATCTAAGTTTGTGAAGACACAAATTCATGCTAATTTTGTGTTACTCAACACATACTAGATTAGAGATGCCCCTCACATATAGCATTTTGGCTTGCTCAACACATATAGCATTCTAGCTTGCTCGACATCTATTCACTGCTCAACACCTATAGTGACTCGACACATATGGATCACTTGGTACCTAAAGTCACTCGACACATTTATCATGCTTGGTGCCTACTGAAATTCTAGCTCGACACATAGTATGACTTGGAATTTATTGTGTACTTAGCTTCAACATGAAAGTTAGTTAAGTATGTTGACACTCAATTGTCAAAACTAATCTAAGACCAACAATCTCCCCCTTTGACATGAGTTTCAAAAACACTTAACTAAGAATTACATATCTAATCTTATGAGTACAACATATGCTCTATTTGGCATATGTACAAGATCTCAAAACTTGTTCAAAATTTTATATAGGATATTATACCTCAAAATCTTGTAACTCCCCCCAAGTTGATGTGACATTTCTTTATCAAAAAAAAATCTATTACACTTTATGATATATTTTTCTCATGCTAATATATCATTGCCTCTTTTGTGTCTATTTTATCAGCTCTGTTTTCACTTGTTCTACACTTGAAATTTTATTCAATCACTCCCTTTCATAATTCCCTTTTTGGCTATCATAGGATATGTATAATGTTCCTCCTTTTTATTTTCAAAAGAATGAAATAATTCAAAGAATGTAATTATTTAGTATTCCCCACCTTCGTTATTAATCTCCCCCTTTTTTGACACTAATGTCAAAGGGTCCTAGGGATTAA
Source organism: Cupressus sempervirens (assembly GCA_028749045.1). Lineage (NCBI taxonomy): Eukaryota > Viridiplantae > Streptophyta > Pinopsida > Cupressales > Cupressaceae > Cupressus > Cupressus sempervirens. Next base: position 72,895,727 of record CM053789.1, on the reverse strand, counting down.
TTGAATACTTAGCCAAAAAACAATTATTTACCTCCAAAATTATTTTGAGAGCAACATCCCAATTTTCTAGTGCAATTTGTAGAGATTTCAGCTAGATGGCTATCTCTACTATGAGGTGAACAAGGCCATCTAGAGTTGAAAGATTGGGTCTACAACACATTCTTGGCATAGACCTATTCTTTGTTTAGTACCTCCATGTGAGGAGTGATGGAAGACTATATTTGTACAAGTTTGGCTCTAATATTAGCCTCTTCTACTATCAATACAACTAATTCCTTTTGTGTATGAAGCATTGTGGAAAAGTGCTTCTCAATCTAAGCTAGATTGATTGGTACCTATGAGCTAGATGTTTTCAAATATCCTTCCAAACTCATTATCTTTTGGCTCATTTAAAAAACACAATTTGGAGTACAATGAGAAAATGTTCCCAAGTACTATTTTGACCTTTTCTATCTTCTTTTCTAGTTCAACTTGTGTGAGTACTATCTCACTAGATATCTTCTCATTTACTTAAATCTAGAGCTTCTTTTCATACCATTCTAACAATTTTACATTTGCATCTAGGTCTTCATTCTATACCTGGTCCACTATGTTGGACAATTGCTCCATGATAGGCTTGGTTTCATCAGGTACTTGTAGGGTAAAGGCATCAAGAAATATGCCGTTTATTTCTACTAAGGCTTGTTTTTGCCTATACTCATTTTTGAGTATCTCTTACTTCTTTGTCCTCTCTAGTGCCTCTTGCACTTCATAGATTTGATCTAGATTCATTATTTTAGAGTCATAACTAGGTATGACTATCTCCTCATCCAATTTTGGGTCTCCATAGTGAAGTACCCTTGTCACCTTTGTGGAGCTTGAGCTTGGTGTTGATATTTTCAAAGGTACTATATCAGTCCTCACTTGATTGATGGGAGTTCCTGTGGTAGGAAAGTTTATCATAGTTTGTATTGCCTCTTGCTCCTTTTCTTTTGGTGACTTATCATTTCCCTTTTCCTCTTCCTTGTCTTCTTCCTTGTCCTCTTCCTTGCTACCTTGATCAATGATAGTGATCTAAGGAGGTGCACCTTGAGTTTGTGCTATGGTATTAGTGACATGTTGTTGTTCAATAATATCCTTTTCCTTCTCCTCGATAGTAGTGGTGACTATTATTGATGAATCAACCAAAGTAGTTGTGTCATGTACTGCTTGCTCTTTTGGTTGTTTTGTTGTAGCTGAATGAGGTTGTGAAGGTGGTTCTTGTGTATTCACCTTCTCCTTTGTAATGTCTGCTACAGCCTTTTGTAGTTCCTCTACACTCACTAAAACAAGATTCAACCATAGTTGATTGCATGGTTGTCTGGTGAAGGATCTTCTTAAGGTCTTCTATAGTTAAAGTATTGATGTTCTAACCTCTGGTGTTAGGAAAATCCTTCACATTTTCTATTTCTATAGGTGAAGTATGTGGAGGACTTAATGGTGGTAATTAAGTGTCTTTAATACTCTATTCTTCTTGCTGCTGCTACTAATCAACTATTGCCTCTTCACCCTGTTGTTTGTTCTCCACTGTTTCCTCTTCCTTCTCTTTCTCACCTTCTTCCTCTTTTTCTATCTTCTCATCTTCTCGTTTTTCCTTTTCTTCTTCTTCCTTCTTCTCTTCTTATCCTTTTTCTTTTTCTTCCTCTTCATCTTGTTTCTCTTCCTTCTCTTCCTTTCCTACCTCTTCTTCATCATCCTTTCCTTCTGAAGGATCTACATCTCCTATTTTCAATCCATAGATAACCTTCCAAATTGAAATGGATTTTTGCACAACATCCTCAATTTGATTTTACAATATTTGAATTTCTCTATATTTAGGAGAGAATCTAGCTCCATGGTTCTTGTTAGCCTTTATGATTTGGCCTTTTGTCAATTCTAGCATAGCTCATGCTAGAGTGGACTCCTTTATTTCTCTTGCCATAATTAAACAATAATGCCATTTATTTTCTACTTTGGAGCTTACCTCCTTAGTCATTGAATTGTCTAGTTCACGTGGGGTGGTCTCAAACTTGGCCATCATAGTGTATATAAATTCTTCTACTATGTTCTACTCTTCCCTAGTGAGCTTATTGAAATCAATTTTTTTTAAACCAATCAAATCTGTATTATCTCTAATATTATCACAAATAATTTCAAGATTTGTTTTGGTTTGGTGCCTTACCACTTTGAATTGTTTAGTATCTGATTCTATTTCTCATCATCAAAGTCAGGTGGAGCTACATAATTCCTCCTTTTCTTTAGCTTTGTAGGCCCTCATTGTTCTATTGCTTTTTTTTTTCTCTCTTTTGTAACTCTAGTAGTTGCCCTAGTATCTGCCCTGGTGGTCAGCCTAGCTAGGCTTGTCTTTACTACTTTCTTCTTGGGTTTGGGTTGAGGAGTAGGTGGCTTTTGAGCTTTTCTCTTCTTTGGCTCTACCTTAGGCTCTTCCTACTAGAAACCTTCCTCTTTCTCTACATCCTCCTTCAGACCTTGTGTTATTTGCAATGGGCCTTGCCCCTGTTCATCTTCATCACTTTCATCTTCTTCTTCTTCTTCAACACCTCCAATCCCTTCTCCAAATCTCTTCTTCAACTTCTTCACCAATTTGTATTTTCTTTTAATGGTGGAAGTTGTCTTTAGTTCCATTTCAACCTTAGATTTGACAACATCATATGTTCCAAATGGTTTAGTAGTTTTGTCAATTTCTTCTACTAATAGGGTTTTGATGGCTGTTGAGGCTTCATCAATGTTAACTTCATAACCTAGAGGTCTCAACCATCTTATTCTAGGAATTGTTGCTTGTATGTATGTGTACTCAATATCAACAAGAAAACATACATCATTGACATGTTTCTCAGCTAATGAAACTAGAATTCTTAACCTCTACTTCATTGTTTTCTTGAAATCTTCAAAATAACTAGTCATCTGAGCTTCAAATTTAACTCCCATTTGCTCAATATAATCATTAATTTGAGCTTTTATTGACCTATTTTCCTTCCATACTACTTTACCAAATGAGGGAAATTCATTCTGTACATAGAAGAAGATACGAGCCAAAATTGCACCAAATTTGCGTTGTGCACCCTTGCTTCTCCTTATTGCTCCCAAATTCTAATTGATCTATTGCAATTGTAGATTTGTAAGATCATAATTGTGATCTTTCTTAACAATTTTATATCCCACATCAATAGCAATACATGGAACACTATTTAATCTACTGGACTGATAGAATTCGTGAGAGATCACTTTAACAACAAAGTTGATGAGGGGGTCTTGGATGGCATCAATATTCATTCCACATTTGTTCCACTTGTCTCTAATGTTTTTCTCTATAACCTCTTTGGAATCACTCCTGAGAGTCTTTGGCCAATCTAGGGTTGGGTACCCTATGACTCTATATACAATTTTCTTGGTGATTTTTACTAGACCATCTTCTATCCATATGCTTTCATCATGAATTCTTCTTAGCACTAGTCTAATCCATTCAGTTTTGAAGATTGTGGGAAATTCAGGAAAATGGGTGAAACCCTTGTTTTCAACAATTTTAAATTCATCCTTGAGGGTTCCATCTACACACAACTTATCATATGCCTCCCTGATTTCCATATCACCTATGGCTCCTATCTTGTAATTATATAATCTTCTAACATCTTGTACCATGACTACCTTAGTGGGTATGACAGATAGGGCTCCAGTTGGGTTGTTTTTGCATGCAACCTCAAGGATAGGGCATAAATTTAGTTGCTTGACCTGGTTTGATACTAGTTGAACCTCAAATGGCTCTTTGTCCTGGGTTTTATTTGAGCTAGATGCCATTTTGTGTATCTAGGGTGAAATTCAAATAAAAGAAAAGACTACGTGACTTGGCACTTGAATAAATACCTTTTAGATAAAAGAAAATATGTTGAATCATGGTTGAAATATGTTCCATTACTGGTTTGACTAGTCATAAATCACTTTGCTTTCTCCTTTGTCTTTTCTCTTTGATCACAATGAGTAAAAATGAGTGAAATCATGATCATATACCCTATTTTAGTTGCATTAATGCTTAGTGCGATGATAGCCATTCATTAGGCTCCTTAAGAATTTTTGCATTACTCGTGTTAGTAAATAGTTTTCCTCAAATAGTTTGATATTCAAAAAGAGAAAAATGTGTACCAACAAATTGAATTCCTACATAATATTTAGGAATTCTCTAATTGAAGTGTTTTCCTTCAAAAATAGGCACAACTGCCTTTATTGCAAAATAATAATTATTCAATCATTACTCTAAAGAAAAGACCTTTCCAAATGCTAAAATACTGAATCAGCTTATTCTACTTCATCAATATAAAGAAAATCTAAATGCTAAAGAACCACTTGATCTTAACTATCAATATTATCCACATAATTTGAAAGTTAAGCAAACAAGTAGGTAGATCAAATGAAATTCTCCTCTCACAACACCTCAAATTTTTAATAGGCAATCTCAGAATAAGTGACAAACATAGTAAAAGCTTTTATATAAATAGTATTCCTAGAAACATAGATTCAAAGAAGTAGGTAATAATATCTACCTCCAAAAATCCTTTAGAAAAATCAAACTGTAGAGTTTAATTAATGTTTGTTGATAAACTGAAATGTTGTCTTCAAAAACTTGAGATTAAACTTAAAACAAAAGTAGTTTTTCTTATCAATCTACTGGAGATTAACCCTATGCCATACTAATTATTACATTTATATAGGGCATGGGCTTGGACAATTTCCAAAATTACCACACTAGGAGTAAAATAGTCTTTAGTTAATGTAACTACATTAACTAAAATGCATGAAAAATAAAAATAGGAAATAATGACTAAGCAACTATTCTAGAACTAGCCATCCTGATCAAGTAGGACTATCCACACTAGTTGTGTTCCTCACCACTTTCCATGCTTCATAGGTAGTTGAAAATATAGAAATGATATATTTATGGGGCAGGTCGATGTAAGAAAGCCGTTGCTTCCATATTTCTTTCTACTTCTTTAATTCATCTATCTTTTCCTCATGCATTTCCAAGTGTTTTAGGTTAATTATTAGAATGGCCTCAGTGTGTGCCACATTAAAAAAATCCTACTTAGTTGGTATCTTCCCTTCTTGGAGCTCCTAGAATTTCCTCTAAACTTCTTTGATGACTTCCTCTACTTGGGCAATAGAGTCATCCACTTTTCCTGTGCAGTGTTTGCCAAACCATTTGAGGTCTTCTTGAATTATTTCATGTATGACTTTGAGTGCTCATAGGATTTCCTTGATTTTAGTTATACCCTATACCAATGCTTTATTCCTCCACTCAATACAATCTTTGATTACATATAAGGTTTTCTCATCTAAACCAACTACAAGGCATTTGACTTGAAATTTTTGAAGTCCAAATTCTTGGATATCCTCCAGCCATATCACCACCTTTGCCCAATTGTTTCTTTCCTTTTCATACCCTTCATTGCTCAGTTCTACTTTTTTGGTGATGGAAAAAGTTTCTTTTGAAGCCTTATCCAAGAGGTTTATCTACTTCAAAGTGTCATCTAGGACACCTTGCACCCACTCCTCTGTTGTCTTTGCGAATGCTTTGCATTTCTATAGGTTAGCAAGGAATTGTTGGTTGGTTGTGGAAGTTACATCTACCATGGCTAACATTTCATTAATGGGCTTTGCCTCTGGGTGTAAGATGGTATTGATATACTATGTCATATTCTTTATTGTTTCCTTTATCTCCTATTTATCTTATCCATCCTTCCACACCCTATGTGAAATCTTCTCATTAGAAGCTTCAAAAAACTCCATATCCACTGCATGGTTTCCTTTTCCCAAATCAACTTCTGTTATTTGATAATCTAGAGGGGTTAGAGATTCTTCTGATCTCCCATCTGGTGGCATGGCTATTTTAGTCAACCAATGCCTTGAGTTGTTGTCATACTTGATTTTGGTTTCTATCCTAGCTTTCTTTACCTTGGATGTCCTCCCAAGCATTTAATAACCAAATCATCAATTGGTATTGAAAGGGGTACCATACTCTATTTTCTTTCAATAGAAGTCTCCAACCATTTCAGTGTGACTAGTTCCTTATTAGCTATAGGAGAAAAATTGGTCAAGGCCAAGGCGACCTTATTGACTTTTAGTGCTTACTGATGACTTTGGGAGTTTCAATACATTGTTTGCCATTGGTGATTCAAACTTGATTTCTGCAGCCTCCAAATCAACTGTCACTCTATCTTTACTTTTTCTTGATAGTGTCTTTCTTGAATTGGAATGAGTCACCATTTTAGATTTAGGAGTCTCCACTTGAGCTTGAAGTTGAAGGAATTATGGGATTGCTTTAGCTTCATCTTCAACTAACCCTGCAATGGGACTAGGAACATTTTGGTTAGTTACAACCTTTTCTTTTGAAAAGCCTTTTTATTCTTGGCTTTTGAGGACTTCTCAAATGGCTTGGGAGTAACAAATTTTTTTGATTTTAGCCAATTCTTAGTTCTAGTTAACACATCCTTGGTGCAAGAGAACAAATCATCCTCTTCTCTTTTACCCCAGTCAATCTTGGGAGTAGGCATACATTCAACTTGATCAATATAAAATGGATCAATAACTTCTTCTAAATATTCTTCTTTTAACCTATATGTATCAATACCAATGTTAAACATATTAATTTGTTTAATTTTTAGCCTCGACCATAACCTTTTTCTCATTTCAAACTAATCAAAACAATTTGCCTAGTAATCCTCTAACTATGAAATGTGAATAAAAGAAGTTGCATTTTTAAAATTACTCCTAATAAAGCCCATGCAATCAAAAAAAAATTGATGAGAAAAAGGTTTGAAACATAGTCGGGATAATACTTCTTTTCTCAACATGGCTTATTTTAGGTTAGGGCATCTGTAATGGCCAATTTCAATAGGAGAGAAAATAGAAGAAGACCCTTTAGAAACTTCAAAAGATTCCACCACTGAGACAATTTGTCTAAACATTTCACACAAAACAATAGAGTCTAAGAAATATCAAGGAAGCTTTAATGGTTCACCTAAATAACCACCCATTTTGATGTATGTGAACTTAGGGAATTGAGTGTAGAAACAACCATAGACTTGTATAGCTTGCATTGCTTCCTTAGAAAGTCTATTATTTTCATGACCCTGAAGCTCAAAAACTAATTTTCCTAGGAAGACATCATTTACTCTTTTGAATTCTTTACATAGAGTAACCTCTTGGAGATCACTATAGTATTGGTAAATAGACATTTCATCTATCCATGGTGAATGCAAAAGGAATCCTCATTCCTTTGAAGCTACCAAGATATAAACTAGAAAAGAGGATAGGAAAAATGGACCAAAATTATTGACAGCCACTAAACCCTTATGTAGATTTTTAGCAATTAGGTCAACCCAATCAATGAACTTGTCCCCTTCAACAATCTTTTGGATGAAGAAATACATCCAGGCTTCCCAATGGAATGTGTGCTCATTTCCCTTGACTCTGTTTAGGAAAAGTACAATATTTACAATTTCTTTGATGAAGTATTCGATGGTTAAAGGTTTAGGCAACCTCGAACCACCTTTAGCTAGTTTTAAGAGCCAAGACTAGGCTACTTTTTTGTCATAACTATTTTTCCTCTTAGGATAGAGGCATTTAGCCTCCTCAAATGCCCATGGCTCATAGGGATCTTTGTGAGGGATCCTAAAGGGTGAATAAACACTACTCTTGTTGATTTTGACAATTTCCTCCCTTGATATTTTCTTGATACATCTTGTGTTAGGATCACAATGGTTTACACATTCAATGGTCAATTCTGGGCATGTAATAGCTGGAGGGAATGTGGTAGCTTCAACTAGCCCACTATTCACTAGTTTTTGGTAGATAGGACATGACTGGGCATTTTTAGCTCTTTCAATTACATCAGTCAGACTTTTATTAACCAAAAATGTGTCATAGATTTCAGGTAAAGAACTAAGGAAACATTGTTTTTCTAATTTGGGCATTTTGGGGTGAAATAATGTCATGGCTTGCTATAGGGTGATAGAGCTTAGGAGATACAAATTTAAACTTTTCAAAAAAAAAGAAAGTGCAAGAAAAATCATAGAAGGAAATGGTGATGCACTTATAGTTTAGCATAGTTTATCTTGCAACCTGTTCTCCTTACTAGATGCTGAGATTTTCTTTTTGCAAATGGAAAAATGAGCAATGAAATGGCTAAACAATGCATTTAAGGGATAACTTATGAAGGAAATCTTAGTAAAAATATGACAAATAAATATAATAATTTGTGTGTCGTGCCCTTGAAAAGACTTTTTGAGTGATTTGTTATTAAATGCCCATCAAATCCGCATGCCTATTAATTCTCCATACCATCATGAAATGAAAAATTCACCCTTTTCCTAGATCTTTTTTGTATCAAGACACATGCCTCTTAAACATGGTTATTTATTATTTCACATGCCTTGGAAAATGTCACCAAGGGGGTCCACTTTTTCCTTTTTCACTTCAAAGATGAATGCTTGCATGGAAACATAACATTAGTTTATAAAAATGATAATGAAGTTGAAGTTGAAGTTTGAGTTTCCCTGACTTCAACTTTGACTTTGACTCGGCAAGGACTAACTCAATATAATGAACACAGATTTTGATACATGAAGGACAAATGGAGGATGAGAACTTGAACTTGAAGTTAAATGAAATTTCAAGTTTAACTTCATGATCAAGTAACAACTCAAGCATGGGACATTTTATATCAAAAGGAAAAATATGAGTGTGGTAACAATTGGCTCCAATTGGGGAATGACACTGGAACAATCATAGATGAACTTTGGATCTTTAGCTTTGAAGACCTTCAAAACAAAAGAACAAAACAAGGGAAAGATAAAAACTCAAAAAGGATGGTATTTACAATGAGATGAAGGATAAGTTTAAAACAAGTAAAGCTTGAGATCTTGCTTGTATAGGATATGGGAAGATCATCTCCATTAAGATATAGCAAGTTGAATGCATTAGAGCCTAATTCTTCTTAAATTACAAATGGTCCCTTCCATAAGCTCTCAAATTTTGTATGAGCTCCTTTAGGTTCCTTTCTCTTATCCCATAGTAGTACCTAGTCTTCTTTCATGAACCATTGTGGCTTTTCTTTTTGATCAAAGATTCTCTTGACCCTTGCTTGATGGTTGGTAATGTGATCCACTAGCCCCCTTCTTTCTTCTTCTATCTTCTGAAGATACAATATTCTCTTTTCAATGGGAGACTGAAATATTCCATCTTCTATCACCTTTTGTAAATTTAAAGTTCCCAGTTCCAAAGGTAAAGATAATTGTGCTTCAACTCCATACACTAGCTCATAAGGAGTCATTCTGATGGCTCCTTTTGGGGAAGTTCTATCAACCCAGCCTAGTTCGTATAATTTCTTATGCCAATCCTTTCCTTTTTCATCCACTAACTTTTTCATGATATTTACCAAATTTTTATTAGTGGATTCTACTTGTCCATTACCCTAAGAAAAATAGTCTAAGGCATGAGACAATTGAATACCATGATCATAGAAAAATAATTGAATTTCTTGAGAGGAAAAATTGTTTGCATTGTCAGTCACTATTTTTCTTGGTGTACCAAAATGGGTTAGAATGTTTTCCATTAACAATTTTCACACTACCTATGATGTTGTGGCCTTAATAGGAATGGCTTCAACCCATTTAGTAAAATATTCTGTAGCAGTGAGGATATGTGTGTGACTTGCGCTTGAGTTTGGATTGATAGGCACTATAAAACCCAATCCCCACTATTGAAAAGGTTCTTCAATAATCATAGGTTTTAAAGGAAGAGTTGCTAACTATGGTTTTCCAGTAAAAAATTTATATTTCTCACAATCTCTTACCCAATTATAGGTAGCTCTAAACATACTTGGCCTCTATTTCTTAGAATTTTAGAGGCTATTACTGTTGATGAAAAATGTCCCTCATAGGCCCCATCATGGAAAGTCTTCAATAGTTTTTTCCTGCTAGTCAACGTTAACACACCTTGGAAACATGCCATCTAAGCCTTTTTTGTATAAAATATCATCAATGATTACAAATTTAGCTACTTTGAGCTGAATACTTCTTCCATCTTTTCCTTTTAAATGATTTGGACATCTCCCATATGTCAAGAAATATGCTATATCAGAAAACCACTCATCTTTTAAACCAACAAACAAGCAATTGGGGTATGTTTCTTCCTTTTTAGTTTCTTCTATAACTTATAGAGTCCTTGCCCATAGACCAACTTGGTTAGTTGAATATCCAAGTCAAACTCCTATGCTTTTGATACCCAAGTTGCTTGATTATTCACTGCTACATCTTGTTGTGTGAGAATACTCTGAATTGTTGTGGGTGGTATATAAACTTAAAAGTGTGAATGTAAAATATAGTACCAAAAATATTTTATTACTTTTACCACAGTAAAGGCTTGCTTCTCAACTAAAGAGTAATTCAGCTCATGTTTCTTCAATGTGACACTCATAAAAGAAATAGGCATCTCTTCTCCTCTTTTATTCTTTTGAAGCAATATTCCTGACATGGTATATTCTAATGCATAGCAATGCATTATAAAAGTCTTTTTTGAAATCAAGATGAAAAACTGTTGGAGCTTTAGAAATGCCCTCTTTCACCTCATTGAATGCTTTAGATGCTAGATCATCCCATTTAAAATTTTGTTTCTCACTCAACAACTTAGCCCTTAGTTTGATGATCCCAAAAAAATTAAGTGCATACTTCCTAAGGAAATTGCTTTGTCCAAAGAAAGATTTGACACCATTTTGATTGATAGGAAGGCATAGTTATTGAATAGCTTTCACTCTTTGTGGATCAATTTTAATTCCCTCTTTGAACACCATATGTCCAAGAAACTTTTCTTCAATTATAGAAAAAGCTAATTTCTTAGAGTTCAATGAAATTTTGTGTTCCCTACATTTTCAAAGACTTTACTCAAATCTTTTAGGTGTTTTACTTGCCTTCTAGAAAACACAGTCATATCATCAAGATATATATTGATACATCTATTTAGAAAACAACCAAAAGTTGAATTCATAGCTTGTTGAAAGGTGGCACTAGCATTTATTAAGCCAAAAGACATTCTTTTGTAGGTGAAGGTTCCCCATGGTGTTGTGAATGTTGTTTTGTGTTGATCTTCTTCAGCAACTTCTATTTGATTATAACCTAAGAAACCATCTAAGAATGACATCATTTCTGAACCAACAACTACTTGAAGAATTTGATCCATTATAGGCAAGGAAAAATTATCCTTCAAGTTTTCTTGATTAAGGTTTTTAAAATCAACAAAAATCCTTATCTCTCCATTTTTCTTTTTTACTAGCGCTATATTTTCCACCCATGTAGAATGATGAATTGGAAAAATGATGTGAGCTTCAAGCATCTTATCTATCTCCTTCAATATTACATCAGAAACTTTTGGATTATATGTTCTCAATTTTTGCCTAAAAGGAGAAGTACTTGGTTTTAAAGTAATATGGTGTTTGAATTGTCCATTGTGGAAGGTTTATAAATCTTCATAGGACCAAGTGAAGACATCAATGTATTATGTGACTAGTTTGAGGAATCTTGCCTTCTCATCCTCTCCACAATAGGTTCCCAAGTTAATAATTTTTGGATCATGTTTGTCTCACAAATTGACTTTTTCATAATCACCATTTACTTCATCTTTAGGGGGTATATCCTAGCCTAGAAAAACATCTCGCCTATTAAAGAGTTTTTCAAGTTCAACTAGGCCTTTAGGCATTACATTTCCCTTTAGCTACAACACATCACTACATTTTTCATCAGCAAGATTAGGGCAAAATTCTCTACAATTAGATTTTGAACCTTCAAAATAATTTATCAGAAAATTTTTCAATAATTTGTAAACAAGCATTAATGTCCATGAATACTTTCCATGAATTGTTATTATCTGGGATGCTCCACCTATGAATGGTCTCCACTAAATATTTTCTATTTACAAAGTTAGGATGGGGAATCAACAAAGAAGCTGATACTGCTAGAGAGTCTTCTTTGTCATTTTGATCTTTGGGAATTTCCTCAATTTCAAAAGCATCAAAACCTTCAATCTTGTCCCATACATGATTCCTATTGTGTTTCAATCGTTTATTCTTCATTGAGAACATGTTTTTAACTTGCTTTACTATTAATTCAGCATCTCCTCTTGCTTTTAGTAGTTTGATGTTTCTTTTCTTAGCTTCTTCTATACTTAGAAGTAAAGCTTCATATTCTACCATATTATTAGTAGTTTCAAAAGCAAGCTTATAAGAAGAAGGAATGTTTTGGTCATTAGGTGATATCAACACTACACCAGCTCTTGACCCATTTGAGCAACAACTTCCATTGAACTCCAAATTCCATAATGAATCTTCTCCTTATGATTCTTCACCTACTTTTTCATTTTCAGAAAAAATCAAATAATTAGCAAAATCAGTCTCCTAATAAAGAATTTGAGATTTGGGATCATCATATGGGAAGACTGTGTATTTGGATTTGGTTTTAGGTAATAAAGTTACTTTTTTCTTCCCTATAGGTATAAAAGCTTGGGACCAATCCATTTTGACTTTCCCTCCCATATCTCGATAGAAAGTCTGACTAAGAAGCATACCATAACTAGTAGGAATGTCTACTACTAGGATAGTGAGTTTAGTTATTTTCTAAGGATAAGTTGTTAAAGACACCATGGCATCTTTAATCTGACCTATTAAAGGCACCTATTTGGAATCCATGGAATAACATTTACCAAAGGTTTTGGTTAATAGAAAGTCAACAGCTTTTGCTACTGCAGTTGGCATTATGTTATCAGAAGCACCTAAATCTATGATGTAATTTCTTAGCTTAAAACCATGAAGGAAGAAGGATACATAAAATGGGTCAAGTTTATAAGTAAAGGAAGGTTCAAGGCTAATTTTTTCTGGTTGAACTATCTCTTCGTGGTTATCATATGCTTGTGCTTCAAGTTTCTTGCTCTAGGAAAATCCTCTTGCTTGTTTGGAAGATATTTCATTACTTCCTAAAGTCTTGACATCATTGATTTGTTTAGCTACTACATCAGGGAAATATTGATGAACATATTCAATCAGTATATTAAGCTCTTCAGGATTCATTCTAAAATATTTAGCAGGGGAAATTTGTATTCTAGATGCTTTATAGAACTCAACAATGTCAAACATAGAATTAGAACTAGACCTCTTCAAGATTTGAGGAGTAGCTGTTTGTATAGGTGATGACTTGCCTTCATTTTCCCCTTTAGGCTTTAGCTCTTTTTCTTGAGTAGGAGTTGCATTACTTTTAGTATGAAAATTAGCTTTTGAGGCTCTTTGTCCATTAGTTAAAACAAAACATGAAGGTTCTTCTAAGGTTAAAGGATGCCACTACTTCTATCATAATTAGATTCATATTCAAGGTAATAGCTTATGGATTTGCTAGTTTCCTCAAAAGGTTCTTCCTTTATTATCACATTGCTTGTGGCCACCTTCTCTGCTTCAAGTTGGTGATATCTTACATTCTTAGGATAGGTACTTCCTTTATGATCATTGGTAAGATGGAAAACACACATGTTATTCTTACTAGGTGAGGCTTCAATCTACAATATTTGCTGATTTGGGGGTAAAGTAATCTATTTTCGTTGAAAACTACTTTGTCCTGGATATTTTCTTGGAATATCTTGGTAATGAGTGTTCATCTTAGAATTTTCTTCTTAATAGTCATCACATCATTCATGAGTTTTTGAACTAATGGGTCTAATTTTTCTATGGGTAGATGGTTGAGATTTAGAAGTCTGCATTTCCCATTTCCATTTTCCTATAGCTATAAAGTCATCTTCTAATTCAATAGCTAGCCTTTGGGCAGCATCAACATATGCTACTCTATTTCTCCTTAAGTGAAAACTGATATCTGGAGGCATTGCAATAACAAAGAAAGATTTACAATTTTCTACATTGGGTCTCTTGGTAGTAGGGATTTTGTGAATTATTTTATTAAATTTTGCTATAAAATCTCTCATGGGCTCATGTACCTCTTTTTAAAACTAAGTTAATTGAAGAAGCAAGGTATGTTCATCATCAAAAAATTTAAATCTATCTTCAAAAGTGGTTCACATATCATTGCAGTCAGTAATGGACCTTTGTGAAAGATGATAAAACTAGTTAGCAACATCCTCAATTAAGGTTTGCACAAATAGCCTCATAGCTATGTCTTCATGAGTGATAGCAAGAACTGTGCATGTAGTGTTAAAATCATTGAGATGTTCATCAATTTATGTCTTCCCATCTCCATAAAATTTGAGTAATACTTCTTTGATACCTTTAGGGAGTGGATGTAGGTTGGCTCCAAGAGCTAAGGGACCTACTTGTGCACCCCATGGGTTAGCAACCATTCATGGTGGGATGAAACTCAAAGGTTGAGCATTAAAATGAGAAGGTATTAATCTCACTAGTAAGATTAGGGCTTGGAGACTTATGGTTATAAGGGTTTATTTTTAGGAGAGGTTGGCCTACTTTTTCTCTTGATAGACATTTTGTGTTTGTTTGAGAGATCAGGAGACAAATTAAGGCTCTTCACAAATTCATAGTATTGGTCAATAAATCCCTTCCTTTCTTCACTTTGGGTATACTTCCTACTAGCCAACTTATCACAATTCAAATAAAATTCAATACTCAAAAAGGCCTTGGAGCTTGTCTATCAACCACTGCTTCTTCATTCATAACAAGTACTCCCTTAATAAGTTCTGCACTTTCTTCTTCTCTCTTAATTACTCAATTAACTTGTGTAAACTATTCTAGACTAGTTTTGAGTTTCCAAGCTTGTCTACTAAGATCTTAAACAATATCATCTTGAGTATTATCAAACCCTAAACCTAGTAGAAGTACTAGGAAAATATCATGATGAGATAAAACAATTTCAAGTCTCCCCTAGTAGAGTTGCCAAAAAAATGTTAGTAAACATTTTTTCTCAAATAGTTTTATATTCAAAATAGAGAAAAATGTGTACCAACAAATTGAATTCCTACATAATATTTAGGAATTCTTTGCTTAAAGTGTTTTCCTTGACCATAACTTTTTCTCACTTCAAACTCATCAGAATAATTTTCCTAGTAATCCTCTAATTGTGAAATCTGAATAAAAGAAGTTGCATTTTTAAAATTACTCCTGATAAAGCCCATGTAATCAAATTTTTCTCGAGGAGAAAAAAGTTTGAAACATAGCTAGGATAATGCTTCTTTTGTCAACATGGCTTGTTTTATCTTAGGGCATCTGTAATGGCCAATTTCAATAGGAAAGAAAAAATGAAGAAGACCTTTTA
The DNA here is from genome assembly GCA_028749045.1 of Cupressus sempervirens. Taxonomy (NCBI): domain Eukaryota; kingdom Viridiplantae; phylum Streptophyta; class Pinopsida; order Cupressales; family Cupressaceae; genus Cupressus; species Cupressus sempervirens. Next base: position 72,880,407 of record CM053789.1, on the reverse strand, counting down.
GAAACTTCAAAAGCTTCCACCACTGAGACAAACTATCTACACATTTCAAACAAAACAGCAATGTTAGGAAGCTTTAATGGTTCACTTGAATAACCACCCATTCTAATGTATGTGAACTTAAGGAATTGAATGTAGAGATAGCCATAGACTTGTATAGCTTGCATTTATTCCTCAGAAAATCTATTATTTCCATGACCCTAAAGCTCAAAAACTAGTCTTCCTAGGAAGACATCATTTACTCTTTTGAATTATTTACATAGAGCAACCTCTTGGAGATCACTATAGTATTAGTAAATGGGAATTCCCATTCTTTTGAAGCTACCAAGACATAAAATAGAAAAGAGGATAGGAAAAATGGACCAAAATTATTGACATCCACTAAACCCTTATGTAGATTTTCAGCAATTAGGTCAGCCCAATCAATGAACTTGTCCCCTTCAACAAACTTTTGGATGACGAAATACATCCAGACTTCCCAATGAAATGTGTGCTCCTTTCCCTTGACCCTATTTAGAAAAAGCACAATATTGCAATTTCTTTGATGAAGTGTTTGATGGTTAAAGGTTTAGGAAACCTTGAACCACCTTCTGCTAGTTTTAAGAGCCAAGATGGGCTACTTTGTTGTCATAACTATTTTTCCTCCTAGCATACATGCATTCAACCTCCTCAAATGTCCATGGCTCATAGGGCTCTCTATGAGGGATCCTAAAGGATGAATAAACACTAGTCCTATTGATTTTGACAATTACCTCCCCTGAGATTTTCTTGATACATCTTGTGTTAGGATAATAATGATTTGTACATTCGATGACCAATTTTGGGCATGGAATAGCTAGAGGGAATGCAGTGGCTTTAAGAAGCCCACTATTCACAAATTTTTGGTAGATAGGACCTGATTGGACATTTTTGGCTCTTTCAATTACATCATTTAGACTTTTATTAACCAGAAATGGGTAATGGATTTCAATTAAAGAGCTAAAGAGACATGGTTTTTCTAATTTGGGCATTTTGGGGCAAAATAATGTCATGGCTTGCTATAGGGTGACAAATCTTAGGAGATAAAAATTTAAAATTTTCAAAACAAAAGCAAGTGAAAGAAAAATCACAGAGTGAAATGACAATGCACTTATAGTTTAACAAAGCTTATCTTGCAACCCATTCTCCTTACCAAATGTTGAGATTTGCTTTTTGCAAATGGCAGAATGAGCAATGAAATGGTTAAATAGTGCATTTAAGGGATAACTTATGAAAGAAATCTTAGTATAAATATGGAAAGTAAATATAATAATTACTATTTGTGTGCCACACCCCTAAAAAGACTTTCTGAGTGATTTATTAAATGCCTATCAAATCCACACACCTATTAATGCTCCATGTCATCATAAGATGACAAATTTTCCATTTTCCTAGATCTTTTCTGTATCAAGACATGTGCCTCTTAAACATGCTTATTTATTATTTTGTGTGCCTTGGAAAATTTCACCAATGGGTTCCACTTTTTCCTTTTTCACTTTGAAGATGAATGCTTGCATGAAAATATAACATTAGTACATAAAAATGATAATGAAGTTGAAGTTGAAGTTTGAGTTTCCCCAAATTCAACTTTGACTTCGACTCAGCAAGGACTTACTCGAGATAATGAACATAGATTTTGATACATGAAGGACAAATGGAGGATGTAAACTTGAAGTTAATTGAAACTTCAAGTTTGACTTCATGATCAAGTAATGACTCAAGCATGGGATGCTTTATATCACAAGGAAAAATATGAGTGTGGTAACAACTTGACATCAATTGAAGTTTCCCAACTTGGCATCAAGTAAGACTATCTTGACATCCTCTACAAACTCGGTCACAACTGACTACTTGACATGTACTGAGATTTTGCTCGGCATTTGAGGGAAACTCTGTAATACTTGCAGAAACTTTAAGTTTTGACTTTGCATCTTTACTTATGTTGTTTTTTCCTTTGCAATACTTTTTTTTCTTGGGATTGATGTATGATATAGCTTTTTATATTAGTCCCATGCACCTATCCATGCTTAATTGGATGAAGTGTGACCACTTGACCTCTTGGGTGAAGTGATCCCTCCATTGGATGTGCTACTTCCATCTCTTCTTTTCCATGTTCTATTCATATTTCCTTTGATGTGTTCAACATCAACCTTTTCTTTTCCTTTGTTAAATTCAGAACTTGGTGCCTTAGACTTGGTTGGAAAAAACTTGCTGATGTGTCCTATCTTTAGACAACTAAAGCATGTGGTTTGACTCAACCATCTATCATAGTTGCCACTAAAATGTATTCTTATGCAATTCTTAGGAATGTACCCATACTCTTGACAATAGTGATAGCTCTTCCTAGTATTGTAGTCCCAATTGTAGTGGTGTACATGGCTTTTAGTCTTTTCTTGTTGATTTGGTGCCCACATAGGCTTTGACCTGCATTCAAAAGCTCTATGACCATACTTCTTGCAATTGTTGTAGCGACCTTCAAATCTTGTTGTCCTTATGACTTTGATCCTGCAATCTTGTGTCTGGTGCCCTTGCTTATTGCATTTGTGATAGTGACCCTTGTTCTTGGCTTTGTCCTGCTGATTGGTCTTCTTACTCCTACATACATTAGTAGTGTGTCCCTTTTTACCATAGAAATGACAAGTTGGTTTAGTTTTCTTACCTTTGTCACTTCTTTCCTCTACATTCTTTGATGACTCTCCTTCTTTAGTGTTGTGAAACCTAGTCCTAAATTATCATTGCTAGATCTTGGTGATTTCAGTAGTTGTTCAAAGTGCTTGATGACTTCATTGATTTGTTGAAGCTCTTTGCTATCTCCTTCTCTCTTCTCAAATCATTCTAAAATTGTTCATTTTGCATTTTCAGTGTGGAGATCTCAATGTTGTTGACATTTATCTCATGATGAGCATTCATCATTTGGCTAAGGGTATCTAGCTACGTGTTGGAGACTCTTGCAATCTCTATTGACTTCTCCTCCAATATATTGGCAAGGTTTCTTTTATCATCTTCAATCATAGCCCTGTCTTTAATTTCTCTTTTCTTTTGCTAAGTTATCTCACGCAACATCATGGCTTGTGACTCTTGCTCAATTTTGAGAGATCTTATCTCTTCTACTTGAGCTCTATTTCTTTCCATCAAGTCTACCTTTGCTACTTCAAACTTTTAAATATATCCATTGGAAAACACTTTTGTGGTATCAATCTCCTTGTATTGTGTGTCATTTTCAGCTATGGCAATATCCTTTCTTCTCTTTAAGGATTTTCTCAATTCTTCTCTAGCTTCCTCCAAGTTGTGTAGAGTGAGGTGCACATCAATCACCTAATTCTCTATGACCTTCCCAAGTTTATAGACTTCCATCTTTAGTCTTTGCTCTAAGGTATGAGGTTTCTCCTTGTGAGAACCTTGCTCTGATACCAATTGTTGGTATTTACAATTGGGAAGATTACTTCTGGGGGTGGGGGGTGGTGAATAAGAAGTAAAGCTCTTTTACCACAAAAAAACTTTTAATTGAAAATAAATTGCATGCATGTAATCATATCAAATAAACATAAAATAAAGACATGCATTAGCACACATAAAACAAAATTTTGATCACCCAGAAACCCTCAAAAATGAGAAGGTAAAACTAGGATGGGGATGATACCCACAAATTATCACTATAGCAATATTGTTTGACCACTTTTGACGGTCTGCCCTATTAGAGGCCTACCTTATTAAAGGCTTTACACTCTATCAATAGTGACCTATTTAAAGGATTTAGAAACACTTACTTGAAGCACTACCCTGTTAAAGGATTTATCACCTTGTTAAAGGTTCTATAACCTAGCTATTAAGCTAACCTATCATCATAGGATTTACTTTTCTAATATAATTGCTAAAGAGTATTAGATGGAATAGACCTAATAGCTTACAATCCTTGATTGTTGATTTTAGGCATGTGATCTGATCATCCTGATCCCTGTTAAAGGATTTATCACCTTGTCAAAAGTTCTACAACCTAGCTATTAAGCTAACCTATCAACATAGGATTTACTTTTCTAATACAATTGCTAGAGAGTATTAGATGGAATAGACCTGATAGCTTACAATCATTGATTGCTGATTTTAGGAATATGATTTACTCATTCTAATCTTGATCCTTTGTGATCTGATGTCTGTTCATAACCCTTGCTCTATTTTGACCAACAACAATCTACAATGTTGATCAAATCACTAAGTCTTTAACACCCCTACTATTTCTCTATTTTGCAATTTTCTCACTTCAACTATTGATCCACTCAATGACTACTTAGAAACTTCAAATCATGGGGTCTTTATCTTCCTTTAAAGGCTTCGAAGACTTAAGGTTAGAATTGAATACACAAAATAATTTTCTCGCTCAAATCTTCTTACTTTTCCTATTGGTTGCATGATGATTGCTTAGGTAAGGCAAAAGATTTGATCTTATCTTTTAGAGTCCTTCATGATTCATCCTAAAATAGTTTACATCTAAGTTTGTGAAGGCACAAACTCATATGTTGATTTTGTATTACTCAACACATACTACATTATTGATGCTCAATACATATAACATTATGGCTTGCTTGGCATCAATTCATTGATCGACACCTATAGTGACTTGGCACATATGGCTCACTTGGCACATGAAGTCACTCAGCAAATTTTTCATGCTTGACACCTACTGGAATTCTAGCTCAACACATACTCTAGCTCAGCATGTATAGTGTATTTGGCTTCAACATGAAAGTTGGTTAAGTGTGTTGAAACTCAATTTTCAAAACCAATCTGAGACCAACACAAAGAAGTTTCTCAATATCACTAATTGGGATGGAAGTGAGTTTGCAATGCAGATTATCAATCATGCATGTAGAACCAAACTAGAAACAACTAGAGAAAATGATATTGATAGAATGATGAAGTCTTTCTAAGCTAAAATGAAGCAAAGATATAGGATACCTCTTGCACTAGTGGAAAAATATAAGGATGAATTATGCTTTATGGTAGAAATAGATTTCACATGTATGGAGGTAGTAGTTCCTAGAGTTGAGTTCATTGAACCTATGGGTTATAAAATGAGTGAGGAATTGATTGAAGGATATGCATAGATAATCCAATAGTCTAAATTTGATTCTGAATGTCTTAGATGGGGGAATATACTAAGAAGATGGGAGAATTTTAAAAAAGTTAGATAATCAAGGACTCTAAGAAGAAGGTAGAAAAAGTGATTGATTCTATCTTGAAGGAGTCAAGAATATCAAGTGCTAGTGCTCAAAATTGCTTTCTCATTTTGAGCACCCATGTCTAAGGCTAAGCACCCACAACAAAAATCCATGTATGAATAGATAGTCCATGCAGCAATTGGAGAGTGCTCCATTAGGTTTTCAGGCATATCTAAGAAAAGGCATGATTGGAAGAATTCATAAGTGCAAAGTTCCATGGAAAAGATGATGTGTAGAGGATGTAGGTATCATATCCCACATTAGGGGCATAGGAGAACTTTAGATTATTCATAAAACCAAGTTCTTAGAATGCCAAATGTTTTCAAAGACACCCAACTCTTGAACAGTTATTGCTCAACCATGGAGGGGCCCGTGTGTGTGGCCAATTGGCATAAGAGTCAACGTATTTTGAAGGAAGATGCAAGTCAAAGTATATGCCATATGGAATATTTGGGAATCCCATCATGAGGTCATAAAGCCAATGAGGAGGATTTGTGATCTTATGACCAATCGTAGGATTGCCTTGAGACATTACATTGAGCCTCGATGTTACGATCACATCATGTGATCAAGAGAGATAAAAAATGATGCTACAATGCTACAATGGGCCCCTCTTTTCTATGAGATCATAGAGTAAAATTTGGGGGTGTGTGATGTTACGATGACATCATATTGTCAAGAGGATTAGATCTAAGGTGTAAGATGCTACAAATTTGGTGGTTGTTGTGTGATTGGGAGAGATCAAAAGTGTTGCTTCAATGCTATGATGAAGCCCTTGCCATATGGTTAGGAAAGTGAAATTTGTAGGTAGAGATGCTATGACAAACCTATTGTCATGAGATTGCAAGGTGGAGTTCAAAGGGATGTGATGCTACAAAATTATCGAGGATCGTAATATCATAAAGGGGAATTTAAAATGTTTGAAGTGTTGATGAGGATGTGGGGCTTTCTTAGGTGGTGATGGTAGATTAGATATTGACACTTGGAACAAAGTGGCATTCAAGGAAAGAAAAAATGAATAAAAATTAAAATTTCAGAGATATTCAACATGCAAATGTTGAAAGGATTATAAATTGAATAATATTATATAGTTTTTACTATATAGTTTTATTCTTCATTTTTTATGCTCTATTCACAGTCCAGGAGCTGGAATTTCAAATTGGTCTCAGGGCCATGAATTTTATCCAAAATGTATAGTATAGCATACTAACAAAATTGACAAGAAATGAACTTTTCATTTCCAAAGTCATATTTTGTGCAGGTATTAACCAGAAGTAGCTACAAAAGGATTTGTGTTTCTGAGGCTTCTTAGTGAAAAGTGCAAATTTATTGTTGTAGATAAACTTCAAATCATATATACTCTAATTTTCAACAATTTTGATCTCGCGGCAACTTTGAGTGAGCTTAGATGCTTTTAAATGCAGTTGGTTGCAAATGATGTTTTTTGCCAACAACACAAGATGAATTTCATGGCAAAGGAAAATCAAATTTTGAGGCTCCATCTTAGATTTGATTTGTACTTTATATTTTCTCTATGAGATATTTTGCTAATTATTTTAATGAGATATATCAGATATTTTACTACATCATTTATGGTTTTTGGTTACAGACAAATGAAGAAGATTAGTTTCAACAACTTCAGATTGAAGACATTTTTAGTAGGAGACATGTTAGTTTCAGATGGCAATTCCAAAAATATCTTCTCTTCTATATATTCTTCTTTTCTACTCTTTATAAGGGCTCCAATTCTTTGGAGAATTTCTAAGAATTGTGAGACCAGTTAGGTACCAGTTTTTGGATATTTTTCATTACAGTGTAACTACTTTTTGGTTCTAGTTTGGTTGAAATCCTTTCCCATTACTGTGATACCATTTTTCCTTAGTATTCCTCTATTTTGAACAATAGTATTGTATTTCTTTTGAAGCATTTTTATATTGCATAGTAATTCTTTGTGTATTTTCTAAGTGTTAGCATGCAAATGATGTATTGGTTTCAAAAAAGTTAATGCAAGAGTTTTATTTCTTTTAGTTTCATTCTAATTGTCATTTTCTCTCTTTGTTATTCACAATGTTTTATGGTTTAGGGAAAAAGTACTTAACCCCTTTTGCAGCCCTTTAAAGTTGTATGTCTTATGTATTTTTCTATTGGAACAAAGAGCCAAGTAAATGCTTAATACATCTGACAAGGTTGCTAGTTATTTGAGGAGGATAATATAATAAGTATGAGGTCTTTGTAAACACTATTGTCTATTTGAAAGTCAGATAGATCAAATGTCTAGATATATGAGTATATTAGGATATCCATCTATATGTTAAGGTTTAGTTGATGCCCAATGGATAAGGGATCGGGCAACTTAGGGATTGCATGTCCTTTGTTGTTGCATACCCGGGTTATGCTGACTTACAAATCTTAATTGAATATCTTTCCTTTTATGTTTAAGAGCTAAAAGAGTTTTCCCTCACTTGGTTTATCAAATTCATGTGCTCTATTATTAGCTATTTCACCCATGAATGCTTGCATAAACATAGAAGATTAAGGGATTTTATCTGTTATTAAGATTTAGTTATATGCCTTCACATTGGTACCATATAAAGAATCTAAGGTCCACCTACCTAGGTCTTATAGAGCCTAAAGAAAAATAAGGAATTATCCTTATAGTTGGCCCAAGACTGTAGTCAAGTGCATTCTTCATAGGGATTTTCTAACCTTAGATGTATTGGTCTAGTTTCTTGATTATTTTCAAAGCTGTTAAATCAGGAGCCAACGTCAAGGAAGGAATTTGAAGAGATGAAAGGGTAGCCATGGAAATGAAATCTAGTGGTCAATCTAAACTATTGACCCTTATAGCTATTGCAATGGCTAGACCTACTAAAGAGGTCACAGTTACCCAGAAAAGTACGAAAGCACCTAAAATGCCTCATGCAATAGTTGTGTAGCAATGACCTTAGAGGCACCCAAAGAAGATAGAAGAAGCACCAGTACCAAAAAAGTATACAAGGCTTGAAAAGACCCAACCCTATCATGAGAAGAAAGTCAAACAAACTACAAGTGGTCCAAGAAAGAGCAGAAGAACCCTACAAATTAGTTCCTTTGAATCTAAAGAAGAAACTGGTGACAGACCAATAGAACCAACAGATCGGGAAGTGAAGACTTCAATAGGAAGAAAAGCATGGAAAAAAAATGTAGAGAATCTTAACATACAAATTATTAATGAAAACAATTTTCTACAATTAAATAAGTACTATGACTTGTATAATAATATGGATAGGAGATAGCTAGAGAATGTTGTAGTTAGGAATATGATCCTAAAAGATAAAAGGTTTGATAGCATAAGAGGTCAGATACCTAAATATTTTCACAATAAGCTATTAAATAGAAAATTGGAGTAATTTAAGAAGATATGAATTAATATGGTGAAAAATTTATGCATTGTAAATAATGAAGAAGAGATATAAAAAAATCTTGAAAGGAATAGCACCATTATTAAGGAATAAAAAGAGATTTGTTCTCCTCTTGAGAGGAAATTATGAAGAAGTATATGTGGAAACTCAAAAGGAAATATTCACATATATATCTACTATGCCAAAGGAGAGTGTGTAACCAGAGAAGGCAAGTCCTATGCCTAAATAGTTTGAGGGGTGTGCATAGATAGAGGAAACAAGTCATACTATAGTCAGTCCACCTCACAGTTTTGAGCAACCATCTGAAACACCTATTCGAAGTGATTCACCACATATTACCATTAAAAATGAATCTATGCAAGTGGATGACACTAATGTGATAGTAGATAAAACTAAGGACCCTTTTAAATATTTTGGTTTCAACATTGTTGGAAATATTATTGATTACAATAGCTCATTTGATGAAGAAAAAGGTCAAGAGCCTAAGGAAGAAGATGCACCTTCTAAGAAAATTGAATCTAACATTAAAGAAACTACTTCAAGTGTGCCCTTAGCAATGGGAGAAATGAAACCATCTAGTCAGTCTTCATAGGTAGTAGTGGTCACAACAATAGTAATACTGTCAGATGGAGAAGACAAGGCTCAAAATCTCATATCTTCTTTAAGTAAAATTCTTGAAAAGAAGAAATCGGTCAAGTCTATAGAGAAGAATCTAACTTCAATTTTGAATGGATTGGAAAAGATAGTGAGTCCTATTAACACACCTGCAGATATTCAACAAAGAGTGGAACTTTTGTGTAAAACATTTGATAATGAGTTTACAACACTTATCAGTATGGCTACAATTCAAGCAAAAATTGAGAATGATGGTAAAATTCTTAATACCATGTGTATAGACATAAGGAATGATATATAAACTCTAAATGTATGCATTAAAGCATTGATACAAAGTATGAAAGAAAGGAAATGGATATATGCTAAGTGTAACTTGGCATACCTTCACCATCAAAGTTTTGATGATCAAATCAAAGGAAAGATAACTGAACTTCAAATGCTCACTGATAACTTTTTGAAATAAAATAAGAAGTTAGAAACCATTGAGAATTCTATGCAAGAACTTTATGATAGCATCAAGGATACTCAAGAAAAAAAGGAGAAATATCTAAAAAGATTCACTCTTTTGAGAGATCACTTACCCCCATATATTACATTGCTAGAAAATCAGTTGGAGGAATTCTTAGCAGCCAAGTCATATTAAAAGTTTGTGGCTACAAATTTGAATGCAATAGAGTTAGTCACATATTCTCTATGTGTGCTAATTAGTCTATCTGATGAATTGAAAGATATTTGGAAGAAAAACCTTGTGATGTTAAATACTAACTTTAGTGATGTTTTGATAGAGCTACCAGATTTTGCTAGAATTTTCTTTTTATTGGCACCTTTGTCATTGATGTCAAAGGGGGAGAAATAAGGAAAATTGTAATTATTATATTTTGAAATATAGTAGTAAGTTTTTCTTTAAGAAAAATTTGTAATCAAAGTTATAAGGGATGTAATCCTTTCAAAACATCAATACAATTTTTTACTATGTTATTGTTATTTACTTTGATTGGTATGACAACATGTTTGGGACTTAGCCAATTTTCCCAAAATGTTTCCATCGATGCCAAAGGGGGAGATTGTTGTAAATATGACCAATCAATCAAATAAGGTGAGATATGTGGTTGTCATTTATGGAAACATTTGTTTTATAGTTTAGTCATGTTTATTTATGAAGGAAAATTGTCTAAGTATTAGACAATGTTACAACAGAATGACAAGATTTGATGTTTGTGGAATATTCCCTTAGAATATTCTCTTGCATAGTTAATTAGAGATGCATGAAATCATCCAAATGACGCATACTAGTGCACATGTCCATATGATCAACCAAGTTCAATTTATGGAAGAAATACTGATGCAGATACCTCATAGTGCAGAATAGAGTATATCAACAAGTTGACTCGAATGACTTGCATAATCATTTTGACTATTAAATCTTGTTGAGCCAACTCTAAGGATGACATGTGAGCTGACTAAGGAAGAAATTATTTAATGTGTTTGGTATATGTGAAGAACTTCAATTGCAAAGTAAAAGTGTAACATGTGTGAATGAGATATTATGATTTGTGATGCGAAGCAATTTTATGCAAGATATAATGAAAAATGATATGTTTGCAGTCACTACTTGTATGAAGAACTAATAATCAAAAGAATTGTGAAGTATAAAAATTAATTTAGTTATCCATAGTAATTCACAATTAGAAGATTTGTGAAGTTTGGCAAGTGGTCCAGTTTCTTATGTATGTCTATTCCCTTGGAGAACCCAATTGTATAGTTACATGTTAGGGTAGTGGGCTCTTCTTGCACATATTTGTATATGATCCAAAAAATCCTAATAGGGTTGAGGCTTCTAACAATGCCTAGTCTCCTAACAAGGACTCGAGACACTATACACTTTTCATAGACTTCTAATAGGGTCAATATCCTTAACTAGATTCTTTATATAGTGAATCATCTTGTGCATTCCATCCCCACCAGGGTTTTCCCTTGGCCAAGGTTTCCCAAGTTAACCAAATATGGTGTTATGATCTCTCTTTGTGTATGGTTATTTTTTTTTTTTAGCACCATTGGTTCTCTGTCTTATGCTTGTGGAAAAGTAATTAATAATATTCAGTTGTGGGTAAAAAGATTGAAAATACTGATTCACCACCCCCCCTACCAAGTATTATCTATTCCTAACAAATCCATTTTAAGGTTTCAAAGATAATGAACCTCATACTAAGGATATAGATGAAAAATTGAGATAAATTGAAGAGTAGAAGATATTTCTAGAAGAAGATAAGAGAAAAGTAGAAGAGGCTAAGGAGAAATTTCTTAAGGATGAAAACAAAAGAGTAGCAGAAGAAATAATGAGAAATAAAATAGAGGAAGAGAAGAGAAAAATGAAAGCAAGGAAAGAAAAAAGAAATAATAAGAAAGAAGGAGAGTCAAAGAGGTAGCCAAGAAGCAAAGGGAGCATGACACTAAACCTTCTAGTTCATCTAATCCACTTTCACTTGCTAGCCTAAAAACTAATGATGCTGATCAAACTGATTTGATCTTATCTTTATCAAAACTCATTTAGAAGAACAAGATAGTGAAGAGCTTTCAAAAAAACTTGATGGAGATTACTAATAGACTGCATAGAATTCTAGAAGTGTAGCACAAAAAAGTAGATCCACAAGTAGTGCTAAAGTCATTTGATGAAGAACTCACTAATTTGTTGAATGTTTTGAAATCTAAGGCATAAATATCACATGATGCTAACTTTTTTAGCACCATTTGTCAGAATATTAAGAATGACTTGTTAAGTCTTGACACTTGTATCAAGGAATTTTGGAAGTGTCAATAGGATGGGAAGATACTATACATTAAATGTACTTTATCATACAAGCTGACTAAGGAAATTTACAATTATATTAGAGGTATAATGAGGGAGCTAGAAGTTCTATCTAGCTAGATATAGCATCTATCTAGTAAAGTTGATGATTTTGAAGGACAAGTGGCTAGTATTCACAATGATATTAGTAAATTGGAACTTTAGAAGGAATTTATTTTGAAGAGAGTATCAAATTTCAGAGAGTCTATTGCTCTAAAAGTATCTTTTATTGAGAAATAGTTGGAGGAATGTTTCAAGGCCAAGGACACTTATTCTAAACTTTTGTATTCAAACTTAAATGTAGTTAAGATTGCATCATATGCTTTATGTGAAATTCTCACCTCTACTAAATCTACCAAGGAGACATGGACTAAAGATATGGATAGTCTAAAAGCAAATTTTGATGATTGCATGAAGATTCTATTAGTTTAAGGAAAAAGATTCTATGATTGCATGAAGATAGTATATATGTTGATGATGATGTGTATAACCTTAGAAGTTAGTACAAACTGTATGAAAAAGATGTATTTTTGTTTTAAGCAAAATAGGATAGTAGAATTGAATGAAAGGATTATTTTGTTTACACAATAATTACTTGTCCAATTAAGGCCAACATCCTAAATTTTTACTCTAAGTTGGAAAAGTCTATTATGGTCTTAGCCAACCTAGCAACAATTTGTGTAAAGGCATGGTTTTTATGCATTGTGATGAAAAGTGTAAGTGAAATGGTGTAATTGTTATGTTGAGCAACTGGATGTGAAATTTTTTGAAAGTGATATATGTGAAGTTTTGTAAAAGCTATTTTGTGATCTAAGATTGAGTTAAAGACCAGAGATTGGTCAAGAAAGAAGTTACAGTACCTATTCCATAAGTTTGATTACTTGTTTGGGCAGTGAGCTCTTCTTGTAATTGGAAGTGCATGTTTGGGCAGTGGGCTCATCTTGCATCTACTATACTATAGCTCCTAACAGGGTTGTCACAACTCCTACTAGTGTTGGAATCTCCTAATAGGGATTCAAATATCCTAATAGAGACTCCTTATACTGAATTTTCTCATTGACTCCTAACAAGGTCCATCCTCTAACAAGGAACTTATATATATATATATATATATATATATATATATATATATATATATATATATATATATATATATATATATATAATAATAATAATAATAATTAGTATATTATCTAATGGTATCATCCCCACTAGGGTTTTCCCTTGGGCAGGGTTTCCCTAGTTAACAAAAAATGATGTTATGAGTTATCTTTGTGTACGGTTACTATTATTGCTCAACAATAATTTATAACTTTGTTATGTATGGTTTAAAGTAATAAATAATATCTAGTTGGTGATAATAGTTTGTAGATTACTAATTCACCCCCACTCTTAGTAATCCCTATTTCTAACAATGTGTAGCATCCTTCACAGGTAAATTACAAGAGAATAAACACTGCTAGCTTGATAAATTCCGTTAGCAATAATAACCTAGAAATACCCTACTTCTTGTCAATCTCTTGTGGAGGGTCTTGATGTATCCTAAACAATGTCCTAGCTATCCATAGGTAAAAATACTTTCCCCAATTTTCTCCTTCCTAGAATAACCTAGTGATCTTAGCTACAACTTTTTCTTTGAACTTAATTCTTAGACCCTTAACTATTGTAAGGACATCTTTTAGGGTGCTCATGAATTGAAGAGAGGCCTCTTCATCAAATCTTTTTAATCTAAGATAGCAATCCAACCATCCCCTTCTTCTAAATATCTTGAAACTAACTATATCATTAGAAGAATCTGGTGATCAATTGGCTCATTCTTGTGGAGACCTCCACACATTGCTAGCTTTAGTAGAATTTTGGAAAAATTGTGATGCTTTAGAGTTAATGAATACACTAGATATTTTAGAAAAATGACATGTACTTGATGTGATTAATGCACAATATCTCATCATATCCTTAGTGAATTAAGTTTCATAATTTTGGCTCATGTACATGTCTATCACTTGAACACATTGCAAACTATCACTAAAAGTTCAGTAATTGCTTTTAATGTCCTTTTATTAATAATGACACAATCATTTCATCTCAATTAACTTTTAAAGCTGCATGCAATTTGAAAATAAACATTATTCAAATATTTCCCTCCCTCAAACTATGAAAAGGCATGTGTCCCACCAAGCCAGGATTATACAAGAGTGAAAAGTTGTAAATGATACCAAATCCTAAAAAAACATGAATAAAATAGAATATATGCAAAGTTATGTAGTATGTACCTGGTAATTGTTGTACAAAAGATGTTCTAGAAAAGATCATCATAAAGAATATAGTGATGGGATGGAATGGAAGATGGGAAACAGAGAAGGTGGAGTGGATTGGAGTGGATGGTGAATAAAGTATTTATTATGAAACCCTTGAATAGAGTCAAGGAGTAGTATGTTGGAAATGATTGAAATGATCATAAGTAAAGTTGTTGGAATAATATATGAAACTGGTAAAGAATGTTCTAAATCATTGTTTTGTCATTGATGTCAAACTTGCTACTTGCAGGAATGACAATTGCTTTAGTGATCCAAATACTATCAATTAGTTGATTGCCAAGGAGGAGGCAATCAATAGGATGTAACTAGAACACCTAGAGAAAGGTTGAAGTTATGATGTTGTAATGAAGTACAAGGATCAACTAAGCCATTGATAAAAAAAGTGTAAAAGGCTTTAGCTAAGTCTGTTGTAAAGCTCAACTAAGTTCATTAGAGAGAAGGAGCCGAGCAAGCTAGTAAGAGCCAAGAAAATTCCTAGTTAATGCCGAGTAAACTTCAGATGTCGAGTAAGTTCAGATGCCAAGTGACACAGAGTTAACCAAGTGCCGAGCAAAACCAAGTGCCGAGAAAAACCAAGTGCTGAGCAAAATCAAGTGCCGAGCAGAACCAAGTGCTGAGCAGGTATAGGTGCTGAGTAACACAGAGGTGTCAAGCACCAGTAACTCAATAATGCTGAGTTGCTGCATTATTTTGGAAATCGAAGATTCGTGAAAAATCTAAGCTAACAAGGTTGTTATCTAGAAATATGTGAATTAAAAGGAAGATAAGAATGATGAGCTGGTGGCACAAAACACCATGTAGAACATTTTTATGGATACAATTGGCAAAGTTTCTAGAAGAGAACAAGATATGGGGTAGATACATTGTATCCTACCTAATCCATTTTGAAACCCTAAAATTGGAGAGGGAAAATTTAGCAGCAAAGGAAAATCAATTTTCTATTTAAGAAGACACAAGTTAATGAAAAAAAAAAAGGGGAGAGAAAGGCGGTCAAGCATAAAAGTATGAAGTACTGAAGAAAGGTGCTAAGGAGAAGAAAGCACAGGAACTTTGTTTGGATAGACGACCACAAGGGTGAATGCATTGGAAGAATGAGTAAGAAGACTCATGGAGACAAAACTTGAGAGGAAGACAAGCAATCTGAGCTGAAGTGATTGAAGCCAAGCATAAGGATTGAACTGAGAGTGTGATCTGATATTTGCAAAGTATGTCGTAAGTTATATCAGATCAAAAGACCATTATTGTTACTTTCTAGCAATTGTAATAGTATGTTTAAATCCTATGGACTTAGGTTGGTTTAATAGCCATAAGATAAATCCTATAATAGGGTGACATTCCAAGTGAATGTTCTAAAGACCTTTAACCAAGCCCATTCCTAACAGTTTGGTGAAATCCTCTAACAAGGTCATATTTAACAGTGTGTTGTAAGCCTTTAACAGGGTAGGCCTTTAACAGGACATCACTTCAGAAGAGTGAGAATCAAGTAGCATGTTACTGGTGGTTTTTCCCAAATTGGGTTTCCACATAAATCATTGTTATGTGTTGATCTTGCATGTTTTATCTTTGCATGTTGATTTACTATAACTTGCTTATATGATTGATTTAAGTTTGGATGAATGAAAAGTGTATGGATTTATTAAAGGTGGTAAAAAGGTATTAATAGGGCATTTGGACCTTGAATAACTAATTCACACCCCCCCCTCTTAGTTATTCTAAAGAATTCTAACAATTGGTATCAGAGCTTAACTACTGATTCAGTTTAAAGGGACTACAAGAAGAAAAGATCAAAATGCCAAAAAGAGAAGTTCCCAAGCTCAACAAAGACAACTTTGTTGCATGGAAAAGTTTGATGAAGTTACATCTTGGATCTATAGGAGATTATGCCCAAAATTTAATTGTCACTAAACATGTAGATCCAACAGGTGCTCCTACTACAGAAGACATGAAAAACAAGCAAGAACACAATCATACAATGCTAGAAATTGCCTCTGCACTTAGCTATGCTGAATTCGATGATTTCAAAGGATGTGACACTGCATTCAAAATGTGGAAAGCCCTATCAAAAATCTATGGAGGAGATCAGAATGTATAAAGAGAAAAAAGAGAAAGTCTCAGAGGAAAGTTTGATGACATGAAAATGGAAGAAAATGAGAATGTTGCTCAGTATGGTGCAAGAATAAAGGAAGTGGTAAGAGCAATAAGATGCTTGAGTGGTCAACTAGATGAAGATACTATTAATAGTAAGTTCTTAAGAACCTTGCTCCCTATCTATTCTATTAGAGTATCAGTAATACCAGAGCTAAGATGTATACCAGGAAACAATCTAAGTTTTGTAGGTATAATAGGTAGACTCACTGCATTTGAGTTATCTAACTTTTTACAACTACAGACTTGAAAATGTTGAATCTTCTTTTAAGGCCAAGTTATCACTAAAAGATGTTGAATAGGTAAAATCAAAGAAAGGAATAAAAATGAAGTATGTATCCAGTGACAACAGCACTGATGAGGAAGATGTGGAATAATTGGAAGCATTGCTCGCTAGAAGATTTCACAGGGGCAAAGGAAAATTCAAAAGTAAGATGCCTATCATTTGTTTCAATTGCAATGAAGTAGGTCATATTGCTGCAAGGTGTCCACAGAAAAAGGATTCCAAGGAAGGCAACAAATACAAGTATAGAAGAGATAATGACAAGAGAGATTACAAAGAAAAAGGTAAGAAGTGCTATATTGTTGAAGAAAATTCTGATGACAATGATGATGAAGTTGTTTATGTAGCCATGAAGGACCAATCTAATGAATAATACCCCACAACACTGGTAACATGTATAAGCAAGAATGAAAAATGGATCATAGACAGTGGATGCTCACATCACATGACAGGAGACAAAAGTAAGTTTGTTAACTTTACTCAGTATGATGGAAATAGTGTTAGATTTGGTAATGATGCTCCATGTCAAATCAAAGGAAAAGGTTCCATTAAGCTCACATAAAAAATTTCATGTGACAATGCATACTATGTTGAAGGATTAAACTACAATTTACTGAGTGTCTCACAGTTAGGCAATATAGGTTGCAAAGTAGAATTTGGAAACAAAACTGTAAAAATCTATGATACTGATGGTAAACTAATAGGAAAAGGAGATCAAAGAAAGAATAATTTGTTTTACCTTGATATGGATAATGTTTCTTGCCTATTTGCAAAATATGATGATGAATGGTTATGGCATAGAAGATTATGTCATGTCAACTTTGACAATCTAGTCAACATCAGTAAAATGAAGAAAGTCAAAGGTTAACCAAAATTGAAGAAGCCTGATAACATCATGTGCAAACAATATTAGCTAGGAAAGATGACAAAGTCAAGTTTCAAAAGTAAAAACTATACATCTAAAGAGATACTTGAGTTAGTTCACACTGACTTATGTGGTCCAATGGAAATACAAAGCTATAGAGGAGATAAATACATAATGCTATTTGTTGATGACTATTCCAGGATGATGACTGTTATGTTTTTAAAACAAAAATCTGAAGCTTTTCAAATGTTTAAGTGGTATGTGGCTAGAGTTGAAAAGGAAACTAGAAAAAGCTTGAAATGCCTAAGATTAGATAGAGGTGGTGAATTTACATCAAATGAATTCGAGATATTTTGTAATGATAAAGGAATCAAAAGGTAAACATTAGCCCCTAGAACTCCACCATAGAATGGAATTGTTGAGAGAAGAAATAGATCTGTGATTGACTGTGTCAGAACATTAATGATGGAAAAGGTTGTTGCTCTAAAATACTAGAGAGAAGCAGTAAGTGTAGTTGTTCATAGACTGAATCGAGTACAAGTCAAGAAAGGTACAAATACAACACCTTTTGAATTATGGTATGGTTACTCACCCAATGTAAAACATTTCAAAGTGTTTGGTTATAAATGCTTTATCCTTAAAGATGCTAGAAAAGGAAAATTTGATGCAAAAAGTGATGAAGGTATATTTCTTGGTTACTCCACTAGAAGTAAGGCATATAAGTGTTTGAATATTAACACTAACAAAATTGTGGAAAGTGCAAATGTAAATTTTGATGAGCACACAAAAGTCCAAGCTGAAGTACCAAAGAAAATGGAAGAGTACAAAACCTTTTTGTATTCTTATGAAGGAATGACTGTTGATGAGGATGATGTTAATCAAATTGAAACTCAACAACAAACTTCAGTCTCAGCAATGTCTCAACTAGTGAATGCCGAGTTGCATTCAGAAGCTGAGTTGCACAATGAAGGAAATGGACAATCTGATTCTAAAAATAGTACACATGATGAAGAACAACTTGACAACGAAGTGCATAGTGATCCTGAATCCAAAAGATCAAACATGGAAACAAGGACAGAGCCAAGGTTATCCAAATATGTAAAAAGACATCACCCTGTTGAACAGATAATTGGTGACAAAAATGCAAGACCAATGACAAGGAATAGACTAAGAAAAGAATCATGTCTGATCAGAAAAACTGAACCCAAGACATTATATGGTGCATTACAAGATGATGACTGGTATAAAGCTATAGAAGAAGAAATTGATCAAATAAGAAAAAATAAAGCCTGGAGTTTGGTTGCCAGACCAACTGACAAGAATGTGATTGGCACCAAATGGGTATTCAGAAATAAACTAGATGAGAATGGTGAGATTACCAAAAACAAAGCTAGACTAGTATACAAGGGTTATGCTCAAGAAGAAGGAATAGACTATGGGGAAACATTTTCTCCTATTGGTATAATGGAAAGAGTAAGAACTTTACTTGCATATGCTACCTACAAAGATTTTAAAGTCTATCAGATGGATGTAAAATCTGCTTTCTTAAATAGTATACTAGAAGAAGAAGTCTACATTGAACAACCAGAAGGATTTTTTGATGAAAATAATAGGGATATGGTGTGTAAGCTACATAAAGCACTCTATGGCTTGAAACAAGCACCTAGAGCATGGTATGAGAGACTTCACAAGTACCTAGTGCAAATTGGATTTGAAAGAATTGATGATAATAGCAACATGTACATCAAAGCAGAAGAAGGTAAAGACATTATTGTATTTGAAATCTTTGTGGATGACATAGTGTTTGGTGGTAAGGAAGTACTTTGCAAAAGCTTTGCTGACAAAATAAAACATGAATTTGAGATGTCTATGTTTGGAGAAATCAAATTTTTTGTTGGATTGCAAGTACATAAACTCAAACATAGAATATTTGTTACACAATCAAAATACATCAAAGAAATTCTTAAAACATTTGGATTGGAGGAATCCAAACCAGTCTGCACATGAATGACAATAGAAAATAAGTTGTCTAAAAATGATGAGTCAGCTAAAGTCAATCAAACAATGTACAGATCCATGATCAGAAAACTACAATATGTTTTACATAGTAGACCAGACATAGCATTAGCAATTAGAATAGTGGCTAGGTTCTCTGCTAATCCTAAAGAAAATCATCTCATAGCGGTGAAAAGAATAATGAGATATCTTAAAAGAATTGATGACTTTGGTCTATATTACAAAAAGAATGGAAAATTTGAGCTCAATGCATATACAGATGCAGACTGGGGAGGTAACATTGATGATAGAAAAAGCACAAGTGGAGGTGCATTATTTCTAGGTAAAAGGCTGGTCACCTAGACTAGCAAGAAACAAACATGTACATCCTAGTCCACTGCAGAATCAGAATATGTGGTAGTTGTAGTCAATTGCACAAACATTGTATGGCTCACACATCTATTGGAAGGAATGAAAGAAGAGGTAAACAAACCTATGATATTGTATTGTGATAATACAAGTGCTACAAACATATCCAAAAATCAAGTGATGCATGCAAAAACCAAGCATATTGCAATCAAGTATCATTATGTCAGAGAATTGGTAGAAGACAAACAAGTAAAGTTGGAATACATTCACACAAAAGAACAAACTACAGAAATCTTCACCAAACCATTGCCCAAGGATGCCTATGAATATCTAAGAGGCAAGTTGGGGGTAATACCCCTAACTCAAGTAGTTTAAGGCAACAAGGAAGCTACCCTACATCAACATGAATACATCATTGAAATATTAATAGGTTGATGCAAGGATGACAACAAGAGCAGAAACTCCAAATCAGTCACAAGTATGGTGACAGAGGGAGAAAATTAACAAGAAGCCAAAGCTTATATTTTGCATAATAAAGATGCTACATCTTTGGAATTTATGTCAAAGAGGGAGAAGTATACAGAAAACTGATCAATACCAAGAAAGAGGGAGATATATGAGATCAGTAGCAAGACAACATATACAATCTTGGTGGTAACTAAGTTGATTAATTGATCAGTTTAGTTTTCCATCAATGCCAAAGAGGGAGATTGTTGGAAATGATTGAAATGATCATAAGTAAAGTTGTTGGAATAATATATGGAACTGATAAAGAATGTCCTCAATCATTATTTTGTCATTGATGTCAAACTTGCTACTTGCAGGAATGACAATTGCTTTAGTGATCCAAATACTATCAATTAGTTGATTGTCAAGGTAGAGGCAATCAATAAGATGTAACTAGAACACCTAGAGAAAGGTTGAAGTTATGATGTTGTAATGAAGTACAAGGATCAGCTAAGCCATTGATGAAAAAGTGTAAAAGGCTTTAGCTAAGTCTTTTGTAAAGCTCAACTAAGTTCATTAGAGAGAAGGAGCCGAGCAAGCTAGTAAGAGCCGAGAAAATTCCTAGTTAATGCTGAGTAAACTTCAGATGCCAAGCAAGTTCAGATGCCAAGTGACACAAAGTTAACCAAGTGCCGAGCAAAACCAAGTGAACCAAGTGTCGAGCAAAACTAAGTGCCGAACAAAATCAAGTGCCGAGTAGAACCAAGTGCCCAATAGGTATAGGTTTCGAGTAACACAGAGGTGCTGAGCACCAGTAACTCAATAATGCCGAGTTGTTACATTATTTTTGAAATTGAAGATTTGCCAGATCTAAGCTGACAAGGTTGTTATCTAGAAATATGTGAATTAAAAGGAAGATAAGAATGATGAGATGGTGGCACAGAACACCATGTAGAACTTTTTTATAGTTACAATTGGCAAAGTTTCTAGAAGAGAACAAGATATGGGGTAGATACATTGTATCCTACCTAATCCATTTTGAAACCCTAAAATTGGAGAGGGAAAATTGAGCGGTAAAGGCAAATCAGTTTTCTATTTAAGAAGACACAAGTTAATAAAAAAAAAAAGAGAGAGAGAGAGGTGGTCAAGCATAAAAGTATGAAGTACTGAAGAAAGGTGCTAAGGAGAAGAAAGCAAATGAACTCTATTTGGATAGATGACCACAAGGGTGAATGCATTGGCAGAATGAGTAAAAAGAATCAAGGAGACAAAGCTTGAGAGGAAGACAAGTAGTCTGAGCTGAAGTGATTGAAGCCAAGCATAAGGATTGAACTGAGAGTATGATCTAAAATCTGCAAAGTATGTTGTAAGTTATATCAGATCAAAAGACCATTATTGTTACTTTCTAGCAATTGTAATAGTAAGTTTAAATCCTATGGACTTAGGTTGGTTTAATAGCCATAAGATAAATCCTTTAATAGGGTGACATTCCAAGTGAATGTTCTAAAGACCTTTGACCAGGCCCATTCCTAATAGTTTGGTGAAATCCTCTAACAAGGTCATGTTTAACAGTGTGTTGTAAGCCTTGAACAGGGCATCACTTCAGAATAGTGAGAATCAAGTAGCATGTTATTGGTGGTTTTTCCCAAATTGGGTTTCCACGTAAATCATTGTGTCATGTGTTGATCTTGCATGTTTTTATCTTTGCATGTTGATTTACTATAACTTGCTTATATGATTGATTTAAGTTTGGATGAATGAAAAGTGTATGGATTTATTAAAGGTGGTAAAAAGGTATTAACAGGGCATTTGGACCTTGAATAATTGATTCAACCCCCCACCCTCTCAGTTATTCTAAAGAATTCTAACATAGTAGGAGTCAGGCTAGGAGGCCAAACTATATAGTTGCAGGAATGGTCATATCTAGGCTACTCTAAATTGCTACAAGAACTCTTTACAACTAACTAGCTTGTTGTAAAGCTTTAGGAGATGCCCATTGAAAATTAACTTGGATCAAATAGGATTAATTGTAGATAACTAAACAAAACCATTGGAAAATAAAGTAATAATCTCATATGGTCCTAACTAACATGTTTGAAACTTCCCTAGATTTTGCTGGCACATGGAGTCATAAAGGAGTGCCCGATCTCCTATAGAATTTTTGAAATCTTTTGATAAACTTATCATGTCATTGTTTCCACTATTATTGAATGAGTTCACTAGTATTCAATGCAAACTTTTTCCATTCATCTATGATGTTTAGACTTAGGATGCAGTTCTATTGTGTAATAGTGAAACCTATACCAAGTTCCTGAGTAGTCCTCAATGTTTTATATTCAAATTTCATAGGCATGAAAACATGCTTACCATAAATGAGCTCAAAAGGGGTGAAGCCAGTTATGGATTTCTATAAGCCCAAAGTGCTCCAGGAAGTCAAGTGGCCCAATCCTTCTGATGAAGTGCTATAGTTTTGGTGAGAATGGCTTCCAAATCTCTACTGGTAACTTCAACTTGACCATTAGCCTAGAGATGATAAGGTGATTTTCCATGTCAAATGTTATACTCCATCAAAGAAACTATCAAGTTGGATGTAAACTGAGCTCCCTGATTAGATGTTAGTTCCATAGGGACACCAAACTATGTAAAGATAGAATCATATAGGAATTTGGAAACACTTTCATCCCTTGGATGTTTCATGGGTTTAGCTTCTTCCCACTTGATTATGTAATTGGTGCAATCTAGAATATAAGATTAACCTTGTGAAGAAGGTTCAATATGGCCTACAAAGTCAATCCCCCATTTTTCAAAAGATGTAACAACCACTTGAGGCTATAGGGGCACTTCCTCTAATTTGGTGGGTCTTCCCATGTGTTGACACTTGTCATACTTATTTGTGTATCTAGCTGCATCCTTGTGTAAAGTTGGCTAGTAATACCCAATTCTTAAGAGTTTGAAAGTGGTTCTTCTAGGTGCAAAGTGACCTCCACATGGCTCATCATGAAATGCTCTTAGGAAATCATATGTTTCATCTTGCATAATCTCATGGCTTGGTCAGGGCTAGTATAGAACATAAATCCAACCATCCATGAATAGTTAAAGCTCTTTTCAACTAATAACTTCTTTTCATTGGGAGAAAAGTGAACTGGCATCCTTCTTGTAGTGAGGTAATTTTTTATATTTGCATACCATGGGTTTTGTGCTAACAAAAAAAAGAAGATGTTCATCTAGAAAACTATCATCTATGGTTATCAGATCATTAGGGACATGAAACTAAGAGAGAAAGTCAGCTACCACATTGGCCCTACCAGGTTTATCTACAATAGTGATATCAAATTCCTACATAAGTAGTAGCCAGCGAGGTAGTCTCTCTGATATTGTAGGATTGTTCATCAAATATTTTATAGCAAAAGGCTTAGTGTGAACAAATGTATGATATCCTATAATAAAGTGTCTAAATTTATTGAAGGTGTAGATAACTGCAAGTAACTCTTTTTTAGTGATTGTGTAGTTAAACTCTGCACCTTTTAAATTTTTACTGATGAACTAAATAACATGTTCAATTAAGTCTACCTTTTTGTCCAAGCATGACAACAATAACATAGTTTGAGACATTTGTATGAATGTGAAAAGCCAATCCCCAATTGGGTTCTCATAGAATAGGTGCTATGGTAAGAGTTGCCTCAAGCTATAGGGAGGATGTGGCACATTCAAAGTTCTAGGAAAATTAAACATCCTTCTTCAATAGGTTATACAAGGGGGCTAAAAGTTGACTAAAATCCTTTATGAATCTTCTATAATGTTTGACATGACCAAGGAAACTATGTACATCTTCTTACTTCTCTGGTGAGGGTAATATACTAATGACTTCAATCTTTGCTGGATTTACTTGGATGCCCTTTGATGAAATGAAATGGCCTATTAATACACCTTCCTCCATTATCATGAAACATTTTTCACTATTTAAGGAAAGGTTGTAGTATTGAGATCTTTTGAGTACTATTTCTAGATTAGCTTTTGCTTCCTCAAAAGTGACACCATAAAGAGTAAAATCATCCATGTAAATCTCCATACAATTAGTAGATATATCTAAAAAGTAACTAATGACAACACATTGAAACATGGTTGGGGTATTGCACAAGCCAAAAGGTAAACTAAATAGAGAAACATTCCCATGGGAAGGTAAAAGTTATTTTTTCTTGATCCTCAAGTGCTATTTGTATTTGGTTATAACCAATGAAGCCATCCAAAAAGGAAAAATATTTTTTACTAGCTGAGTTATCAAGTACCTGGTTTATAAAGGGAAGGGGGAAATGTTCTTTCTTAGTTACTGAATTGAGTTCCCTGTAATCTACACATACTTTCCATTTTCCTCCCTCCTTGGGTACTATAACCAAGGGTGAAAGCCATTGGCTATTAGAGATAGGGTATATAAAACCAACACTTAGTAGTTTCTATAATTTATTATTAATGATGGCTTTTAAAATAAGCTTAACTCTCCTCTGAGGCTACAAAATAGGTTTGAAGTCAAGGCTGATGTAAACCTTGTGAGTGTAGATCATATAATCTAATCCTTCTATGTCCATATAATCCCAAGAAAATGATTCTCCTCTAGTAACTATGACAAAACTTCCTATTGGGTGGATGAAAAAGCATTTTTAACATTCAAATCTTTTATTGGTTCAACTATCATCTTAATAACCTTATCTACCATGAATAACTAGGAAACAAGAGAAGAATCCATCTCATGAGGTGAGAGTGAGTGAAGAAAGTGTGAAACTTCTAAATGATGTGGTGAATCCATTGATGGTGATATGATTTGTAGGATATGTACAACTTAAGGACACACTTAAGATTCTATTCCATATTCATTCTGAATAATAGAGGGGATTATTTCATCTTCTTCTCGATCGACCAAAAATGGTTCTCTACCTGTCATCATCAACTGATGGATGGAATTGATTTCTAGATCATTATTACCCAATTCTGGCAAGACTAGTTGATCGTCTTGTAATAATGATTGGGTAGGGGATTATTGTAAGAATTTTCCTTAGGGAAAAATGACACCAAGATCAAGAAACTCAAGAAAAAAACACAATATGGACCAAATGATGTATGATCATAATAACAATATGAGAATGAATAATATACATACACACTAGAAGTGCTTGTGTATAAAGGCCTCTAGAATGACTAGGAGTCAGCAAGGAGATAAGCATGACAAATAAGAACACATTCACCAAAAGTGGATTATCCTCAATTGTACAGAAATGTACATGCAAAAATGAGAGGATAAGCATAAAAATGAGTATCTCATGAAGAGATGTTGTAGACACCATGTGCATAAATTAGTTACTAACTCTTGTGTTGTCAACAAGACAAATCATATGACAATGCATACTCCTAAGTGTCTATATGACAACTCATATAATAATGCTTTAACTGAAGTAAACTTAAGTAAAGTGTAAATATTAATTAATTATTTAAACTAATACCCCACCTTAAGTGCAACTTAGGGGAATGCACTTAAGCTCACAAAAATCTATAATGGGTCCCAGCTACTAGGCCATGTTAGGTACCCATGTATAAATGAAGTTTCTCTGAAAATGAAGAAAGAAGGAAAACATCATGGGAAAAACCCTCCATCAAAAAGAGAGATATGTATAATAAAGAAGAGAAGAGTCATGTGACCCCACCTAGTGAAAAATATCGAACCCCCAAGAGATCTCACAAATAAGGATACTTGACCTCAATGAAGGGCTTGGTGAAGATGTCGACTATCTATTACTTTGTAGGAAAATGCTACAATGTAATGACTTGCTCATGAATCAACTCTCTAATGTAGGGCATATGAACCTTAATGTGTTCGGTGTGTTGATGTTGCACTAGATGTTTTAAGATTTTAATGGCACTCTAATTACCACAATGTATGACTGTGGGTCTAGGTATGTCAAAATCAACTCCTTCAGAATTTGCTACAACCAAATAGCTTTTGTCATCACATTGATAGATCCTTGATACTCAACCTTAGCTAATGAAAGGGCAATACTATTATACTTTTTACTTTTCCAATAAATGGGGCTGAAACTAAGATCAAACATATATCCTAAAGTACTTTTCCAAGAATCAATATCTCCTACATAGTCTAAGTCTATATAACCCATTAACTATAGTCCAGTACTAGCTACATAGCATATCCCACATGTATGTGTACCCTAGATATAGTTTAGGATACATTTGGCTTCCTTCTAGTGAAGTTCATTTGGCTCTTGCATGAAGTGAGAAACTATGCCAATTGCAAAGGATATGTTAGGTCATGTATGTGTTAAACAGATGAGACTTGTAACCAACTATCTATACAAAGTATCATCAACAAGTGGAGTGGACACTTTGCTTCTAACTTAATACTTGAAAATAATGGAGTAGGTGCAACCTTGTAGTCGCTCATTCAAAATTGAGTGATTAGATCAAGAGTATGCTTGCATTGTGATAGTATGATCCCTGATGAAGATTGATGTATCTTAATACCAAGGAAATATTGAAGTAGACCCAAGTCTATCATCAAAAACTTATCCTACAAAGTAGCCTTAACACTATCAATGATGGATTTTGTACTTGTTATAATGATCAAGTCATCAACATAAAGCACAAGTAACAAGTGAGAATCATCCCACTGAAGAATGTAGACATTCAGATCAAAATGGCATTTGGTGAACCCTGCTGTGAGAAGGAAAGAATCCATCTTGGTATACCAAGCTTTTGGAATTTGTTTAAGCCCATAGATAGAATTTTTCAATTTTCAAACCAAGGTAGAACCTTGAATGAACCCCTATGGCTGCTCCATATAAATCTCCTCATAAAGATCACCATTCAAGTATGCACTTTTTACATCCATCTGATGACCAACCCATCTCTGAGCTACTACTATAGCTAGTGTCAAATGAATGGAGTTCATTTTTGCCACTGGTGCAAAGGTCTTAGTGTAATCAATGCTAGGTACCTAAGAGAAACCTTTTTCAAGAAGGTCTAGCCTTATTCTTATCAACACTTCCATCCACTGTAAAATTGGTTCGATAGATCCACTTACACCGAAGCAATTTTCTTCACTTAGGAAGAGAGACTAAGTCCTAGTTATCATTTCTCATAAGAAAATTATATTCTTCCTTCATTTCTCTATCCCATTTTGGAATACCTGAAGCTTTTTTCAATGATTTTGGATTAGAAGCAACTGTAATATAAGCATGAGGGAGTGAGTTATGTTGTGATCTTGTCCTCCTAGTAACTAAAGGATTCCCTAACAAAGGTCTTACCACATCCAATGTATGCTAAGAAAATTTAGATTTAGTTGAAGAAGATTTAGAAGGGATATCCTCAACCTCATTTGGCTGATGCCTCTATTTGGGTCATGGACAAACATCTTCCAAGCCACTATAATCATTGTCACTCTCTTCAATGAAAGAGGAAGAAGGAGGATTTGAATAAATAAAGCTTGGAAAACTTTCTTGAAAGTGTACTCCTCTCATAGAATATATCATGTGTCTTTGGATCCATCAACTTTTAGGATTTATGAGAGTTTGCATATCCAACAAAGATGCAAGGTTGGCTTTGAGGTTCCAATGCCTTACATTTTTGTAGAGGTATTTGTGCCCATGATGGAAAAGAAAAGACTCTAAAGTGCTTTACAAAAAGTTTCATGTCAGTCCAAGGTTCAAAAGGAGTTACAACATATAATGCTTTATGAGGACTCCTATTCTACATGTAGTTAGCACAATTCATTGCTTCAACTCAAAAGACTTGATCAAGAGACTTATGTAGTACCATGAAAGTGGTCATCTCCTTGAGGGTTCTATTCTTCCTTTTGGCAACACCATTCTACTATGGCATGTATGGTACTAAATGCTCAAGGTGAATTCCCTCTTGAGTGAAAAAGTCTATAAGTCTTGAGGTCACATTCTCCCCTCCATTATTTGTTCAAAGAACCTTGATGGCTTTCTCTATTTGATTTTCCACTTGAGCCTTGAATCTAAGAAATCATTCAAAAACTTCACTCTTATGAGCCAAGAAGAATACCCAAGTAAAATGAGAGTAGTCATCAATGAAGGTGAGTGCATAGCAAGACTTTGCAAATGGTGGCACTAGGAATGGGCCCACCACATCACTATGAACTAGTTGAATGGAACATTATGCTCTCCAAGACTTCCCCTTATCAAACATTTTTTCTAGATGCTTCCCAAGTGTGCAACCTAAACAAACACCTTCTAAGAACTAGACTTGAGGTAGACCATGAACCATGTTCTTGTTGTTGTTCAAGAGACATGTAGTTGAGATGTCCAAACTTCTCATGTCATATTTTTCTTTCTATATTTGAATGAATTAACAAGGATTGTGCATTAGATTTAGGCACAAAGGAAGATAAAGTATAAAGCCTTGAATCATGATTAGCTTCACCTATTGCAACCATAGAGCCATCTTTAATGCTTTTCACAACCACTAAATATGGAAGAAATTTAACTTTGTTTCCACCTCCATAGTGAGTGATTTGGTAGATTGAAATAAGGTTGGAGGTAAGATTAGGAACATAGAGAAAATACTTGAATTGTTTTTGAATCACCCATGTGATGTGTGGCACCTAAGTCAATAATCCATTCTCCTTGATTGACACTGTTTGTGATTAAATCTTGCCCTTTTCTTTTAGAATTTTAAGATGAAGACCCCTTTTCATTATAAGAATTAGGTAATAGAACATTGCATTTCTTCATGATATTTTTCAATTCATCAATTTTATTGTGATCACATTGATGTTCATCATGGCTCATTCTTTTACAATAGGCATACTTCTTCTTTTCTTGATTATTGTCCCCCTTTTTGTTGGTATTAGAAGAAGATTTTCCTTGTTGTTGTTTTGATGTTGGTGGTGGCTTATCTATATGCCCCTTGTTTTTTATCTTTCCACTATTTTATTTCCCTTTCCTTTGTTTGAACTTTCACCAATTGAATTTTTAGAGTTCTCATTGTTAGCCACCAATGCCTTAGACATTGAAGACTTGAGAATCCCCATTGTTATCAACTTAGCTTGTTCATCCTCTAACAATTGAGCACAATCGTCAAAAGTGATTTTCTAATAAGAAGACCCTAGGGTAAACTTTGTGGTGTTGAGACTCAAGTGGTGGCTTATTATGAATGAGATAAATCAACTTGTCTTCATTAGTGGGACTACCACAATCATTAAGTTTTGTCCTCAACTCATTCACCTTAATGATAAAATCTAGGATTGAATCAAAGCTCTTAAGATCTAGGTAGACAAGCTCATCTTCAATCTTGTGGACATCCTTTCCAGTCACATTCCCATATAGGTTTTTAAGGGCATCCCAAGCTTCCTTGGATGTATTATATTTTATGATCTAATAGAGAATCTTGTCATCAACCCCTAACCTAATGAGTCCCAGGGATTTCCTATTTGTTGTTTCCCAAGCATAGATATCACTTTGAGATACTTGATCACCTATTGGTTTAGGAAAAGATCCATCTGTATATTGAGAAACTTCTTTATTCATTAATTCACACCATTTTTTAACTAACCATGTGGCATAGTTATGTGGTGTTAATTTTGGAATCTTAAGGTTTCCCATAATGTAAGGAAAGAAAGAAAGATAATGACAAGAAAAGAGGAACACAACACCAAGAGGCACCCTCATTTTTACTCAACTTCTAATTTTGTTGTTTACAACCTCCTCTTGGAGTTCAAATATGGCACTTAGCAATGTAGCTCAGATATATAACAAATTTGAAGCAATACGATGCAAAAAAAGGACCTATTTCTAAAAGTGGTATTTATGTCCACACAAGCCTATGATCTAATTGTAGATGTAGAACGTAGAAAAAAAATATGCACTTTCAAAAAAATGAATCCTAAAAACGTGTCCAAATGAGCTCGTATAGAGCATTTGTAGTTTAAAAGTGCAGGATTGGATTGGTAAAGTTTCTAAAAACTAAATTTTATAACAAATGTGTGCATGAAAACTAGAAAATAATAACACCACTAAAATTTTTAGGAAATTCTAGCCAAAATCAAATAAATTGCACCTAATTTGGACTCTAAATAACTGAGCTATGGGCTCCCAAAGTTGTAATGTCAAATCAAAATTGCATATGGTGAGGGGTCTACATAGGAAATTTTTGTATTAAAATTGATGTCCAAATGGCTATCACAATAGTGCAATCTAGCATACTTGTGATAGTTAAATGACCATCAAACTTAACATAGTGAAATGGTGATGTCAACTAAAAAAGTCTAGTACACATGATATGGTAGTTTGTACAACTTACATGTAAGATTTTTATGATACATAATGCTTATGTGGTAGTGTGACATGTTTAGTGAATTGACTATGTACTAGTTTGGTAGATGCTAACATTATAGATCCAATGTGATAGATCACTATGCGGGTCTCTAACATGTTGGTGATGTGGAAAACTTGTGGTAGTAGGATTATTGATGTGGCCCTACTTACATGAGCTTGCATTGGAATGTTATCATGGAGAAGCTAAAAAACTTGTTGATGGTCACTATTTGAGAGGTCACTGGTGCTAGGAAAACAAAGTCAATGGAGGTAGAATGACAATGCTAGAAGTTCTTTGCTAGTGTTTGGAGAAGCTAGCAGGGTATGTCACTAGTGAGTGCAGTGGGGGTTAATCCCACATGCACCATGAAATAGGGTGCCTATTTGTTTAAATCCAAGAGCTATAGGTGGTAGATTGGCTTGAAGTTGTTAGAATATATCGATCTATGATGTGCTAAATGTGGTTGTTAGTTTGTGTGCAAAAGTTGGTTATGTTGTTTTTGTTAGATTATGATGGAAGCTAGTCCACTTACAGTCTATGAAAAATTGATGCTAGCTGTAGGGGGCTAGGATATGACCACCTAGCTTCTTGCAATAAAAATTTCTCTCTTACAGTCCTAAAAGGCCAAAAAATTTCACAAATATTCTAGAAAAAAATAATGTAGAGAAGCAAAATGAAAAAAAATGTAAATTTGAGAATCAATTGCACAGATCTAAAAGATCATACCAATTTTGTAAATTAGGCCTTCGAGTTCCAGTTTGCAATTTTTTTTGGCGTCAAATTTGACACCTAGGATAGGCAAATTTATAGTCAAAATTCATTGAATCGATGCTCCAGATGTAATGGTGAGGTCCTCTTTGGCTCTAGACGGTCCTAATAGCTGCAAATACTTTAGATCTGAATCAGGGTCCTTCGAGAGGTGAAGCAAAAAATGGTCTCCAATGGCCATGAAATGAAGCTCCCTTGGCTCTGATACCATATAAGAATTCAATATAGCTTTGTTACTATGTAAGAATTTACCTTAGGGAAAAATGACACCAAAATCAAGAATCTCAATAATAAAGCACAATATGGACCAAATGATGTATGATCATAATAACAATATGAGAATGAATCATGTACATACACACTAGAGGTGTCTGTATATAAAGGCCTCTAGAATGACTAGGAGTCAGCAAAGAAATAATAATGACAACTAACCACGCATCCACTAGTAGTGGATTATCCTCCATTGTGCATGAATGTACATGCAAAAATAAGAGGATAAACAAGTTGTATCTTGTGAAGAGATGTTGTCGACACCATGTGCTTAAATTAGTTGCTAACTCTTGTGTTGTTAACAAGACAACTCGTACGATAATGCATACTCCTACGTGTCTACATGATAACTAATATAATAATGCATTAACCTAAGTAAACTTAATTAAAGTGTAAATAGTAATTAATTATTTACACTAACAAGTATAAAGTCAGAATCTTAGTATTGGTTCCATTGGATATTGTTGTTTTTCTAGGCTAACAAGCTATATAGGCATCTAGAGTAGCTAACCATGGTTTTCATATGATTAAAGGATAATCACCCCTATTAGCTTTTGGGGAGAGTTTTAGTTTGTGGTGAAAGATCAGGAAAGTACTATAAATACTTCACAAATTCTTTAGGGTTTGGGGCATCGGCCCAAAAAACATTTTTGGGCTACTATTTGCCAATTGGCTATTACTTATATTTGCCAATTTATTGTTGACATGGTGTAACTTATTTTAAACCTAATGAAAGAAAGAGTACTTGTATAAAATGGCTTAGGGTTAGGGATTGTCTCATAAGGTGTGATGCAAAAATTGCTTCTCGTGGTAATATTGAGCCATAAGGGATTATGAATTGTAATCAAGTTATAATCACTAGATCATAATAATATTGGACTTGTTGTTTGGTGGATGTAGCCCAAGGTTTAGGTGAACCATGTTACATCTTGGTGTCTTGTGTTCTTTTGTGTGTGATCTATTATTTTCTGATATTGTTTAGATTTGCAAGTAATTTTTATTTTTGTCTGAGGTTTAATCCAAACAAGTGATATGAGAGAAAGGTTATTTTTCAGTTATCCTCTACAAGAAAGTCTCACAATTGAGTGGGAGTCTCATGATTGAGTGTTAGAAATGGAAGACACGTGTAAGTTGAGAGTTGAAAAGTTTAATTGCCAGAACTTTAAGTTATGGAAGATGAAAATGGAAGACTATATTTATTAGAAGGATCTATGGAAGCTATTGGAAGGAAAAACCAAGAATCAGGGATTTATAAAAAATGACAACTAGGATCTTTTAGAGAGGAAGGCACTTAGAAGAATTTGATTATGCTTGACACCATCAGTGGCATTTAATATTACAAAAGAAAAGATGATGGAAATTCTTAGCAAAATTTTATGAAAATCCTATTGGAAATATTCAAGACTAGCTAGGTTACTAGGAGGGCAGGTGTGGACCAATAATCTCAAAACTTTAACAAATTCAAATCCTTTTTGCAATAATCCAATTAACATTTAACTCATCAAGTCTAATCTATTTGCATGCATGAGAAACTGAAAATGTAAAACATTCATAACAATTGAACACAATAATTTTGGTGACCTAGAAACTTCCAAATAGAAAGTAAAACTAGGGTGGGGATGATACCCATAAAACTTTAATACTACAGCATAAAGTTGGCCAATTAAGGCTTTCATTGATCACTTCTAATGATCTTCCCTATTAGGAGCAATTAATATTGCTAGGTCCACCTTGTTAGAGGTTTTATAAACATACAATGAAGTATGCACTTGGTAAAGAGATTTAAAAAAAGACTGTTAAGTCTACCTTGTTAAAGGATTTGAAGTTGGTTCACCTATTAGGATGAAACAATAGATCTATAACTTACAAGTAAATTACTTATAGAGATTCCTTGAAGTATTGATCACCTTCATGTGATAGATATGACTCTACTACTCCTTTTCTGATATGGCCTTACAATACACTTTGTCTTCTACTGATTCACATTTACATGCTTCATGAATTACATCTTACATCATATATTTCACACTTTCTCACACACACTTGGAAATGATATAGTACATTACATATATATCAATTTAATTTACATAATTACAAAGTTGGCCATCATACAAGTTAACACCAATATTACAAAGTCAGCCCAAATGTAGATACTCAAGTTTTGAAGACTTACTATGTGAAGTTCTAATACTCAGTATCCACTATCATTACTCAGAATAATCATGCATTTAGTAGAAGTAGAAGCTTGGTCGATACTAATCACTTCAATGTAGTCTCAAACATGGTTTACACTAGTGACTTGGTATAAATTGAATTACTTGTTCACCATGACTGTACTAGGTAAATACTAATCCTCATACAACTTAGTTAACATTGGCTTTGCTTTACATATACTACTAACTTGATAGAAAATACAAAGCTTGGTAATCACTAAATTAATCAAGTTGAGCTGTAGACTTCACAATGACTAAATTCACTTGGTAACCACTAGAATGAAGTGTAGTGCTCGATGGCTACTAAATTACATCACAAACACTATAGACTATTCATTGAGCTTAGTAGCCATATAGAGTCTAAATAAGTTTTTTCACTAATAACAAAATTGACTTAATGTCAACAATCTCCTCATTTGGAATTGGTGACAAAAACACTTATCAACCAAAACTTATATACAACATAGTGTGATACTTAGCTCAGTATGGTATACTATTTTTGAGATTTTTCAAAATTTGTCTTTGTAAGTATATACTGTATACTATATTTGTGAATTCTTTGCTATATACACTTTCTCCCTTTGCATGATTCTTCCCCCATACAATATACATATCATAACAAGTATCTCTTTCACATATATAGCATATACAGTGTCTTTCCCCAGATTAAGTGTCTCCCCCATTATCATATACAATGTCTCTCCCCCTTTTGATAGTAATGCCAATGATTTATTCATAACTTATTTACATGGAGACATCAAAATGAGAAATAAAATTTGAATGTACCTTAAGAATAAGTGCTAAGGTCTTATCCTAGTTGTTGTACAAAAATTTTCATGTATATAGAGCAACTTGGACCTCTATAGATAGATGGATCATGTGATCTACAATTGAGAACTTGTTGTCATGGATCAATGTTTTTGAATAGACAATGTGCTTCTACATTGTATTCATGATGAGAAGGATCATATTTTGTATATCTAGCAATGTAGACTAGATCCTTGCTTCCTCTCTCAACAACTCTACCTTCACATTTGACAATGATATGATCTTTATATGATGTACAGAGCTTGAATTAGAATCAAGTTGCAACTGCTTTGCATTAGCCATCAGATCTTCATCAATATTAGTCAATTTTCTCTTTATCTCCTTTGTAAACTCGGAAACATCATACAACTTTGCAAAAAGTGATGTCACATTTTTGTAAGAGGTTACAAGATTTGTCAAAATTGAGGAAAGCTCCACCTATTGGATAGCTATTTGCTGAGCAATTTGCTCAAGCACTTTATTATCAAATTTCTTCTTTGCTTTCTCAATTAACTTTTCTTGACCACTAGTATCCTCATTAAACTTACTAATTGCCTCTTCTAATTTCAATACAACATGTTGAGAAGTATCAAATTCAACACCTATAGCCTCAACCAAAATGTTCTTTGCATCATCAATAATTTTATACTCTTTGTCTCTCCCCTCTCTAAGTTTCTGCCACTTTGGTTTCTTTTGGCGGAGTTCATTGACTATATGCATTTGATCTGTAGTGAGATTTTAAATTTTCCACTTAGGAATTTTAATCTCCTCATCTAAATCTATATCCTCTTCTTTATCATTTCCTTTACTCAAAAATCTTGTACTTGGTTGAGCCTTAGGCTCAACTATCCTTGTACTTAATGCCTTAGAATCTAGTATAAAGACAATAATAAAAATTGTTGGACTAGTAGTGAAAATTTGTATAGTATCAATAGATGGAATACTAACTGGTATGCTTATTGAATCCAAAATTAAAGTAGCTTAAATTATAGGATCCAAAATTGTACTTATTGTAGAAGAGCTCAAAATGGTAGAACATATTGTATTCGTTGCTGTTGATGCTCACTCGGTGGCTGAAGGATGCTACAGCTTAGTAGATGAAGTGGTAGACACTTCTATCAGTGATGTGCTAAGCTATGAGGTAGCAAAGAGTGATTGGATATTTGTGTTGGAATAATAGATTGAGTAACTTGGGGGGGGGGTGTGAATCAATTACTATAAAATAAATCCACAGGTCCCTTAGATGTCTTAAAGATCTAGTTATTGTAGATATTTGATAAACAAATGTTGTAACTCGATATAATAAACTATTACTTATCTTGAGGCATTCATGCCTGAAACTCTAAACAAAATGAACACAAGAGACACCAAATTTAACATGGAAACCCAATATGGGAAAAACTACCAAGTAACTAGCTACCAATTTTTCACTCTTTTGAAGTGAGCCCTATTAGGAGCCAACCCTGTTAAAGGTTACAATACACATTGTTAGGTGTGACCTATTAGAGGATTTTAATCACCCTATTAGGAGTGGCCTTACTAGAGGTGTTTAGAATAATTCAACTAAACTGTTACCTTGTTAGAGGATTTACAAAATGGCTATTAAACTAACTCAATTAAGAGATTTGAAATCACTGCTACAATGGTTAGAAAGCAACAATGAGTTGACCTGAACAAGATGCAACTATATTTGCTAATTACAGGTTTCTGTTCTACATTATTAGGTCTTCCTTGATCAAATATGGCTCTACTGCTCCTTAGTGATCTCTGATCTCCTTCTAAATTTTCTTCCACAATAATCAATCCTCATATCACATTTATTCCATTATTTCACACACTCCTTTACAATTCGCAACTTAACTTCTTAATTATACCATTCAAATTGTCAAGTCAGCCCATTTACATTTTATATTTACCAAAAAACTATACACCAGTCGGCTACAAATATTATTCTAAACAAATAGATGTTATTTCAAAAATTGATGAAATCCTTTATTGGCTGACCCTGCTCGATAAATACTACTTCTAGAAATTTCCTAAGTTAACCTTCTTGACTTGGTTAACATTGCAACTTCTACAAAATCCTTTGGATATCAAGTCTACTTGGTAAGAACTGAATCCCTTCATGAGAGCTTAGTAAGAACTGTTTCTGCCACATTTCCTTTTATGACTGAGTGAGCTCGGTAAGAACTATTTTTGACACTTTTCCTTTGATGACTGAGTGAGCTTGGTAAGAACTATTTACTCAGTAGATACTACAAGTTTTCTTTACTAACCTTTTGAACTTGGTAGTTACTATGTTTTTCCTTGCTGACCTTTTGAGCTTGGTAATCATTGTTCTTTTCTTTGCTGACCTTCTAAGCTTGGTAGACACTATTCTTATGATTGATATGACATTTGTGTGACATCAAAGATAATACACAATTGAACAATTGTATCTAACAATCTCCCTCTTTGGCATTGATGGTAACACAACATGTCATAGTAGAATGAAATTTGAGAGCAAGTCTTTACTAACAAAATACTTCACTAAATACAACAAACTCCCTCTTTCATAATAATCTCTCCTTCTTACACAAACTCTTATTATTTTACAAATTTCAGAATGATATGACAATATACTCTCCCTTTTTGACAACACATGCCAAAGACAACTCAAAATAACTAAATAGCATTGTACCTGATGTACTGATTCATATGCAATATCTTCATTGGTTTGCTACATCAACTAATATATCTTAAATTCTATTCTTATTGATGCATCACTAGAACTATGTTTTAGTGAGCTTTAGAGAGGGGAATGACCCCTAACTTACCTATTAGATATAAAAATGTATCCTTAGGTAAAGGCTTTGTGAATATGTCAGCAACTTGTTCCTTTGTATGGACATATTCCAATATTATTTCTTTTTCTTGCACCAATTCTCTAACAAAGTGATACTTTATGGCAATATGTTTGGTTTTTGAATGCATCACTGGATTCTTGGAGACTATGTTATACAAAAGCATAATAAAAGGTTCTTTGATTTCTTGCTTCATACCTTCCAATAATTGTTTGAACCATACAATGTTTGAACAATTGACTACTATTGCAACATATTCAGCTTCTGCTGTGGATTGAGATGTACAATTCTACTTTTTACTTGTCCAAGAAACCAACGCTTTTCCAAGAAAGAAGGCTTCTCCACTTGTGCTCTTTTTGTCATCAATATTTTCTACCCAATCTGCATCAGTAAACACTTTTAAATCCAGATTTCCTCCAATTTTGTACCATAATCCATAATCTTCAGTTCCTTTTAAGTATCTCATGATCCTTTTGATTTCCGTCATGTGATTTTCTTTTGGTTTTGCTGAGAATCTTGCTACAATTCCTACTACAAGGGCAATGTCTGGTCTTGTGTGCACTACATATTGCAACTTTCCAATCATG
The DNA here is from genome assembly GCA_028749045.1 of Cupressus sempervirens. NCBI lineage: Eukaryota > Viridiplantae > Streptophyta > Pinopsida > Cupressales > Cupressaceae > Cupressus > Cupressus sempervirens. The sequence goes on along the minus strand of CM053789.1, from coordinate 72,842,067 downwards.
GATCTATACAATGTCTGATCTACTTCCTTAGATTCATCATCTTTGGTAAGTTTCAATCTAGTACATATAGGAGTTCCAATTGGTGTGCAGTCTTCCATACCAAACTTTTTCAGTATCTCCTTGATGTATTTAGATTGAGTGATGTAGATGTCATTCTTACTTTGTTGAATTTGAAGAACAACAAAGAATTTGATTTCACCAAACATTAACATTTCAAATTCCTTGTTCATTTTTTCTAAAAATTCTTTGCAAAGATCATCATTTTCTGTGAACAAAGTATCATCTACAAATATCTCTGCTAAAACAATCTTATTATTTGTTCCTTCCTTTATGTACAAACTACTAATACCATTAGTCTTTTGAAAATCAATCTGAATAAGATAGTTATGCAATCTTTCTCTAGGGGCTTGTTTCAGACCATATAATTCTTTATGTAGTTTGTAGACCATGTCTTTCTTGTTTTGATCAACAAATCATTCAGTCTATTCAATGTAAACCTCTTCATCTAATATGCCATTGAGAAATGCTGACTTGACATCCATTTGATAAACTTTGAATCCTTTGTATGTAGCATATGCAAGTAAGGTTCTGACACCTTCCAATCTTGAAATAGGAGCAAAAGTTTCTCCATAGTCTACACCTTCTTCTTGAGAGTATCCTTTGCATACCAGTCTAGCTTTGTTCCTTGACACTTTACCATCTTCATTTAACTTATTTCTAAATACCCACTTCATACCAATCACATTTTTGTCTTTAGGTCTAGGTACAAGAGTCCATGTTTTGTTTTTCTCTATTTGTTCTATCTCTACATTCATAGCTTCAATCCAACTTTCATTTTCTAATGCATCTTTGATATTTCTAGGTTCAAAATCAGCAAGTAAACAAGTACCTTTCAATTTACTTCTTGTCATTGTTCCTTCTGATTTATCCCTAATGATCTGATCTGGTGCATGATGCTTCTTCACATACTTGGCTAACATAGGCTCCTTTCCTTTTGAATGACTTGCATTGTTATCCTTTTGTGCTTCAATTTTAGGTTCTAATTCTGGTTGCTCAGGCTCGGTAGATGCTAGCTCGGTAGCTTTTGTTTGCAACTTGGATTCTTGCAACTCGAGAGGCATTAGCTCAGTTTGAACTTCCTGTGACTCAGTAATTGAAGACTCTAGAGTTGAGGATGCTTGATTAATAGGTATACTTTGCATTGTAGCAGGTTCAATTTAAACAAATCTCCTGTAGTCTTTAGGTTCTCTTTTTCTTTCTTCTTCAGATCTTTCTGCAAACTCATCAACTTTCACATGTGCACTTTCTATGACTTTTTGAGTAGATAAGTTCAAATATCTATATGCTTTGCTTTTGCAAGAGTATCCCAAAAATATTCCTTCATCACTCTTTACATCAAATTTACCTTTTCTAGATTCTTTCAAAATGTAACATTTGCTTCCAAATACTTTTAGATAACTTACATTTGGTTTGTAGCCATACCATAATTTATAAGGCATTTTGAATGAGTCATTTTTTAGTTGTACTCGGTTCAAGGTATGAACTGTAGTGCTGATAGATTCCTTCTAGTATTTGATAGCAATGCCTTTCTTAATCATTAAGGTTCTTGCACAATCCATGATAGATCTATTCCTTCTTTCTACTATTCTGTTTTGTTCAGGAGTTCTAGGTGCTGAAACCTATTTTTTGATTCCCCTTTCAATGCAAAAGTTACTGAACTCATGTGAAATGAATTCACCACCTCTATCAGACCTTAAGCATTTCAGTCTTTTGCCTGTTTCCTTTTCTACTCTAGCTAAATACCATTTGAACTTTTCAAATGCTTCTAATTTCTCTCTAAGGTACATGAAAATCATCATTCTTGAATAATCATCAACAAATAGAATAAATAATTTTTCACCAGTATAATTTTCAATGCTAATAGGTCCACACAAATTAGTATGCGCAATTTCTAGTACTTCTTTAGTCTGATAGTTCTTGCTTTTAAAATTAGTCTTTCCCATTTTACCAATTTGACAATTCTTGCATAGACCAACCTCAGGTTTCTTTATGTTAGGAATACCTCTTACTTTCCTGAATTTACTGATCTTTATCAAGTTGTCAAAGTTTACATGACACAACTTTTTATGCCATAACCAACTTTCTTCAATTTTAGCAATGAAACATGAGCATTCACCAATTTCAAGATAAAATAAGTTACCTTTTATTTGAATGTCTGATCCAATCAGCTTTCCTCTACCATCTAGAAATCTTGCTTTTCCATGCATAAATTCTACTTTGAATCCATTATTGAGTAGTTGTGCCACACTCAACAAATTATGCTTTATTCCTTCTACCCAATATGAATTATCACATAAAAGTTCCTTGATTAGTGAGATTCTTCCTTTTCCTTTTATACATTATTACCAAACCTTACACTGCCACCATCATAGTCTTCAAAGTATTCAAACTTAGTTTTATCACCAGTCATGTGATGAGAACAACCACTATCTATAATCCATGTATCATTTTTTCTTATGTGATAAATAAGTGTCATTTCTTCATCATTATCAGATTCATCTTTTAGAGCTATGTAAACAATTTTATCTTCTTCTTCATCATTAGAATCATTAGAATCTTTAGCCATGAAACATATTTTCTTAGCTTTATCCTTGAATGATTTGAAGTCCTTTTTTCCATTGCACTTGTGACCTTTCTTTTCATCCTTGTTTGGGCACCTAGCAACAATATGTCCAATTTCTTCACAAGAAAAAATAGATTAGAGGAACCTTGCCTTTGTATTTCCCTTTGCCTCTTGAATATTTTCTTGCTAGTAGAGCTTCAACCACCTCAAGATCACTGTCTGATTGTGGATCCTTCATCTTTTTCCCTTTTTCTTTGAGTGAAAGCTTGGCTTCAAATGTTGGTTCAAGGTTTTTGGTAGCTGGAACATAATTGTCATAGTTGTCTAGCTCAAATGCAGTCAATCTTCCAACTATGGCCTCTAAATTTATTTTGTGATTTTCCTCACATCTTCTTTCTTGAATTGCAGAGACTCTAATTGCATAAATGGGAAGTAGAGTTCTAAGAACTATACTTATAACTGTCTCATCATTGATATCTCCTCTAGATGCTTTGATTGCACTAACACATGCTTTAACTCTTTCAACATACTTTGCAATGTTTTCATCCTCTCTCATCCTCATCTAATCAAATTTTCCTCTCAAAATTTTTACTTTGGCTCTTCTCACATTATCATCTCCTCCATAGATTTATTTTAGCTTGTTCCACATTTTAAAGGTGGTTTTGCAATCCTTGATGTAATCAAATTATTCATAACTCAGAGTAGATGCTATATCTATGATCATGTTGTTGTGGGTCTTCTTTTCAGCAATATCATTGACAGATAATGTACCAGTAGGTTTCACATATTTTTCATCAAGTTACTTTATCCTTTTATCACCAATAGAAGCCAGATGAATCCTCATCAATCCTTGCCATGCTAAGAAGTTTTCCCTATTAAGTTTTGGAATTTCCCTGTTATAAGATATCTTGATCTTTGGCTTAGATCCTTGAAATCTTTTCCTACAAGCACCAAGAGCTTTGATACCAATTTTTGAAATAATAGATGGAGTAATTGAGAGGGGGGGGGGGGGGGAGGCAAGGCATGAATCAGTTACTATAAAATAAGTCCATAGATCCCTTAGATGTCTTAAAGATCTAGTTATTGTAGATATATTATAAACAAATGTTGTAACTCAGTATAATAAACTACTACTTATCTTCAGGCATTCATGCATGAAATTGAAAACAAAATGAACACAAGAGGCACCAGATTTAACGTGAAAACCCAATATGGGAAAAACCATCAAGTAACTAGCTACCATTTTTTCACTCTTTTGAAGTGAGCCCTATTAGGAGCCAACCCTATTAAAGGTTACAATACACACTGTTAGGTGTGACCCTGTTAGAGGATTTTAATCACCCTATTAGGAGTGGCCTTGCTAGAGGTCTTTAGAACAATTCAACTAAACTGTTAACTTGTTAGAGGATTTACAAAATGGTTGTTAAACCAACTCGGTTAAGAGATTTGAAATCACTGCTACAATGGTTAGAAAGCAACAATGAGTTGACCTGAACAAGATGCAACTAAATTTATTGATTACAGGTTTCTATTCTACATTATTAGATCTTCCTTGATAAAATATGGCTCTGTTGCTCCTTAGTGATCTCTAATCATCCTTTTGAATTCACTTCCACAATAATTAGTCCTCATATCACATTTATTCCATTATTTCACACACTCCTTTACAATTCGCAACTTGACTTCTTAATTATACCATTCAGATTTTCAAGTTGACTCATTTACATGTTACATTTACCAATAAACCATACACCAGTTGGCTACAAATATTACTCTAAACAAATAGACATTATTTCAAAAATTGATGAAATCCTTTATTGGCCAACCCTACTTGGTAAATACTACTTCTAGAAATTTCCTAAGTTAACCTTCTTGACTCTATTAACATTGCAACTTCTGCAAAATACTTTGGATACCAAGTTTACTCAGTAAGAACTGAATCCCTTCATGAGAGCTCGGTAAGAACTATTTCTACCACATTTCCTTTTATGACTGAGTGAGCTCGGTAAGAACTATTTTTGACACTTTTCCTTTGATGACCGAGTGAGCTCAATAAGAACTGTTTACTCAGTAGATACTGCAAGTTTTCTTTACTGACCTTCTGAGCTTGATAGTTACTGTGTTTTGCCTTGCAGATCTTCTGGGCTTGGTAATCACTATTCTTTGCATTGCTGACCTTCTAAGCTCAACTAATATGACATTTGTGTGACATCAAAGACAATACACAATTGAACAATTGTATCCAACAATTTGATGTGTTAATAGTTCACAATTAAACTTGTTGAAGCTATGTCTATGCTTGATGATGTTGCAAGTTTTGCTTGGGAGTGAGGAAATGAGGCTATGACAACCACTACTATCTTTATTGGGTTAGTCTCTTTACCATCTTAATTGGCTTCCTCTATAGCTTCTTCCTCTTTTTCTTTTTCATCATCCTTCATTAGCTTTTGATAATCAACCATGACAAATTGAGTGGAGTCTTCATCATTATTTTTGTCCTTATCACTATCATCATCATCATCTTTGATTTTCTCTTGATACTCACTTATTTTATGAAGATGAAATATATTTCTCCATGTGTTTGTGGCATTCTTCACAACATAATCTATATCCTTTATTAGAACTAGAAAAATATTGAATTTAAGAGTTATCATGTTCTCATGGTCTTTCAATGCCTTGTTTACCTCTACATCTGTCAAGGTGGATACCAACTATCTTAAGGTTTGTGTAAATATATCTTTGAAAGTCTACTTGGTATTCTCCCATCTTACCTTGATCCTCTCCAACAAAATAGTAGGGATTCGTGATGCTAGCTAGTTTGGAGAGAATTTCCATTTGCCCATCTTGTCCATGACCAGATCTTCAACTTCTTTTTTCTGTACTGGAGTCCTTGTCTCATACTTGAGAGCTTTAAAGCTATGCACACCAACACCTTCTCTTAGCACCTTGATCCTTTCCTAAAAAGTTGGAGGAGGTTAGTTGAAGATGACATCACCACCTTCCTTTTTTTCCTTCTTCCTAGATCTCCTAGTAAACACTCCAATGGATGGCTTTGGTGGCTTGGTGATGATCAACTTTTCTTTCTTCTTTACTACATTTTTGACTCCTCTTCATCCTCTATTTCTTCCACATCTTCTCCTTTTCCCTCAATCAACATAAGAGGTGTTCTTGATTTGAGTTTTGCTATCCTCCTCTTGCCTTTGTTAACCACCTAAGGAAGCTTGATCTCAAGCTCTATTCTTGCCTTTGCCTCATCATAGGTTCCAAATTAGGGTGCCTTTGGATCAACATGCTCATTCAATAGGGCTTAAATGATGTATTTTTTCTCATCAATGTTAACCTCATAGGGAAGATGTTTTACTCATATAGCTCTAGGTCTTACTACCTATATGTAGACTCTATCATTGTCTACCATAAAACAAACATCATTCTTATAGTCTTCTACTAGTTTCTTTGGTATTCAAAATCTATTATTAATCTTTTATTTGAAGACTTAAAAATAATTATCCATGATACTGACAAATGTTTCATCCATTTCTGAAATATATTCATTAATTTCATACAGAACTAGCACATCCTTTCTCCATACTACTGTGTCTTTTGAAGGGAAAAACTTTTGAACATAGAAAAATAAGCATGTCAACAATGAACCAAATTTAGAAGGATTATTCTTGAAAGTCCTAAGGGCTTTCCATATTTTTGTTTAACTACTTCAACAATAAATCTATTAGGTCATATGATAGATTATTCTTCACAACCTTGTATGCTAGGTCAACTGCCTCACATGACACACTATTGAGTCAGCTTGAACTATAAATCTTGTGTACTATGACATAGATGCAAAATTTCAACTCTACATCAGTCACACTACTAATTTTCATTCCGTAGCCATCCCATTTGGCTAGGGTTTTCTTTTCTACCTTAGCCTGACCTAGGGTTCTAGTGATTTTAGCTTTGGTGAGCATGGGGAGGCCAGTGATGTGATGAATCATTTTCTTGGTGATCAAGACTAGTTGCTCAAGCCATAATTGAATATTGTGAACTAAACTAAGAATGTATTCGATCCATTGTATTTGGAAGCTTCAAGGTAGGTGAGGAATATGAGTTAAACCCTTTTCTTCCAAATGTTTGTAATTAGGCTTAAGAATTCTGTTAACATAGAGTTCACCTATGGCATTATCCATTTCTAGGTTTCCAATCTCTTGAGTTGCACATTTAAAATGAGTGCAAGTATTATTTATGAGTAATACCTTTGGTGAGACTTGTGACTATTCTCCCTTCAAGTTGAGGGTTTTAGCTATGGCCAACACAAGTTTGAAATCAGGGGCTTTCTATTCAACACCTCAGACCAACATCTTTGACCTTTTTGTTGCCTTGTTGCTACTTGATTTCATGATGACTCAATAAGCAATTAAGACTTTGAAGGACTTAGCTACAAATTCTACTCAAAGTCAGTTGATCACTATGCAAATTACTCTTTTGCAATAATACTCAACATTCTTGCTCAAAATGAAGTGAATTTCTAGCCTTTTTTTATAAAACTTTGCCATTAATGCTCGATACAATGGTAGCTATGATGAAATTGTGTGCAATAGCCTATCATCCACTATCTATTTGGATTTCTCAGTAAAGGCTTCATAACTCAACAACCGAACGTATCCATGTAACTCCCAACTTTGCTTAGTAGAGTCCATGACCAAAGCTTGCTCATTAGAGAAGTCAAGTCGAGGATAACTATTACTGATCTCACTTGATGATCCTTTTGTATCTTAAATATTGATTTATATTTTTTCTTCCTTTCAATTGGAACTGTTAGAATTCTTTAGAATAACTGAGAGGGGGGAGGGTGAATCAGTTATTCAAGGTTCAATATGTCCAATTTAAAATTTTAACAAAACTATAGTAGGCCCATACATGCTACTATTCATCCAAGCCTTTACCTTTATCTTAGAAAATTATAGTGTAAATCAATATGCAATAATGAAACACATAGAATCAACACATAACACAAAGATTTACATGGAAACCCAATTTGGGAAAACCACCAGTAACATGCTACCTTCTTTTCCCACCCTTTTGAAGTGATACCCTATTAAAGGCCTACAAGGCTACCGAACACTATTAAATGTGACCCTATGAAAGGATTTCAACACCCTATTAGGAGTGTGTTTGGTTAGAGGACTTAAGAACATTCAACTTGGAATATCACCCTATTAAAGGATTTACAAAAGGCTATTAGGCACACCTAATTCCATGGGACTTTCAATCACCTTCTCAAAGGCTTCACCACTTAGCTATTAAGCTAACCTATCAATATAGGATTTCAATATCTAATACAATGGTAAGAAAGTATTAGAAATATTTGACCTGATACTAGTTGCAACTTAAACCTTGCAGATCTCATATCACACTTCAGTTCTTCAATCTTGCTTGGCTTTCCTTCCTTGCAGTTCTAATAGCTTGTTCACCCTTGAAGATCTATCTCCTTGAGTCTTCTACTTGTTATGCCAATGCATTCAACTGTATGTGGTCTCTTGACCAAATTAGAGTCTATATACTCTATTCTTTGTGTCTTTTCTTTGACACTTCTCTCTGACATTTTCTTGGCTTCCTCTATTAACCACACTCTTCCACTCTTTTATCTTTGACCTGTAACTCCTTCTAAAGAAGTTTTGTTCTTCATTTCCTACTAAATTCTTCCCTCTCTTAACTTGAATTGGCTTTGAGAGAAAATGATATTATTTTCCCTCCAAATTGCTTCTTCTAGAAACATTAAGATAAATCCATCTGTATTTGCCTAAAATTGGTTTGCATAAAACTTTATGACACCAGCTCATCATCCTTATCACCCAACTAGTTCACAAAATTCAATGTAACCACCTTATCATTTCTGATCTAGAAATTCTTTGATGTTTCAAATAATGCAGTAACTCGACACTATTGAAATACTGGTGCTCGACACATACTGCGTTACTCGACATCAACTATGTTATAACTGATGCTCAGCACCTAAACAATTTTACTCGACATCCACTATATTTTTCTGATGCTTGGCACTTGAAGACCCACTTGGCACTTGAAGACTTACTACTCAACACCCAAAAGTTACTTGGCACACACTAGATTTTGCATTTTCTTAGTTTCAACTAAAAATTTGCTTAGCTTGAACTAGCTTGCTCAACACTCACAGATGAACTTAGTTAAGCTTTGCAATTGACTTAGCTACAACTTACAATTCTAATGTATCTAAGTGTGTCCATCCTCTATATCTTAGAGTATGTCTTCAATACATTACTTTATCAATGTCTTAGCTGATCCTTATACTTCATTATAACAACATAACTTCAACCTTCTCTCTAGGTGCTCTAGTTACCTCTTATTGATTAACTCCTCCTTATCAATCAACTAAGTGATAGTACTTGGATCTTTTAAGAAATCATCATTCCTGCAAATAGAGAATTTGATATCAATGACAAAAATAATGATTAAAAACATTCTTTACCTATTCCATCATTCTTCTATCAATGATATTTTCAATCATTTCCAACAATCTCCCTCTTTGGCATTGATGGCAAACCAAACTGATCAATTGGTTAAGTTGATCAACTTAGTTACCACCAAATTTATATGCCAAATAGAAAACTTGTTTTCTTTACATATTCATTCCATATCTCCCTCTTTGTATCATATCTCCCTCATTTGTTGATAAAAATTGAATCCTTTGTTCTACTTCTCCCTCTTTGTTGTTGCATCCTTTTTCTATATGTCTAATCCTTTATAGTTGTGTGTTGATCTGTTTCTCATCTCTCCCTTTGATCTACTATTGATTCATTTCTCATAAATCTCCCTCTTTGAAATTAATGCCAAATATTTAGCATCTTGAATATGCTTGGTATAAGCGTTGCATATCCAATTTTCTCCCTCTGGCACCATGCTTGTGATTGATTTGGAGTTTTTGTAACTATTAACATCCTCTACATCATTCTTCTGATATTTCAATGATCAACTCCTTTTGATGTAGGGAAACTTTTATGTTGCTCAAATAGCTTGGCTTAGGCCTTTTACCCCTAACTTATGTCTAAGATACTCATAAGCATCGTTAGGTAATGGTTTAGTGAATATATCTGCAATTTGTTTCTTTATGTGAATGTATTCTATCTTCATTTGCTTGTCTTCTACCAACTCTCTAACATAGTGATACTTGATTGCAATGTGCTTTTTTTTTGCATGGATTACTGGATTCTTGGATATGTTTATAGCACTTGTATTATCACAATACAATATCACTAGCTTGGTTATCTCTTCCTTCATTCCCTTCAATAGATGCTTGAGCCATACAATGTTTGTGCAATTGATTGTTGCTACTACATATTCTACTTCTACCACGGATTGTGATGTACATGTTTGTTTCTTACTAGTCCAAGTAACTAGCCTCTTTCTTAAGAAGAGTGCTCCTCCACTAGTGCTTTTTCTATCATCAATATTTCCTCCCTAGTCGACATTAGTATGGGCATTCAACTCAAACTTATCACTCCTCTTGTAGTATAAAACAAAGTCATCTGTCCCTTTGAGATATCTCATTATCCTTTTTACTAACATGAGATGGTTTTCTTTAGGATTAGTAGAGAATCTTGCCACTATTCCAACTGCTAATGCTATGTCTAGTCTGCTATGTACAACATATTGTAACTTTCCACTCATGGATCTGTACATTGTCTGGTTGACTTTAGCAGATTCATCATTCTTGGATAACTTGTGTCCAGTTGCCATTGGTGTGCTGACAGGTTTGGAATCCTCTAGACCAAATTTCTTGAGTATCTCTTTGATATACTTTGATTGGGTCACAAATATACCATGTTTCAACTGATGTACTTTCAATCCAACACAGAATTTTATTTCTCCAAACATTGACATCTCAAATTCATGTTTCATCTTGTTAGAAAAATCTTTGCTAAGCACTTCTTTTCCTCCAAATATTATGTCATCCACAAAGATTTCTGATATAAGGATGTCCTTAGCTTCTTTTGATTTGATGTACATATTGCTATTGTCATTAGTTCTTTCAAAGCCTATTTGCACTAGATACTTATGAAGTCTCTCATACCAAGCTTTAGGAGCTTGCTTCAACCCATATAGAGCTTTATGTAGTTTTTAGACCTTGTTCTTGTTTTATTCATCAACAAAACCTTCTGGTTTCTCTATGTAGACTTCCTCTTTTAGTATACCATTTAAAAATGTAGATTTTAGATCCAATTGGTAGAATTTGAAACCTTTATAAGTATCATATGCAAGTAAGGTTCTTACTCCTTCCATTCTTGCTACAAGGGCAAAATTTTCTTGATAATCCAATCCTTCTTCTTTGCATACCATTTGCAGACTAATCTTGCCTCATTCATTGTGATCTCACCATTTTCATCTAACTTGTTTTTAAACACCCACTTGGTTCCAATCACATTCTTATCTACTAGTCTTGGAACTAAGGTCCATATCTTGTTTTTCTCAATTTTCTATATCTCTTCTTTCATTGCATTGTACCATTATTCATCTTGTAGAGCTTCACTTACTATTTTGGGTTCTACTTTTCTGCATAGACATGTCTCACTTCTAAGCTTATTCCTTGTCATTGGTCTAGTCTCTTTGTTTCCAATAATCTATTCTGCAGCATGGTGTCTTCTCACATACTTTTCCAATATTGGTTCTCTCCTTGTTTCCATGTTTGTCCTTTCAACATCTAAATCACCATGCATATCTCCATAAGGTGATTCTTCATCTCTTTCATGTGTGTTGTTCTCTAAGTCTGAATGTGCATTTTCTATATTTTGCAACTTAGCATCTGAATGCAACTTGACATTCATTATCTATGACTCAGTAGATACTAAAGTTTGTTGTTGATTTTCATTTTGATTTGCAACTTCACCTTCATTAGGCATTCCTTCATAGAAGTATATAAAGGACTTGTATTCCTTTATTTTCTTGGTCCTTTCAACATTTTGGACTTCTGCATGCTCATCAAATTTTACATTTGTGCTTTCTACAACTTTCTTAGTGTTAAAATTTAAGCACTTATAAGCTTTTCTTCTAGTGGAATAACCAAGAAATATGCCTTCATTGCTTTTAGCATCAAACTTTCCATTCCTAGGCTCTTTAATCATATAGCACTTCCATCCAAATACTTTGAAATTTTTAACATTAGGTGAATGACCATACCATAACTCAAAAGGTGTTGCATGTGTACCTTTCTTGATTTGAACTCTATTGAGTGTGTAGATTGTAGTACTTACAACTTATTTCTAGTACTTGAGTGCAATGTTCTTCTCCATCATTAAAGTTCTAGCACAATTAATTATTGATCTATTTCTTCTTTTTGCTATACCATTCTATGGTGGAGTACTAGGTGTTGATGTCTATCTTTTGATTCCTTTGTTATTGTAAAATTATTCAAATTCTCTTGATGTGAATTCACCTCCTCTAATAGATCTTAGAAATTTTAGGCTCCTTACTATCTCCTCAACTCTAGCCAAGTACCATTTGAACATTTGGAATGCATCGGACTTTTGTTTTAGGAACATGACTATCATCATTCTTGAGTAGTTATCTAAAAATAATATTATGTATCTATCACCTTTGTAGCTTTGTACTTCAATAGGACCACACAAGTTAGTATGAACTAGATCTAATACTTCATTGAAAATATAAGTCTTGCTTTTGAAATTGGACTTTATCATCTTCCCTAGTTGACATTGTTTGCACATTGTGTTGTCAGCTTCTTTAACTTTGGCAATCCTCTAACTTTCTTCTATTGATGTTGATTAGATTGTCAAAGTTTACATGACATAGCCTCTTATGCCATAACATATCATATCTAGGTAAAACAGATTACTCCTAGTCTGGTCACCTTTTCCTATTAAGCTTCAATTAAAATCATAGATCTTGGCAATCCTATTTTCAAATTCTACCTTGCATCCTATGTTGCCTAACTATGATACACTTAGCAAATTATAATTTAGGCCTTCAACATAGTATGTGTTATCACATGTTATCTTTTTAGTAAGCTTAATGCTACCTTTTCCTTTGATTAGGCATGTCGCATTATTACCAAATCTAACACTATTACCATCATATTGAGTGAAGGTAATGAACTTTAACAAATTGAGATAATTCTTGCAATAATCCAATTACCATTTAATTCATCAAATATGATCTAATTTCATGCATGCAAAACTTAAAACATAAAACATTCATAACACTTGAACGCAATAATTTTGGTGACCCAAAAACCTTCCAAATAGAAAGTAAAACTAGAATGGGGATGATACCCATGAAAATTCAACTACAACATAAAGTTGGTTGGTTAAGGCTTACATTGATCACTTTTGATGATCTACCCTGTTAGGAGCAATTAAGAATACTAGGTCCACCTTGTTAGAAGTTTTACAAATATACAATGAAGTGTGCACTTGGTAAAGAGATTTAAGAAAAGGCTATTAAATCTACCTTGTTAAAATATTTGAAGCTAGTTCATCTATTAGGATAAAATAGTAGATCTCTAATTTACAATTGAAATGCTAATAGAGATTCCTTGAAGTACTAATCACCTTCATGTGATAGATATGACTCTGATTCTGCTTTGTTGATATGGCCTTACAATACACTTGTTTTGCTATTGATTCACATTCGCATGCTTAATGAATTATATCTTACATCATATATTTCACACTTTCTCACACAAACTTAGAAATGATACAATACATTACATATATCAATACAATTTACATAATTAAAAAGTCAGCCATCATACAAGTTAACACCAATATTACAAAGTCGGCCCAGATGTAGATACTTAGGTTTTGAAAACTGACTTGGTGGAGTTATGATGCTTAAAATCCACTGTCATTACTTAGCATCATCATGCACTAGATAGAAGTAGAAAATTGCTCCATACTAATCACTTCATTGTAGTCATGAACATGATATATACTGGTGACTCAGTAGATACTATGTAACTAGGTATAAACTGAATTACTTGTTTACCATGACTACACTCGGTAAACACTAATCCTCATATAACTCAATTAATACTGGCTTCACTTTACATATATTGCTGGCTTGACATAAACTACAAATCTTGGTAACCACTAAACTACTTGGGTTGAACTATAGACTTTACATTGACTGAATTCACTTGGTAACCACTAGAATGCTTAGTATGAACTATAGTGCTCAGTGGCTACTGAATTACATGGAAAACACTATAGAATATTCATTGAGCTTGATAGCCATATAGAATCTAAATAAGTGTTTTCACTAATAAAAAGCTTGATTGAATGTCAACAAATCCCTCTACTTCAAACAAGATATTTCTCATGAAACATTTATTTAATATGAAAATGGTAGAAGGTGGATCTATTGTAGATCATTTAAATGAGTTTAATACTATTACTAGTTAGTTATCTTCTATGGCTATTTATTTTGATGAACAAATTAGGGCTCTCTTAATTTTATGTTCTTTTCTTGAAAGTTGGAATGGCTTGGTAATGGTGTGAGTGATTCCATTTTTAGATCTAATACTTTAAATTATGATGATGTGATTGGTGTTAATTTGAGTGAGGAAAATCTTAGGAAATTCTCAAGTGGATCTACATTAGGAATTCCTTTGAATGCACAAAGTAGAGATAGAATGACTGAGAGAGGAAGTAATTTTAGAAGTCACGGGAAATCAAGAGGAAAGTCAAAAGGGAAGAGGTATCAATCAAGAGGACCAAACAACTACTGGTACTGTGGGAAACTAGGGCATAAGAAGAAAGATTGCTAGACTTGAAAGTAAAATGAAGGAGAAAAGAAAGATGGAGACAAGGAGGAAAATGTGGTAAGTAAAAAATTTGAAGAGGATGGTTTACTTCTATCTTTAGAAAGTGTTCATGATTCATGGGTTTTAGATTCTAGTGCTTCATTTCATGCTACACCTCATAGAGGTTATTTCATTGATTATTTATAAGGGGATTTTTGTCTTGTTTATTTGGGGGATAATGAACCCTATCAGATTGCTAAAAAGTTAAAAGCTAAGATTAAGTTGCAGAATGAGAATCATTGGCTACTACATGAGGTAAGACATATTCCAAGGCTGATTAAGAATTTAATTTTAGTAGGGCGATTCGGTGATGAGGGTTGTAGCTACTTTTAACAATAAAAATTGGAAGGTTTTAAAAGGTTCCCTTGTAGTAGAAAAAGGTTTGAAAGTAGGCACCTTATATCTTTGTACAAGTCATGTTGTTCCTTCTACTTTAATTGTTTCAAAGAAAAATAAATGTTTAGGAATAGTTGTTGTAGTTGAGAAAGGAAAACAAATAGCTGTTTTAGACTTTGATACAACATTCTAGCACAATAGACTTGGGAACATATGAAAGTACTTCATTAAAATAAAGTTTTACTAGGTTTGAAATGTGTTAATATGGATTTCTATGAAAGTTTTGTGCATGGGAAACAAAAGAGAGTGAGTTTTGTGAAGGCTAGGAAGGAAAATAAAAGAGAAAAATTAGAGCTTATACATATAGATGTATGGGGACTAGCTTAGGTATCCTCCCTTGGTGCCTCTCATTATTATGGTACATTTATTAATGATGCAACTAGAGAAGTATAGATTATTTCCTTAGACAAAAATTTGATGTATTTTGAACTTTTTAGAAATGGAAATGTTTGGTTAAAAATGAGATTGGAAAAAAATTAAAATGTCTTAGATCTAATAATGGTGGTTAGTATTGTAGTAATACAATACTGATTAGTATAGGTTATGTATTTATTTTTAGTACTACAATACTGATTATTATAGGTTTGTGAGGTATCTGTGACCTAGGTTTATAGGTTATAGAAGGTTAATGCTTTATCCACTACAAAGGTAACATATGTTGCTACTACAGAGGTGGCCAAGGAGGTGATATGGCTTCAGTTCTTCTTGGTTGAATTGGGATGCCCTCAGTGGGATAATTATTTGTTCACAAATAGTCAGAGTGCCATTCATTTTACAAAAAATTTAACTCTACATTAAAAGACAAAACACATTCAATTGCAGTACCATTTCATTCAGCCAGTTTTTGATGATGGACAGTTAAGGATGGAAAAGATACATATAGATGAGAATCCAGTAGACATGTTTATAAAGGTAGTGACAAAGGGGAATTTGAATTCCTCTTCAACTTTAGTTGGTCTTCTAGACTAGAATAAAATAAAAACAAATTCTAGGGTGGTTTGATCTAGTGGGAGCCTTGTCTGGTAGTGGTATTGCTACATGATTAGTCTCCAAGTGGGAGATTGTTGTCTAGTGTGGAGTCTAATTAGTCCCCAAGTGGGAGATTGCTAGTTTGAGGTGACTGATTAGGGAAGTATTGTACATACTTCATAAATTCTTTAGGGTTTGAGGAATCAGTCTAAAAATAATTTGGGCTACTATTCGTCAATTGGCTATTGCTTATATTTTTCCAATTTATGGCTGACATGTTGTAACTAATTTTAACCCTAAAGAAGAAAAACTACTCTTATAAATGGGCTTAGGATTAGGGATTGTCTCATAAGGTGTGATACAAAAATTTCTTCTTGTAGCTATATTGAGCCATAAGGGATTACTGATTATAATCAAGTTGTAATCATTGGATAGTAACAATATTAGACTTCATGTTTGGTGGACATAGCCCAAGGTTTGGGTTTAAGTATTGGTGTCTTGTATTCTTTTCTATCTGATCCATTATTTGCTGATATTATTTATAGTTGCATGTAATTGTTATTTCTATGTAAGGTTTAATCATACAAAAGAAGAAAACAAAATCCACTAGATACTCCCAAGAGTATAAGGTGACTATGAATTCTTCTATCATCCTATCTAGCTTAATAGTAGAACTATCAGCATGCTAAACTATGGTGGGTGTCTCTTTGAGGCCAATTATATGCAATTGAGACAATACCTCCTTTGTCATAACATTTATAGATGCTCCTAGGTCAACTAAAGCATTTTCAACCTAAGTTACATTTATAGTGTCTGTAACTACATGACTCATAGGGTCAAAGTATTTAGGTACAATTAATTTCTCTAGCATCAAATTGGACAATTGTCCTAGGACATGAATATTTTTTGGATCCTTCTTCTTCCTCAATTTTTTAATGCATGCTTCCTTAATAGCTTTAATATAGGCAAGAACTTCTTTGATAGCATCCAATAATGTTATTTTAACTATCATTTGCTTTAGCTGATTAAGAAAATCAATGACTACATGGTTTTCTATGGACCCAGTTTGTTCCATCAATCTTTAGGGAAATGTAGGTTCTTTAGCTATAGGAGAGGTCTACTTCCTTGACTCATTTGTTTGTTGAATTAGAGAACCTTCAAATTTAGTTATTATAGGATTTTGGGGTAAAGGGAGAGTAGTGCTTGATCTTAAGTGGATATGATTCAAGGAGATGGTATAGCTTTATTGTGATGGTAGTTTGGTATTGTTGGGATTAGGATTAGGCTGAACTACCAATTGAGACAACTTAGGAGGAGCATTAGTGGTTGTAGAAGTAGTCATTAAAGCCTACTATTGAGATAGTGGCATGCAAACTTTCTGAATAGGTTGTGTATTCCAATTCTGAGGTTGAGCCGCCAACCCTACTGAGGTTGTTTCCAACCCTACTAGGGTTGTTGCCAACCATGTTGGGGTTGTTGCTAACCTTGCTAGGGTTGTTTCCAATTATTATTTCCACTAAAACTAGAATTCTTCCATTCATTATTATTATTATAACTTTGAAGAGGATCTTGTGGCATACCTTGTCTTTGAGCCCATGGTCTCCATTGAGAAATGTAAATAAATTCTCCATTTTCATCAATGACTTTAAACTCCATAGGCATTGGTTGCAACTCAAGGCTTGCAATAGACTTGCATTTGCAGTTTCTTTTCTTCTCTCTATAGTGCGGACAATATTAAGCTAAAATGGTATCATCTTCATCATTCTTCCTTCTAACCTGCATTGTGTCTAATTAAGTGGATATATCATTAATGATGTCTTTCTTTAAATCTGACAATAGATTAGGTAACTCCATTTTTTATACCCCTTAATTACCATTAGTCTTTTGTGATAGGTCTCTATGTCCCCTACCCTTATCCATAGTAGCCTATGAATAATTCAAGCATATGTTTTATATATCAATCCAATTTTTTTGAGTGATATATCCTCCTTCCATAAGGTCTAAAGATTTAATAATTCTATCATTTATATAGAAACATGAAGGATGGCCCACTACCCTAGGATGCTCCTAAATTTGAATGGTTAACTTATTAATATTATTTTTTGGTGTACATGGGGTGTGCCACAACCTAGCCCAACTGTGACTAGTGACCAATGCAAGATAGGAAAAGACTAGTCTTAGATGCATGAGATCAGTTTCCCGCTAGATGACTCACCTCTTGAACTTGGGAGAGACTTGAACCCGAGAGCATGAGGAACTACTCACAACCTTAGGCTAACACATCTAGTTGTGCCAACTCAAGTTAACTTATAGTGAACAAATTAGCTCTAAACAAAAACTTTTCTCAACATTCCATCTATCAATAAAGATAGTCAAACTGACCTAAATGTGACAAAAAATTAATTACCTAGAAATGTCCAAAAGAGATGGAAGAAAAACTAGTAAAACAACCCACCATTCAAAACCATATTTTCTACACATCATCATGTGCAAAGCCCACAAGCTAGACCTGATTCAACAACTACCTATAGCTTTGATAAGATGAAATGAGCTCCAATGGTGTACCCTAATTATTCTACATTTACAAATAAAATTAAAATTCCTTTTTAGAAATGGCCTAAGAAAAGGATGGCCACCTTGGTTACATAAGTTGTGAATTTTAATTTCAAATTGACATAAAGAGTGTGTCCACATGTGTCATGTTAGCATAACAGCCAATCATAGATCATTGACTTGATATAATCAAATTTGAAAATTGGTTTTAATTTTACTTTGGCTCATTATCACTTGTTAAAATTCACATATCCATCTTCATGTGTAGATACACCATAATTGGTGAAGGCTATGATTAGCACTTTAAAAAGTCAAACCTTATGTGCTAAATCCATTCAAATTAACTTGTCAAGTTGGTGCCTTGTCAACACTTCAAAATCAACATTTAATAAATTGATAGGATTATAGTGTGTTGTATAAATAATAATAATGAGCACATTTAAATATGCTTAATAAAAGTATCATCATAAATTCCATGTAGCACTATTAGTTCTTGTGAGTGAAAACTATATAAAATGCCACCCTTGAATGAAAATCTGTTTCATATGTAAAATATTTATATCATCAATAAAAGAATATTGCTTGCATCTTTAGACATCATTGAAATATATCATATAGTAAATTATCATCAAAACATTGATATTCCAATTGAACCACAACTAACTAATAGATATGTATGTGACACTATTAAATATAAATAAATGTGTGTGTGTATATATATATATATATATATATATATATATATATATATATATATATATATAATAGGATCAATTCTAACATATGCCATAGTAGTGAGCAAGTAGAAGTCACTATGTCATAATAATGTTGACTTGATCATTCTCATATATGTAAAATTCAAATGCTAGGAACATATGAAATAGAAAAAATGAAAGGGGATAAATGTCCAACTGATATGTAGAAATCCAATCTTGTAGTTGTGAACCAAAGAAGCAGATAACTCTGTACACAAACTTAAAGCATCAGTATCATTTGAAATCAAAAATATGAATATGTTGTCAAGTTGAATACCATAATTATTCAAGGATATCATTTTTTTCATCAAGGAAAAACACAAATGACAAAAATGGTTTTATTTGACTTTTTCTCTAGTTTAATGTCGAGTTGAAAAAGAGCAAGTTGTTTGCAATTTTCAATTGCTTTATCTATTATGGTTGCATAGTAACTATTACAATTTTATGCACAAAAACATCATGTTAATGGAAGCTTGTCATATTCCAAGATAGTCAAGGGACTATATTAGCAATAACTTTTTTAAAAAAATTAAAAGTGTCTCTATTGGGAAGGTTTTATTTGTATTAACAATAAATTTATATGAATCATCCACATGAAATTACCAACTTTTAGGGTCTACGGTCTTACAATTATGCACATTATTATTATTTCTATCTTATAGAGAGGTTCCCCTATTCTCTATCAACAAAAAATGTATGAAAATTACTATTGCAATCACAGATTATTAATTTCTTCTCTTAAAAAATCATTTAACTTCCATAAATAAAGTCATAGCTAATATCAAAAAATAGCACAACCGCAAGTTTGCCAATAAAATACGGAAAGAAATATGAAACACAATGAACAAAATATTTTTAGACAAATTGTCCCTAGAAAAATCCATATGGGAAAACTAGTTTTATAGATGAGAAATTACATTATACTTCTAGAAATCAAGAGATACAAAATTCCTTGCCTCTTATTGGTAGAACTCTGGCAACCTCGCAATTTCTAAAACTGATATTCCCCATTGCTATTGCCAATGCTATCACTTCACTCTTTCTCACACTAAAAGACTATTTATTATTATTATAAATTCATTTTCCAACACTAGAAATGCTTCTCCAAATGCCCCCTAACCCCGTTTTATACTACTCCTCTTGGAAAACCAATGGCTGAGATTGATTCTTTATTGATGGTCAAGATCAAATTAACAACCCTAATCAACTTTGTTTCTAATTTCTTCTAAAAGGAGTTAAATATTTAATAAATAATTTTCCCTACTCTAATTAATTAGTTATGAAAACTATTATTTACCAAATATTAGCATGAAAATAAGCAATTGTCCAAAGATAACAAACTAACACTCCCTTTTAGCAAGGAAGTTGTTCTGCATAACACCCAACTTATCTTTGAAGAAGATGAATTTATCCTTTCCCAATGCCTTAGTTATTATGTCATCTACATGCTTCTCTATAGGTATGTACTTGTTGATAAATAAAATAGTATTGACAAATGAGTGTCAACACACTTAACCATTTTCATATGAATGTTGAGTACATAGTGTATGCTGAGTTAGAATTTCAATTAGTGCTAAGTCACAGTTAGTGCCAAGCAGATCATAGTGTAGTATATGTTGAGTGATCCAGAATTGTTTATGTGCTAAGTAACAAACATAATATATGTCAAGAAATTCAGAAGTAACATGTAATGAGCTATATAGGATATAAAAAGTGAAAAGTGAAATAGGAAACATAGTTGATGTTGAGCAATCTAGAAATAGTATGTGTCAAGCATCAGTAAAATTATATGTGCCGAGAAACATAGGATCAACATAACAGTTTGTGCCATCACAAACCAAGATGTAAAATGGTTATGCATGACTCATGAATAGATAAGGAGATAAGATCAAATCCTTCCATTCATCTATAATTCAACATGTAGCCAATCAGAAAATTAGAGTGAGCATTCAACCAATAGGTGAAACAAAGGATTTGAGCAGAAACATTTTAATAACCAATGCATAACTAACCACTAATCTTTATAAGGAAGTCATGACACCAATGAAAATTTTTTTGAAAGAAGAAGAAGAAGCTGAAGTTAATACTAAGGTTGTTGTAGAGTAGAGGTGTCAAGGATTTAGTGGAAAGGACAACATTTACACATCAAGTTGATCAGAATAGAACAGGGGACATATTTAGAAGTTTAGATCTAGTAGAGATCAGTAAAGGAAGAGAAGATCAAGTTCGTAAGACAAGCAATTAGAGATTGCATTCAATCAAGTGTAATGTTCTAATACTCTCTCATAATTGTATTAGAAGTTGAAATCCTATAGTGTTAGGTTAGCTTAATAGCTAGGTAGGAGTTCCTTTGGAGAAGGATAGGAGAGCCTTTGGAGAAGGCCAAGAAAGTCCTATTAAGTTAGGTGGGTTTAACAACCTATATGTAAATCCTTTAACAAGGTGACACTTCATGTATAGTGTTTATAAAATCCTTTCAATAGGTCACATTTGATAGTGTGTAATGCCTTTAACAGGGAAAACCATCAAAAGTGGTTGAACTCATTACTACAATAATTTTTGTGGGTGTCATCCCCACCCCAGTTTTACCTTATTATTCCTAGAGGGTTTTTGGGTCACCAAAATCTCATGTGTCATGTGGTGTTGCATGCTTACTTTTCATGATTATTTTAAAATGTTTATATGCATGCATGTTAATTTCAGTTATATGTCATTGAGGGTTTGAAAAGGATAAAAAGCTATTACTTCTTATTCACCAACCCCCCCCCCCCCCCCCCCCTCTCTCAGAAGTATTCTTCCCATTTAGGCATTCCAACAATTGGTATCAGAGCTTAGTTTTATCAAAGTGAAGCCTAATAGCTTGGAGAAAAAGATCCAAAGATGGAAGCCTTAAAACTTGAGAAGATCATTGAAAACCAACTGATTGATGTGCACCTCACTCTACACAAGGTAGAGGAAGATAGAGAGGAATTAAGGAAATCCCTAAAAAGAAAAAAAGACATGGCTATAGTAGAGAATGACATACACTACAAAGAGATTGACACCACATAAGTATTCACCAATGGAGACTCTAAAGAGTGTGATGCAGCAATAGTAGAACTAATGGAGAAAAATAGAGTACAAACAGAAGAGATAAGATCTCTTAAGATGGAACATGAATCACAAGCCATGATGCTATGTGAAATCACTGAAAAAAAGAAAAAAGAAGTTGAAGAAAAATTTATGCTTGGAGATGATAATAGAGACCTTGCAAATAGACTTGAGGAGAAGTCCACTGAACTCACAAAGATTTCAAACATGTAGCTAGATACACTTAGCCGAATGATGAATGTTCATCACAAACTTAACATGAAAGACATTAAGATCTCTACTCTAAGAATGCAAAATGAACAATTTCAAAATGAGTTATAAAGAGAGAAAGAGATAATAGAGAACTTCAACAAGTCAAGTTAAGCTATAAGGCACTTTGAACATTTACTAAAATCTCCAAGATCAAACAATGATACATCAGGACTTGGATTCACTAGTACTGAAGAAGGTGAAACATCAAAGAGTGTTGAACAAAGGAGTGACAAAGGTAAGAACTCAAAGCCCACTTGTCATTACTATAATAAGAAATGAATGACATACTACTAATATTTGTAGAAGTAGAAAGATTAATCAGTAGAAAACACCCAAAAGCCAAGGGTATTGTCACAAGTGCAACATGCAAGGACATATGACATAAGACTACAAGATTAAAGTCACAAGGACACAAAGATTTGATGGTCACTACTACAATTGCAAGAAGTATGGACATAGAGCCTTTGAGTGTAGATCAAAGCCTATGTGGACACCAAATCAGCATGCAAAGAGATACAACTATGCACACTATTACAACTGGGACTACAATACAAGGAAGAGTTGTCACTATTGTCAAGAATATGGACATGTACCTCAGAACTACATTAGAATACACTTCAAGGGGAACTACATTTTTTCACTTGCTTGAAGACTAGATATGTTTGTAGGAATTGTCCAACAAAGGTCAAGGCACCCAAGACTGAAGTCAACAAGGGCAAGGAAAAGGTTGATGAACAACATATCAAGGAAAATATGAAGAAGACATGTCAAAGAAGAGATAAATCAAGTACATCCAATGGAACGGTCACTTCAACCAAGAGGTCAAGTGATCACAACACATCCAGCTAAGCACAAGATAAGCCTATAGGGTTGATACATATAAAGATGTATCATACATTAGCCCAAAAGAACATTGAAGCATAGAAAAGAGGAAATTTGCATGAGTTAAGATGTCAAGACAAAAGTTGGAAGATGATGCCAAGTTACCTTTGGTTGCTAAGTAAAACTCCAATGTGAGCTGAGTTGAATAGTTTGGTTACTACCAAGTTAAACTTGATAATGGTTGCCAAGAAATTGACAAAGTTAGTAGTGTTGGGTGATGCGACGCGCTCCCCTGCCCACAGGTGGTTAATTATGTGGTGTTCCATGTTCACTAAGAGTCATGGCTTTTTGGTGCAACGGTAAATGGGCCCTACAATTGGTATCAGAGCCTGGTTTTGGCTTGGTCATGGGTTCAAATCTCCCCGGTGCCTTCCCGACCCGCGTAAGCACCTGGTATGCGCATCGAGGGGGAGATTTTTGGGTGATGCGACGCGCTCCCCTGCCCACAGGTGGTTAATTATGTGGTGTTCCATGTTCACTAAGAGTCATGGCTTTTTGGTGCAACGGTAAATGGGCCCTACAAGTAGATGTTGAGTGATAGTGACTATCAAGTAAAATTGAATGGATGTCGAGTTGGAAAATATTTTGGAAGCTGAGTGATAGCTGTATGCAAAAATTCATTAAATGCTAGGTTTTAAACCTAATAAATAGTGAAAAAATCTCATTTTTTATCATTTGAATGAAGAGAAATTAAGAGAAGAGTGATCAACTGATTTCCTAGTGATCAAAAGGAAATTTGCAAAAATATAATAGCTACCCATGTCAACTTCATTGATT
The DNA here is from genome assembly GCA_028749045.1 of Cupressus sempervirens. Classification (NCBI taxonomy): domain Eukaryota; kingdom Viridiplantae; phylum Streptophyta; class Pinopsida; order Cupressales; family Cupressaceae; genus Cupressus; species Cupressus sempervirens. The sequence goes on along the minus strand of CM053789.1, from coordinate 72,817,922 downwards.
TACCAAGTATTTTATTCAAGTGTTGAGCTATGTAGTTTATACAGTTTGTTTATACAGTAAACTCTAGTTTGGTTAGCTATGGCATCTGGTTCTAAGTCAAGTAAGGGAAAGGATAGTTTGGAAATTCAATTGGTTAGTAATGAAGTCAAGCAACCTGAGTTTGAACCAATCCTAGAGGTGGCATACAAGAATGATCTTGTTGGTGCCCTATCTGCCATTCTTGATAAATTTGTCATGGTTTGGGATGTATGCAAGTGTTACAATTGCAAAATAGGGGCAATATGTTATTTGGGGATTGCCAATGCATATGAGAAGTTTTGTGTTGATAGGAAGCTAAAAGATGAGTTTACCATAGTCGAGAAGAAAACTCTGACTAAAGCCCTAGCTTTCCCAATAGTCTTTAAAATTGAATGGATTAGGATTGTCCTAAGAAAAATCCATGATGGAGCTTTCTAGCTAGAGACTAGCCCAATGAAATTCACTAAGAAAATTGTCAATAGGGTTACTGGATTCCAAACCTTAGATTGGCCTAAGACCCTAAGGAGTGATAAGAGGGAGGCTATTGAAAAGAATACTAGAGCCAAATGGAACAATAGGGAATGACAATTGATATAATCAAAGAACCCCTAATTGAATTTGTAGTAAGGGTTATATCCCACAATTTCTACCAATCAAGTAGGATGAACAATGTACCCTGCATAGCAGTGGATGTGGCCTATAAACTTGTAAAGAAGGACCATACCTATGATCTTGCCAAGTTGATGATATAGAAAATAAATGGAAACCTAGGAGGCATAAGGAAATCAAAAGGGGCTCAGTGTAAATTCAGTGCAGTATCGGTATGCATGTTCTTCTATGTGATGAAGGAATTTCCCTCAGTTGGAAATGTAAGTTGGGATCAGGATAAATCCATAATTGAGAAAATAAATGGACTCATTGCACAAATGGGTGAATACTTTGATGCCCAAATGACAAGCTACTTTAAGGACTTCAAATAGTCCATGAAACAAAGAATGAGAATCCCAGTCTCATTGGTGGAGGAATATGTGAATGAAATTTGTTTTCTGCTAGACATTGACTACACATATGTCCAAGTAGTCATCCAGAGAGTAAGATGGCTTAGACCATTGGGATATGAGCTTGATGTAGACAAAACTTTAGAAGCCATCACAATATTTCTTGTAGAGGAAATTAATAAAGTTGCAAAGCACTTTGGCACATATGATGTTGTCAAATCAAAGGTGGTGATAGACCTCAAGAAAGCAAGTGCAGTCAAGAGGAAAGATAAGCTTGTTAAGAAGCTTAAAACAAAATTTGGGGTAGACCTAGGAGAAACAAGGACTATAGAGGAAGCTAAGGAAATCAATGATGATGAAAAAGAATATGCCAAAGATGAAGATGAACTAGAGCAAGGGCCACTTTAGTTAACTCAAGGCCAAGGAGAAGACAAGGATGAGAGTGCCAAGGAAGAACAAGTTAAGGAAGCACCCATCAAGGCCAAAGTCATCAAGAGAAAAGTAAAGGAACCTCCTACACGTTAGCCCAAGCCAAAGAAAGTGGCATAGCCTATACCCAAGAAGCTGACCACTAGAGCTACCACTAGGGCCACAACTCAAAAAGCTAAAGAAGAGGCTACAAAGAAGAAAAACCACCAAAAAGATTAAAGAAGAGCCAAGAAAAGGAAGAAAATATGTGGCTCAACTTGATTCTGATGAAGAGAAGAATAAATCAAATGACATCAGTCAGTTTAAAGTGGTAAGTCATCCTCCTAAGTCTTCAATTGATAAATTATGTGGAAAGATAAGGAATGGAGACTTGAGTAATTTAAAGAATGTTGATTTTAATAATCTCACTAAGGATGAGCAGAATAAAATAGAGGAATATGTCTACAGTATGATGGCAAAATACAAATTTACACCTCTAGAATTAGATGGCCATTTGCCAAAGGAGTTATATAAGATTATAGAGGATAAATGGCATTTTTGTGTCAAGACTAAGAAGGAAATAAGGGAGTCTTCACTTGCTAGGTTATTGTGAAATTTTACTAAAAGTCAAATTGAAAATGCAATTAAAAGGCACAACAATAGATTTACTCCCAAATATAGACCATTCTCTATATTGTAGAATAAAATTGATAATGCTGTAAATAAATCCACAAGATTGTGGAAAGTTTTGTATAAGAAAATTGATGATGTTTTTGATAAAGAGTACAAGGAAGAGGCAAGTGCAAAGAAAAAAGAGGAAAAAGAAGAAAGAAGAAAGAGAGTGGAGGAGAAGAAGGTAGAAGAGAAAAGGGATGAAGAAAAAGAGGAGGAAATGAGCAAAGGAGAGGAGCAAGAACAGAGTGTGCAAGACACCCAACTACCACCTCCTAGCCATCCTCACTCTACCATCACACTTGTAGAGACAATAAAGATAAAGGATGTTGTTGACACCTCCTATCAAAAAATTAACCCTTTAACTACAAAGGATCTTTAGTTCATACCTCACCACTCCAAACTTTCTTTGCCCAAAACACCTCACCATTCACTCCCTTTACTATTGTTGTTGCTGCTCTCCAACCTAGCCTTCCAAATCCACCCATCTCCCAAATCAGTGCTAGCATCTTTGGCCAACCTCGGTAATATATAATAGGGATGTCACCCATGGGGCCAAGTAATCAACCTTTCATCACCACTAGCTTGTTTAACTCAGCTCAGAACATAATTCCATCACTTCCACTAGGTCTTTGGAGCTTAGTGCCATCAGCCACAAATCCACAAGCTACTACCCTCACTCCACAAAGCTATCAAACCCCACAAGCTACTAGCAATGTTCTGCCAAGCTCTCAAGTGACCTAAGCTCCTGCCACCACTCTACCAAGATTTCAAATCTAGCCATTAAGCTATCAAACCCCACCAGTTCCTTTCCCAAGCTTTCAATTCCCACCACCTCCACCACCAACTAATCCATTACCTCCTATTAACAATTTTTTTTCTATGCCACTTCTAGGAAGAAATCCACCACCACCAACCACCAATTACTTGGCCTCTTTTGCCATGTAGGTACCTTCCCAAATGGGGGCACAACCCACATATATTGGTCAAACTCCTCAAATCCAAAGTCAAGTTCAACAAGCTCCCCAATCCTTTCCCCAAGCTTCACAACCATCTTACACCTTGCCTCCACAAAGCAATCCATTTATCCCATAGCCAACTTACATCCCTCAATCCCAACCTCAAATCCAATATCAGCAGCAAGCCTCACAACACATGCAGCAATATGTGCCACCTCCACCTTAGTAACCCATCATCCACCATTCAGCTGCCCAAGCAATGTACAATCCCTACCAGCCCATACCTCAAAGCCATCCATATTACATTACCCCTTCTAGCACATACCTACCTTAGAGCACTCCTACATTGGGGGCACCCCAACCATCACCCATTAATTCAAAATGGGAAGTCATGAAGGTAGCTTTGAAGAACATCTAGGAGGGAAATGATCCAAAAACCTTCAAGTTTGAGAATGTGTGTCCTTACCCATTTGACAGAGCCATTACCATGACATCATTTCCCAAGCATTTTGAGATACCCAAGTTTGACAAATTTAGAGGAAAAGGAGACCCTGTCACACATATCAAAGAATTTTACATGCACTACCATAAAGTGGCATACGGTGAAATCTTCCTCTTGCATCTCTTTCCCAAAAGCTTGGCCGGACCAGCTCTTGAATGGTTTTATAGAATCCCATATGTCACAATTAAAAACTTTGTTGAATTGTCTGAGGCATTTATAGCCAAATATGCCCATCTTGTTGAAACAGAGCTATCAGTAGTTGATCTTGTCTACACTAAGCAAAAAGGTGGAGAAAGCCTTCCCCAATATCTACAAAGATGGAAAACCCTTACCACCTACATATCTTGTACTTTGCCAGAGTGCCATTTGGTGAAAATGTTCATTGATAATGCCCATCCCAGCTTGGCTCACCACATGACCATGAACTATTTGCAGACCTATAAGGATATCAAAGAAAAAGGAATGATCCTTGAGCAATGACTCATTAAATATGGTGTGGTCAAGATTTACAAGGAGGCCAACCAAAATCAATCACATTCCAATGACAAGTCTAGGTATTGGAACAAAAACAAGCATGTTGCAACCGATGGGATTACTAATACAAGACATGTGAATATTGTTGGTCCTTATCAAAATCAGTCCAACCCACTATATCAACCAAACAATCAACAAGCTATCAACTACCAATAGCAGAATAACCAAAGCTATCAAAACCACAATCCAAGACCCAACTTTCAAGGGTCTAGCAATCAAGCTAATGCCATCAATGTAGTTGCAGGATCAAAGCCCAAGTTCCAAACTGCACCTAGAAACTATACACCCCTTGGTGAGCCATTGGATGTCATTTTTGATAAATTGACTAAAGAAAACCTCATCAAATTTCCTCCTACCGAGCAAATTGACCCAGGCCAATTCAAAGTTGCATGGTATAAAGATAATGAGTACTGCAAATTTCATAGGGTAAAAGGTCAGAATACCCTCATATGCATGAAACTGAAAGATTATGTGTAGGACCTCATTGATCGAAAAGAAATCACCATTGGTGCCCAAACCTCTCCCAATGTTGGCTTACAGATCTATCAAAATGCCTTTCCTCCTCACAACAACCAAAATCCTGGAAAAGAACCTATCCAAACCAACAACAACAACACCAACAAATGCTAGCCAAACCAATAGCACGAGAAAAAAAATGACCACACTTCATCCTATATAGACTATGGTAGCCTCATAGGTTATATATTCGAGAAAGAGCCTTTTGTCAATGTTATCGATATCCAAGGACTAAACAATGAGTGTGTAGTCACCACTCGAAGAGTGCAATTTAACATCACAAGCCCACAAATTTCACCAGCACCATCAACTCCATCAAAAAGCCAGTACAATATCTTGGAACACCTTGGGAACATGCCAGCCCAAATCTCCATTTTAGACCTTCTCCACACTAGTCCTGTGTATAAAGGCATCCTTGACAGTGCTCTCATAGAATCTCATGTCCCTTCAGATATCAATGCTACTAATTTTTGTAATCTCGTTGGACACCTATCCTCATGTGCCATATCATTCAAACCCATCGACATACCCATGGTCGAGCTAGATCACACCCTTTCGCTTTGCATAGCCATCATGGTATCTAATTTTGCCATGAAAAGAGTAATGATAGATAATGGATCAGTCTTGAATATTTTCACCCTAAAATTCATAAAACAAGTTGGGTATACTGAGGAAAATATCATCAGTGAGGTTATCACCATCAAAGCTTATGATAACTTGGAAAGAACCACAGAAAGAACTATTTTTCTACCAATCAAGGTTGGGTCAGTCATCCAAGAAACACTCTACCATGTTATTTATCTAAACCTACCATTTAACATCCTCCTTGGTTGCCCATGGATTCATGCCATGAAGGCCATTCCATCCACTTACCATTAGTGCATCAAATTCTCACATCAGGGCACTAAGGTAACCATCCATGCCGATCTAGAATCCTTTGCTTACTACAATGCAGTTGAAGCTTCATATACAAACCATTGCCCTAGAATTGATATCGGCACAGCCATCACCAACTCATCCCACACTTGTAATGACCCAAAAACCATTCTCACCTCCACCCTGTCTACCATTAAGATCAATAACAAAGGTTGTGGAGAGTATAGTCTGTCAGATGCATTTGCCATTGGAGCACTCCCACTTGATACACACACCCATGGATGGCTGACATATCACAAAGCAAAGGAGTTTCCACCTCCTTGATACAACCAACTTGGCCCAACAACCTTTGTATCCCCAAAAATCCCTTTTCATGAGGAGCTCACTCCAGATATCAACAATTGGTTACATAAGGACGCACCTCCAAGAAATCAAGCACGCCTTGATCACTTTAGCTAGAAGTATCCACAAGAACATAAACTCATCACTAACAAATGGAACTGTCAAGGTGGTGGTCTAGGACCAGAAGAAAGAGGCATGCAATGCCCCATCGAAGCATACAAGTGGGACACGAAGACAGGTCTTGGCTTTGGCATACCCACAACTAGGGGCACCAATGAGAATGGTCAAACTTTTTCGAACATTCACCGTGACCTTTTCAAAATCAAAGATATTCCTGAGGAAGTTGAAAAGAGAGCCTATGACAATATCCTCAATCAAATCTCCCTCGGAGACTCTATTCTCCAAGAACTATCCATCCATCTCATTGACCTACCACTTTCCCATCCACAACTCATAGATTGGGACCAACCAAGTATCATGCACATTGATGAGTTCACATCAAAGGAAGTGTTTTTGAGATTCATGGGAGTTGAAACACCTCACAAGAAAACAAAGCTAGATTTTGCCTATATCTATAAGCTAGATCCCAAGGGGTATTTTGGAGAAAATCCCCAACCTAGTTTCGATACACCTAAAATTGGAACTAAGGTAAATCTGAGACTAGCTAAGGCAATGAAGAGAGCCCCTCAGCAAAAAAATCTAGAGTCACAAGCAGAACATGAGGATTTAGCATTGCCTCCTCAAGATAATCGACTAAAGGTGTCTTCTATTCTAATTGAGGATACTAGAGAAGTCAACATCGGTTCATCAGAGATCCCCAAACTTGTTCATATTGTTGCATCCCTATTGCAAGACCAAGCTGACCTCCTCTTTGAGGTCTTAAGAGAGAACATTGGCCAATTTGCATGGTCATATTAGGACATGCCAAGACTTTATCCAAAGCTTGTAGTTCATCATCTTGCAGTTGATCCAAAGATCAAGCCCGTTAGACAAAAGCTTAGAAAAATGCACCCCAAGGTGGCATTACTGGTCAAAGCTAAGCTAGAAAGAATGTTAGCTGCTGAGGTTATCCGACCTATCGACTACTCAGAGTGGATCTCCAACATGGTCCCCATCAATAAGCCTTCCGGTGATATTAGAATCTTCACTAATTTTAGAGATCTTGACAAAGCTTGTCCAAAAGATGATTTTTCCTTGCCCAATATAGATATGATTATAGATCTTACAGCTGGACATGAAATTCTATCCCTCATGGATGGATTTTTTGGGTATAATCAAATCAAGATTGTAGAAGAAGATCAACATAAGATAGCATTTACTACCTCTTGGGGAACCTTTTTCTACACCATGATGCCTTTTTTCCTAAAGAATGCTGGGGCTACCTATCAAAGAGCTATGACAACCATTTTCCATGATCTTATCCATAGCATTTTGGAGGATTATGTGGATTATATCTTGGTCAAATCCCACACCTTTATGGATCATCTTGCTGACCTTGAGAAAGTCTTTAATAGGTTAGCCAAATATCATCTCATACTAAATCCAAAGAAATGTGTCTTTGGGGTCACATCTGGCAAGCTTCTAGGCTTTATAGTTTCTAAATGAGGTATAGAGATCGACCCCAAAAAGGTCAAGGCTATCATAGACATCCCTCCTCTCCAAACACTGCGACAGCTTCACACTCTTCAAGGAAAGCTTCAATCTATCCAACGCTTCATCTCCCAACTTGCAGATAAGTGTACACCATTTGCAAATTTACTAAAGAAGGATGAAAACTTCAAGTGAGATTCTTTATGTCAATGCAACTTTGATCAGCTCAAGCAATATCTTGCCAATCCCCCTATCTTGGTTCCACTGGTTCCTGGTTATCCCTTGATCTTGTACATATCAGCAATGCCCACTACTCTGAGGGCACTTCTAGCATAGCACAATGACTACGACAGAGAAAGTGCCATCTACTATATCAGTAGAACCCTAGTTGGTTATGAATTCAATTACACTCCTATGGAAAAAGCTTGTTTGGCAGTTGTTTTCTCATCTCAAAAGCTTCACAACTACATGCTAAGTCATACCATCCAGTTAGTATCCAAAATTGATCCTCTCAAGTATATGCTTTCCAAGATGAAACTTACAAGCTATTTGGCCAAATGGGTTATGCTCCTTAGCGAATTTGACATCTAGTATGTGGAGAGAAAGGTAGTCAAAGGGCAAGCTATAACAGATCACCTAGTTGATGTACCTCTAGTAGATACATATCCTTTCATCACAAAATTTCCAAATGAACATATCTATCTAATTGAAGAATAGCCCCCATGGAAACTGTATTTTGATGGCTCACACACATCTCGTGGATCAAGGGTGGGAATATTGTTGATCAAACCTCAAGGAAATTACATTCCAAAAGCCTTTAAGCTACAATTTCCTAGCACCAACAATATAGCAGAATATGAAGCTCTCATAGCAGGATTAAAGATAGCCACAAAATGGAACATCACCGAGTTACAAATCTTTGGCAATTCTCAGCTCATCATCAAGCAAGTCCTAAATGAATATCAAACCAAAGATGAAAATATATTACCCTACAAAGAGCTAGTTGATCAGCTAACCCAACATTTTACACAGCTTTAGTTTACACAAGTGCCTTGAATGTAGAACAAAGCAGTGAATGCCATGGCTACTACTACCTCACTCTTGGAAATTCCCCAAGAGGCAATGAAGTATGAGTTTTTAGTCGAGAAGCTCCTCACACTCACCTATGCAAATGATGACTCAAACCGTGTTTGCATCTTGGTTGGTCCCCAATCCCCTTGGTACCATAAAATTCATGCTTACCTTATAGATGGTATCATATCCCCTCACCTCACACGTACCCAATGCCAGAACCTTATCCAAAAATCATCCTGCTATGTTATCATATCCAATACCCTATATCGTTAGGGTTATCAGGATACTCTCTCTCGATGCTTAGATAAAAATGAGGCCACGATGGCATTAAAAGAAGTACACTCTAGACTTTGTGGTGCTCACATGAGTGGTATTGTCCTAGCATGAAAAATCCTTAGAGCAAGCTACTATTGGCCTACCATTGAAGAAGACTCTTGTGACTTTGTCAAAAAGTGTATCCCATGCCAGCAGCACACCAATCTTATGCACGCTCCAGCACAAGATCTACAGCCTATTGCACCACCTTGGCCTTTTGCTTGTTGGGGCCTTGATCAAGTTGGGACTATCACACCTCTCTCATCTGATGGACATAAATGGATAATAAAAGCTACAGACTATTTCACTAAATGGGTGGAAGCAGTCCCCCTAGTCTTAGCTATAGGAGTTCAGGTCTCCAAGTTCATCTTGTACCACATTGTTTGCTGCTTTGGCATCCCATCCACCATCTTCACCGACCATGGAGGTAACTTTGAAAATCTCAACATGGAAGAATTGTGCACTTCCCTCTACATCCATCACTACTTTTCTAGCCCATATTTCCCACAAGGTAATGACCAGGCAAAGGAAACTAATAAAACCCTCCTCAAAATCCTAAAGAAAGTTGTCAATGATTTCGGCTGTGATTGGCACCTATAAGTAAATCCTGCCCTATGGGCTTATCAAACTTCTTTCTACACATCCATAGGCACAACTCCATACTCCTTGGTCTATGGTGCTAAAGTTGTATCACCTATAGAGGTTGAACTTCCCTCCTTGCACATATCTTTGCGAGGGCAAATATCAGATGAAGAATATAGAGTAGCCAAACTCACCCAGCTAGATCTCTTAGACAAGAAGTGACAACAACCCTATGATCATCTCACAATCTATCAAACTCGTCTGAAAAGGAATTTCAACAAGAAGGTGCTTCCATGAAACTTTTAGCCGGGCGACATGGTCTTCAAAGAAAACATGAAAGTCCAAGCAGATCGAGAAAAGAAGGGCAAGTTTGAACCTACATGGCTTGGTCCTTATATTGTCACTGCATCCTTCGGCTCCAGAGCCTATCAGCTATCTACACCAGAAGAAGAACTCTTGAATGATCTTACTAACATCATTCATCTCAAGAAGTTCTATGCTTGAAGATTCTTGGTATAACCAGCTTTTGAAAAACACAAAAATACAAAAATAGTAAAGAGAAATCAATGTCCAATGGTGAAAACTTGGCAATTCAAGCGCCTTGGATAGGTACCTTGGTGAAAACCTGGTAATTCAGGCAACTTGTGTACTAAGACTAATCCATTATCTATCACTATCCTATCCCTCATCCATCCCTTCACCATCCCATGAACACCTTCTTGTTCCCTTGGTGTTCTAGCCAAATATCCAACATCTAATGATGCTTGTAAATACTTCCTGTATAGCTTGTAAATCTTGTATCATCCCTTGTACCATACCTTGTATATTTGAATCTTGTCCAAAGCTTGTACCATATTCCAACTTGTAAATAATTTTGTATCCTAGCTTGTATCCTATCACATGCACACACAAATCCCATTTTCCCTTAAGCTTTTTGCAAACCATCTAACTATCCACCTATCAACCATTGCAAACATCCACCACACTCTAAAACATTCCCATCTCACAAACTAAAACATGAACAAACCTTGTACATTTGTAACATATCTTGGTCTGTTAGCTTGTACATCCTCTTTAGCTTAGTACCATTGTATCTATCTAGCTTTCATGTTAGTTCATCCTTGATCAACATCTTGCACACATCACACAGCCCTTGATTAGCTATTCCAATGCATCCTTTAGCTAGATCTCCTATCACCAAAGTGTTCTCCTTCTTAGTTCAACTTGCCAGGTGCATCACTCATCCAAATCCACCAGCTTAGGTGCTCTCTAATAGATCCTTGTAGGATATAGCTTTCCTCATGTCTGATCTTGGTCCGTTAGTACCTCGTCCTACCCATCTCATTGGCAAATGGTTCTCTTTTGAATTTTTGTTTTCTTTTGATTTGGAATCTTCCCTTTTGGGTCTTGAAGTATCTTTTCCAAGCAATCTTTTTTTTCCCTTCTTAAAGGTTGTCACAATCTTCCATATCATGGTATGCTACGAATGGGGCAATCTGAGTGTAAGGTCTTGATAAGGTTTTTTGTTTGTTTTTCTTTTCTGCTTGTGGGTTACCCAGTATCATTTCCACTCTGCTTCCTCTAGGATTCATGTGTGATGCTGGGGAAACCTTTGTGTGTTTATTTCGAGTTAGTTCATTAGTCCTTTGGATAGTTGGTGACATGGCCTTGATGTTCTTGGTAAACTTGGCAATTAACCAACAGTCCTATAGTAAATCTAGTGCTCAACTACATGGTGGTACTTCTCTTTGAAGTATCCCCCCACTCAAAAATTCATCTCCATTATCCCCCATCCATATCCAAAATCCATCTCACCTACCCCAGCTTGTGCAATCGTATCTCTCAGAATCAATCATCACTTTTAGCTTTAGGGATCCACAATCCTAGTCCTAGGGATCTCTGAAACCCATCTTCCACCAATCTGACTCTTTGAAAACCTATTGTCTCAGCTTTATAATCCCCTCATCCATCTCTCTATCTTGGATTCCTTTTTATAGTGCTCTGCTCCTTCATCCTCCACCTTCCTAGAAAGTCTTAAGGTCATTTCCTCTTGTGCATCTAATCCCCCTTTATCATTCTCCCATAGTGAGAGTTTGAGCTAATTCTGCCCGTTCATCTTGCCATCTATGTCTTTTCTCGTCTCGATTTCTTATTCTTGTCAAGAAGCCATTGAGCCTCATTTCTCTCTTCACTTCCTTCTTGAGAGGGCATAATCTAAGTCTAGTCTCTCCTCTTCTTATCCGAGACTGGGGCAACCTTGTTGCTAAAAAAGAAAAATCTTCCTCGTTTCATCTTCGTTCGAAGTTCTTTGAAATAGTGTTGTTTCAACACTATGTCAAAGAGGGGAAAAATTTAGACACCTAAATTTGATTACACCGCTTTGGTAATCCTATTTAGTTATCTCCAAAGGTATCATTAATTAAATTCTTATTTAATTAATCCTTTGCCACCCCCTAGCTAATTAATCTAATTTAATCATCTTTAGTCCTAATTGATAAATCAAATAACCTATCATTTATCAATTAAATCCTATTCTCCCAACTAATTCCAAAACCCTCATTTATTAAATAAATCTATTTGATAAATAAATCCCTCAAATCTAATAACCCCTAACCTATCCTAAATCCTCCCATTAGCCTAATCCACCCCATCCACCCATACTAACCTAGCTTAGCCGCTAACTCACCCACCCTCATTAATGCCATCCACTTGCACGTCTCTAACATCCCTAATCTAATCCTAAACCCAAGCCTAATCCCCCCTCTAACCTTGTCACATTTTCTAAGTGAGCTTAAGACTTTCCTAAGCCAAACCAAAGTCTCCTCTCCAAAACATCCCAACCACCAAGCCTTCAATGCTCTTACAAGGCCATCAAGACTCTTACAAGCCCAATGAATGCTCTTACAAGCACTTATGAGGGCCATTTAAGGCCTTGAGCCTCCTTTGTTGACCCATCCTTGCCCTTTCCTCCATACACTCACCCTATGACATGTGTCACTCCTTGATTGGTGCTAAACAAGCACAATCCATGTGCTCCCCTTTGAGTGCATCCTAGCCCTCCTTAAGCTTTCACCTCTCCTTGCATCTTGGCCATCCATCCCTCAAGCCCTTGGCCTATAAATTGAATCCTCTCCCAAGCCATTTTGATCACAATCTTTAAGCTAAAGTTGTAATGCCATTTTGAGAAGCCAAATCCATATCAAAGCCATCATCCACACCAAAAATTCCAAATCCATTGAAGCTGTTTTGAAACTTGAGCATACATCCCAAATCTACATAATAGACTTATCCCTAAATCAACTGATCATCCTCATTGAGAGAGCCATTACATGGCTCATATTCTCACTTGAGGGTTTCACTTTGTCTATCTCATATGTTATGATCTTTATGCTAGTTAATGCTTTTTTTTTAAAATAGATTAGTATTACTTGCTATCATATTTTCTCATTTACACTTACAATAATTTTTGAAAATTTGCATGTAAGTTGATCAAGTAAAGAATGTACTCAATAGGATTGGATCATAAATAATTAGTTAAGTGTTTTTGACACTCATGTCAAAGGGGGAGATTGTTGACCAATTAAATAGTATTGACAAATGAGTATCAACACACTTAACCATTATCATATGAATGTCGAGTACACAATGTATGCTGAGTTAGAATTTTAGTTAGTGCCAAGTCATAGTTAGTGCTGAGAAGATCACAATGTAGTATATGTCGAGCAATATAGGAAACCTTCATATGTTAAGTGATCTAGAATTAATTATGTGCTAAGTAATAGAAATAATATATTCTAAGCAATTTAGAAGTAACATGTGCCAAGCTATACATGATATAACAAGTGTCGAGTGAAATAGGAAACATAGTTGATGCTGAGCAATCCAGAAATAGTATGTGCCAAGCATTAGTAAAACTATATGTGCCAAGCAACATAGGATCAACATAAGAGCTTGTGCCATCACAAACCAAGATGTAAAATGGTTATGCATGTCTCATGAATAGATAAGGAAATAAGATTAAATCCTTCCATTCACCTATGAGTTCAATATGCAGCCAATTAGTAAATTGGAATAAGCATGCAGCCAATAGGTGAAATCAAATGATTTGAGTAGAAACATTTTAATCACCAATGCATAACTAACCACTAATCTTTATAAGGAAGTCACGAAACCATTGAAAAAGTTGTTGAAGGAAGAAGAAGAAGCCAAAGTTAATACTAGGTTGTTGTAGAATAGAGGTGTCAAGGATTTAGTAGAAAGGATAGCATTTACACATCAAGTTGATCAACACAAAATAGGGGACATATTCAGAAGATCAGATCTAGCAGAGATTAGTAAAGGAAGAGCAGATCAAGTGCCTGAGACAAGCAATTGGAGATTGCATTCAATCAGGTGTAATGTTCTAATACTCTCTAATAATTGTATTAGAAGTTAAAATCCTATAGTGATAGGTTAGCCTAATAGATAGGTAGGAGAGCCTTTGGAGAAGGCCAAGAAAGTCCTATTAAGTTAGGTGTGTTTAAAAACCTATATGTAATTCCTTTAATAGGGTGACACTTCATGTAAAGTATTTGTAAAATCCTTTCAATAGGTCACATTTGATAGTGTGTAATGCCTTTAATAGGGAAAACCTTTAATAGGTAAAACCATCAAAAGTGGTTGAACTCATTGTAGCAATAATTTTTGTGGGTGTCATCCCCACCCCAATTTTACCTTCATATTCCTGAAGGGTTTCTGGGTCACCAAAATCTCATGTGTTATGTGGTGTTGCATGCTTACTTTTCATGGTTATTTTAAAATGTTTATATACATGCATGTTAATTTTAGTTATATGTCGTTGAGGGTTTGAAAAGGATAAAATGCTATTACTTTTGATTCACACCCCCCTCGGTCAGAAGCATTCTTCCCATTTAGACATTCCAATAGTACTATAGTTGAACAACCTCACATTGTACTATAGCTTGATGCAACTCTAATTATTGCAGTGATTTATAGTAGCCTTTATTAGATTAAAGTGTTAATTTAATTTAATTTATTAAATTACCATTACTCCCTTCTTAATATTTCACTTTATGCTATTTGAATTTCCATTTAATAATTGATAACTAATTACCTTTTAGGTTTTTGATCTCCTTCTATAAGGATCGATCTTTTTTAATTATCTTTTATTCTTTTAGTTTGATAATATAATTTGTATATTCTCATAGCTCTCTTGCCTCTTCTTTTCTTTTTATTCTTTGTGACAAGTTCTTGCATGTGGGCATTCTTCAGGCTTTGTGGATTTGTATTTCTCAAGTCCTTCATGGTATTAGAGTTGGATTTGTTGTAGCTTGTTTAGTATTTGGAGAAAAAGAAGAACAAAGTTTTGGCATTATAGATATGGTGTTTTTTGAGTATTTTGTATGAAAATAGGGGTGTCTCTAACTTTTGGAGTACTTTGAGGAAAATTATGTCTCACAGTTAGATTCAAACGGTGTCAAAACCTCCACTTTCATATAAAAATTATTGATCTTGGAAAAAATTGACTAGAGAGGCAAAAAAAATTGGATAATAGGGTTGTATGACCTTTGCATGCACTTTCAGGCAAAAAAAAATTGTAAGAATTTTCCTTAGAGAAAAATTCACTCAAGATCAAGGAGCACAAGCACAAGCACATAGTGGAACAAAGAGTATGATCAATATGAGAATGCTTACTATTATCATAAGCATGTAGAAGCATGTACATATACACTAGGAGAGCTTGTATATAAAGGCCTCTAAGATGCATCTAGAATGTGTCTAGAAAGAACTAGGAGACAAGCATGAAAACTAAGCACATATCTTCCACAATAAGAAGATAAGCACAATGAGGTGTCCAGAATGTTGTAGAAACCATGTGCTCAATTAATGTGCTAACTCCTAAATGTAGACAACATGTGCATAATTAGATTGCAAACTCTTGTGTTGTCAACATGACAACTCACAAGAGTATGCATAATCCTAGGTGACTAATAAATAAATAATAAAATATATGCATTAACCTAAGTAAAATTAAGTTTTTTTAAATAATAAATACATATTTACAACAACACCCCCCCCTTAAGTACAACTTAGGGAAATGCCCTTAAGCTTACATGATCTAGGATAAAATTCAAGATGGGTCCCTTCTACTAGGCCATGTTAGGCACCCATGTACATAATGATATGGAATCTCTCACAAAGTGGAGAAAGAGGGAAAAACTTACAGAAAAACCCCTCCCCCAAAAAGAGAGATGAAAAACACACATGATGTATGGATGGATGGAGTAATCAAGACCCCCCCATTATGACATACATCAAGTATATACAATTGAGAATTTAGAGAAGGACAAAACCCCATAAGAGGAAAAAGTCCCCCTCATGAAAGAGAAGAAGAAGGAGATAAGGTAGGCCCCCCCCTTAAATTTAGTGTGCCGATCAATGAGAGCTACTCCAATGTAGAAGTTGATCCATGATCACTATATAAAGTTCTTCCCCTTTGGAAGAAAAAATGACAAAGGTACAAAGGAGATGTGTCCCCTATATGGAGAAGGAATCTCTATGATGAACGATGTCTCTAAAACTTGTTCAAGTGTTCCTATGTCAACACTAATGATGGCTTCCTCTAAAACTACTGAGAATAAGTGCATACCAAACAAGAAATGATGTAGAACCTATTTCAATGAACCAACAGTTTTCTCAAATGATAAAGAGACCTCCTGCAGATGCTATACATAATTATCCACAATCATACCAACTTGTAAAGATTGATCATGTAGAGAATGGACATGAGTGTTAGAGTGGGTCCTCAAAACACTATAGAAGGATTTTCCTCATCAAAGAGAAGTTGAATATCATCAAAGATATCCTCCAAATCTGATGTATGTGACTCTATGAATAGAGCTGAAATGTGTAGCAAGAAGTCATCACCTAGAAGACAAAGTGTACGCTATTGTGTTGAAGTACATGAATCTGTCACTATGAAAATGAATGAATTCACCTCAAAGAGAAGACAAATATCATAAATAGTGTCTCCCACATCTTTAGTGTGATACTCCATGAACAAACTTGCAATGTTGAGAAGGAAGTCATCGTATAAAGGTAAAGTAGGAAGACATGTAGGGTCTTGTTGCACTAAATTTGAAGTATCTGTGACTAGAATAGGATCAGTAGGAGCAATAGGAGTACAAAGAGGTGGGATCTCTTCTAGAGTTGGAGGAACCATGACTGAAGCCACCAAAGATAGAATGTCATCTGGAAAAGGAGGAACTCTTGGATCTCCATATTTTTTCCAAAGAGCCATCCACATATCATGTGAGTGAAAGAGATTTTTAATGACATGACAAGGATCATTAGTCATATTCATTAAAATAATATCCAAGAGTCTACTAATAGGTGGTTGTAGTTTAGTGTCAAAGACCAGTTCATTGCAACATAAATAAGAAAATACTTCCTTATGCTCACTTCTTAAATGATCAATGACTAAAGCACTCCATTTTTAATAGTTCCTTTTTGTCAATGGTGGTCTAATTCCAAACCAACATGTGAAACACAACTCCTCCATGAGATCAATGAATGTATGCACCCCCCAATGTATGATTTGGAACTTAGTGCAATAGCCACATGCCAATTTAGGGCCTATTTATGAAAATAACATTTCTATCCACACAACCTATAATCTGATAGTAGATATGGAAAGTACAAAAATGCACTTCCAAAAAAATAGGACCTGATTTGGAGTCTACATGAGCTTGTACCAAGCATTTAAAGTGGCAAAAATTGAGATTTGTGAATTGCAAAAAAATTCAAGAACAAATATCTCAAACCACCTACACCAATTTGTAGATCATAAAATTCTACCCCAAAATTAAAAAAATTGCTCGCAAAAAGGAGTCTGTATGAGGAAGATATCACTATTTGAAAATTGCTGCTATTATTATTTTTCTTGAATCATTGCTGCACCTCCAAAAATTGAAAAGCTCTAGATTTTGCCTAAAATATCCAATTTTGGTGAAACAAAAGTTGATTTGGGGGTTTTTTGACCTTCTAAATATGATGCAAATATTTAATTTGTACTATCAAGCTTCAATCTTGACCTACAAAATATCTCTCCTACAGGCCTAATGGCCAATTTTTCTGGAAAAAATAATGCAAATCTTTAAAAAATTGTAGAGAGGCACATAAAAAAATTGCAGATTTGAAAATTTAAATGCACAGATTTGAAATGATCATGCCAATTTTGCAAATCAAGCCTTCAAGTTGCTAGTATTCAAAAAAAATTGCCTCAATTTTGACCCAACATACAAAAATTTATAGTCAATTCACTGAATCGATGCACTAGACATAGTGGTGAGGTTTTCTTTGCCTCTAGATGTTCCCAATTTTTGTAAATTCTCTAGATCTTTGAATTGAAGGTGATGTAGGAAAAATGGTCTAGAATGACTAGTTATGAGAATCTCCCCAAGCTCTAATACCATGTAAGAATTTTTCTTAGAGCAAAATTCACCCAAGATCAAGGAGAACAAGCACAAGCACACAATAGACTAAAGAGTATGATCAATATGAGAATGCTTACTATTATTAGAAGCATGCACATACACACTAGGAGTTCTTGTATATAAAGGCCTCTAAGATGCATCTAAAATGTGTCTAGTAAAAACTAGGAGATAAGCATGACAACTAAGCACATATCTTCTACAATAAGAAGATAAGCATGATGAGGTTTCTAGAATGTTGTAGACATCATGTGCTCAAATAATGTGCTAACTCCTAAGTGTAGACAACATGTGCATAATTAGAATGCAAACTCCTGTGTTGTCAACATGACAACTCACAAGAGTACACATAATCCTAGGTGACTAAAAAATAAATAATAAAATATATGCATTAACCTAAGTAAAATTAAGTAAGTGTAAATAGTAAATATTTATTTACACCAAAAAAAAAAAAAAAATCACCAAAAAATGACCTTTTGCATAGGTAGTTTAAAAAACACCATCGTGGTTTCTAAACTGCTAGTGGTTCACTATTAACAGTAGACAATCAAAATGAAATTGCCAATGGTCTTCACTGCCTAGCCACCACTACTCCTCTATTCAATCAATCCTACTCTACTCAAGTACCATCATTGGCTACACCACCCCACCTCTTCTTAGCCCACACTTAGCTAGAGTGCTACCTAGGAGCCACCACCACTAGGCCATGCTTCCCAAACTCTGCTCAAAGTTTTTTTCTTTTCAAGCCTTATGGAGATCCTGTCAACCTTTTTCCTCTAACTTGAGAATACGAGTGTATTTTTTCCAACTAAAAGAAGGGTCAAAAAGCTGATTCAAAGATAGAGATAATGGTACAAGAATTTTTTGATCTTTTTTCTAGTTTGGTATCTATTTTTTTCACTCAAACTTAGATGATATCTTCAATCTTTCAAGAGCATAACTTTCTCATTATAGGTCCACTTTTTAATCCAAAAAAGCATTAGAAAGATCTTCTCGAGAAAATTTCAAATTATCTATCATTTCACTAGTATGTTAGACTAGGTATTTGTGATACACAACTGAAGTCTTTTTTCTTTATTCTTGTATATGCATTCCTTCTTCAGGATGGGGTTCAGTGTTTGCATTATGAGGGGTGTTTTTCATTATTTTTGTTACAATATCAATATATTAGAAAAATTATTAAAACAATGATTAAGACTTCTTCTTGTCTACTATCTCTAAAATCACACAGCTATCACACATGGAAATTTCATATGTAGTGGCTTCTCCATCCAAAGGGTTTGTGGTCTTGTTTACATATAGTGCAACTAGTATTTTAGAGTCAATACTAGGCTTGGTAGCATAGGAATAAGATGGATGAAACCATGGGTCTGATTTCTTCAAGAGTGTTGTAGATAGCTTATATTTTCATCTTGATGAGTGTACCACTCCTCAATAAATATGGGACAAGTTCAATGACTTGTTTGGTACTATCAATGAGCTTAGAGAACTCCAAATTAAGGTAGAGAATAATTCTCTTATACCCAATGCTTTCCCCTCTATTGATGACTTTCTTATGAGGTTCAAATAGTAGAGAACTTTGTTGTAGGGATGTGGAAAAGAGAAGACAAATAAGGAGTGCATCTATTTAATTCTATCAAATCTTCAAGGAAATTTTTAGATTTTCTCTTATACATTCCATTACACTATGGATACTTTGGATCCTTGATTTGTCATGCCCACTTTTGAGGTCTTTATTTCTTAACTAGAAAGAAGTCCAATCTTACATAGTTAGATATTATTGCTGGCTCAAAGACATAGGTATTAGTTGTTCAGACATCTATAGGGAAGCCAAAGTAGTAACCAAAGCCCAAGACAAATTCAGTAGGCAATAAGAATTTATCCAAGCCTACTCCTAAATCAAATGTTTAGACACCTTCTTAGAAGGGTGAATCTTCTAGGTCTAGTGATTCTTTCTAAAAGATTAGGAAGTACACAAGTGATCCTTATAGTTTTTTTGGTAAAGAAGGACATCCAATTTCCAAGCATTAGAAATGTCTTAAGGTTTTAGAGGAGGCCATGTAGCAACATAGTATTTCTTCTCCAAAGCCACCACCTCCTCCTTTAGGGAAAGAACATGCTCTATCTGCATGAGAATTTTCTTCTATAGCTACTTGGATTCTTGATTTAGGAATTTCACCATATGTCACACTCACCTAATTTTGTTACCTCACTTTCTCAAAGTGTTACTAAACAGATTGTAGTTGGTGGTTCTACATAGATTTTAGTCACAGGTTTAGGAACTATCTCCTTAGAAGGTGGTTCACTACAAGATGTTCTCTATGCTCTTGCCATTTCTACAAACCTCATCTTTGTCTTTTAGATTGTTTATTCTACCTTTGTAAAGATATTTGAGTTCTCACTACATGATTTAGTTATTCAAGGTAGTCGAGTTCTCACTACATGATGTGGTTATTCAAGATCTTTGTGATTCTAACTTAGTTGTTTCTACTAGGAGTGTTGATGTTTAGTCTCACTTATATCAGTTTGATGGCTTTGAGAGCTCCAATTCTACAAGTATTTCTCTTATTGCTACAAAGAAACACTAGGCAAGCTTTGGTATGAGAAATTTGGCCATGTTAATTATAGATAACTATAGTAGATGAGTATAAAAGAGATAGTGATTGGGCTACCTCAAATATCTTGTACTAGTAGTGTTTCTCAAGGTTGTGTACTTGGAAAACATCACTAAGATCCATTTTTGGTAGGTAGATCCACACATGCTAAGGCACCATTGGATTTGATACACAATGATCTTATGTCATTCCCCACCACATTTTTTTAGGTTCTTGACATGTGCTTACCTTCATAGATGACTTCTCTAGATGCACATGGGTGTACTTTCTAAAGTACAATTCTAATGTGTTTGATTCATTTTGAATCTTTAAGACATTTGTAAAAAAGCAATCTAGTCTTTATGTCAGGTGTAGACATAATGAAAATGGAGGGATTATGTGAATCTAGCTTTCAAGTATTTTTTCACTTAGTATAGTTTACAATATCATTTCATAGTTCCCCATACCCCTTAGTAGAATGGGGTTTAGAGAGAAAGAATATGGAATTATGGGAGGTGGCCAATTGTATGATACAATTTTAAGATATGAGTTCTTCATTTTGATATGAGGCCATCAATTGTACCATTTATATTCATAATTAAATGGCTTACAAGAAATTTTGACACATGACTCTTAAGAAGGTTTCAACTCATGTCAAGCTAGATGTTTCTACTTCTTGCATTTTGGGTAGTCAGGCTTGGTCATTTATTCCATATGCTCAGCATAAAGCCATGGAGAGGAAGAGCCAACCACTTATCCTTTTTGGCTACTATGAGGATATGGAGGCATATAGGTTGTTTGATCCTAATTCTAGAGACGTCTTATTTTAGTAAGATGTTCAATTTGGTGAGCATTATCCTCATATGAAGCTTTCATCACCAACTTCTCCCTCGCTACCTAGTAATTCCTCTACTCCTTGAAATGATTATTTATCCCCTGAGGAAGATATTGATATTGATCTCCCTTACCACCTCTACTAGTTATTCACAAAGTTCCCAAATGGGCTCATGCTACTATTGATGTAGTAGGACCTATGGTAGGTGATCCTACAGATTCTCATTGCACTCTTGCTCAGACTTATGGTACTAGAATCTTTAGTCATAACATTTTAGATGATCCACTAAATTTTTCACAGGTGAAAGGACATTCAAAGTGGGATAAGGCTATAGATGTAGAGTACTCTTCTTTAATGAAGAACCATGAATGTGATCTTTGTCATCTATCAAAAGCAAGAAAATTGTTTCAGTGTCTATGGGTGTAGTGTATCAAGTATATTATAGACAATTCTATTGATAGGTACAAGAAACACCTTGTTGCAAAGGGATTTCACAAGTTGAGGGTATTGATTTCTTAGAGACCTTTTCTCCTATTGCCAAGATGAATTTTGTTCACCTTGTACTCTCTTTTATGGCTTCATAGGGATGGAAATGTTTTCAGATGGACATGGAGAGTACCTTTTTGCATGGAGAGATTCATGAGGACATCTATATGGAGCAATCTCATGGTTTTATGAAAGAATGCTCATTGGTATGAAGGCTTTATATGTCTTTATATGGTCTCAAATAGGCTTCTCAGGCTTGATAAGCAATGATTGATTCATTCTTACTTACTTCACAGTTCACTCGGTATCACTTTGATCCTACAATTTATATTCAACGTCATGGGGCTAACTTATTGATACTTGTGATTTATGTAGATCATTTCATCATTAAAAGTATCTCATCCTACATGATATAGAGTTCCTAGTGAGACTTGAGAGAGTAGTTTGAGATGACAAATCTTGGCCTTCTCCTCAATTTTCTTTTCCTATAGGTTATCCAATCTTTGGATGGGATAGCCATACTCCAAAAGAAGTATGCTCTTGATACACTTCAAAGATTCAACATGATTGATTGCAAGGAAGCTCCTACACCTTTTTAGTTGGTTTTTTTTTAATCTACCACCCACACTACTCCTACAATGGATTGCACTTTATAGAGATAGCTTGCAGTTAGTTTTTTGTACTTGACACACACACATCTTGATATTTCCTTTGCGATTGTACTTGTCTATTGATTCTCCAATGATCCAAATGAGAGTCATTGGAAAGATTCCAAAATTATCTTGAGGTAAATTTAGGGTGCTACATGTTATTGCATTCACTATACATTAGTGGATCCTCACATTATTGGTTACACAGACCCAAATTGAGGTAGTGATATTGATGATCACAACTCTACTTTTGGATTTGTCTTCTATCTTAGTTCTATTCCTATCACATGGTCTTGCAAGAAGTAGCATGCTCATAAATTTTCACCTATATAGGTAGAGTATAGGGAAGCTATTCTAGCTAGTCAATGGGTTTTGTGGCTTTGATAGTTGATAATAAAGTTTGGATTTCCTTCCACTATTACATGTGGGCCCAAATTACAATGAAGGGTCATTACAATTGTGATGACCACCCATCAGCCAAGTGAAAATGCCATGAATTGGATCCTATTGGATGAGCATAGGACTTTTTGTCTCACAAATTATTATGGAAAGTGTGTTCATCACAAGTGTGATGGATTAAACTATCATAAATTGGAAGATGACAAGGAAAAGAGTTCATCTTCATGTCATCCCAATTGCAATAGTAGATCATCACAAGTACAATGGTGTAAGCTTTCAATCTATCACAGCAATATGATAGTTTTATGATAGCTATTTTATGAGAGTGATGAATATCTTTTAAAATAGGCCATTGCAAGTACAATGAGTATGCAATAGTTGTGTTGTGGGAGCAACAACTATCTATCAGGACAAGCCATTGCAATTGCAATAGGTAGCTAATTTTTTATTTTTTTTAATTTGTTGCTTGTGAGGTCATTTTACTACTAACAAGATTATCAGTTATTTTTATAGCAATGAAGATCATTTATACATGACTGACCTATAAATTCAATGGGTAGATATTCTATGTACGAAATACCATGGGACATTAGAGTTTAATTTGTTTTATATAACCATATTATAGATGATATTTATAAAAGTATAATAATGAGTGGCTTGCACATGTTTTTCTAATTGGTTATATGAATAGGAAGTTGGAAATATGGTCAATTATATGTCTTGATGGTTTTCATTAATGTCAACATATATTCAACATTTCATTTATGCATTCAAAGATAGAATATTGTCTGAGTACTAGATAGTTTACATTAGTACAGTGAATAGATCTTAATAGTACATATGATGCACATAGAGTTATCTTATGTGTAGTTGAGGAAATATTTATGACATATTCATGATGATGTGTACAAGTTTGTATGTGTGTATGATCAGTATGGTGCAACTTACAGTTAGATTAACTATGCTGGTATTTAACAGTGCAGAATAGAGCATAGTTGGTAATAGAGTTGTACAACTTAAGAAATTATTATGGTTACAAAATATTTACTATCATGTTAATATGACTATGTGGATATTATTCCATAAGTTATTTTATATTATGTCAAGCATGTGAAGACAAGGAAGCTGACTGGGCAACAATTTATGAATGCACAAGATATAAGTAAAGATCTTATGTTGCGCAAATAAAGTGTGAGTTACATAGAGAATATGAGTGATGTGTATATATTATGTAAATTTCATGATTAGATGTGACATGAAAACTATTTTGAAGACTATCTATGAGCCTTATGCAATGCAAAATCTGATGTAAGATCAGAGCAAGTACTAGTTATAGCAAAAAGGAAAGTATTGTATGTATACATATCTTGTGAAGAAATTGAATTGTATAATTGCATGTTAGGGTAGTGGGCTCTTCTTACATACATTGTAATTTTTCTACCAACTACTAATAGAGTTTTAGGAAATCCTAATAGGGTTGAGGCTTCTCACAAGACCTAGTCCTCTAACAAGGACTTGAGACACTATATGTAATTCATAGATTCCTTATAAGGTCAATATCCTTAACTGGATCATATTGTTTAGTGAATCATCTAGTGGGTATTATCCCCACTAGGATTTTCCCTTGGATAGAGTTTCCCTAGTTAAAAAATAATGGTGTTATGAGTTCTCTATGTGTATGGTTATATTTACTATTCAACATTATTGGTTTACTTTCATATACAAGTTACACCCCCTCTTAGTTTTATCTATTTCTAACAATTGGTATTAGAGCATAGTTACTCTAAAGAGTCTTAATAGCTTAAGTAAGATCACAGTGAATATGGAGTAGTGGAAGAAGAGTCCTAAAGAAGCTCTTGGATAGGTTGATCATCTTGCTGAAGAGAGAGATAACTTGAAGGATAGATATAAAGATGAAAAAGATTACATTGGAAAAATGAAAGAAAAAATTGTTGAGCTTAAATCTAGCAAAGACTCATTTGCATAGACTATTGATAATGATGATATACAAAAAATCTCAAGAAAGAGAAAGAGATTTTGAAACATGAATTGAAAAGTATTGAACATAAATTGTGTCTCAAGACTAGTGGTAATAAGAGTGAACGTAATCTACAATCTAAGAATGTAGACCTTAGATCCTAGTTGAGTCAAATGACATCTGAATTAGATTCTATTAAAATAGAGCATATAGAGTTGGAAAAATACAACATAATTGTGAAAGGAAAGCTGACACAAGAAAAACAATAGTTAGAGAAACTTTACACAAGTTTTGAGAAAATTGATGAACATATATTTCATCAAAAACCTTCTTGTGAAAAGATAAGACTCGGATATCTTCTTGGAGAGAAGACAACAAACATATATGAGATTAGGATAGATCCAAATTCTATAGCAGAAATCCCTAAAGAAAAGTACAAGTGGTCTGATGAAGAGTAGAAAATTGAATTGATAGAGAAATTTGATGAACCTAGAACAATAGAGCAAGCTGAAGAACCTAAGAAAGACAATTCATCCAAAGAAATAAGACATGAATTCAGAGGTAGATTTTTTATATGAAATGAAGTTATACATATGAAGAGAGATTGTAGAGATTGTAGAGCACGTAAAAGATAGGATGGAAACAATCAAAGGAGAAATGCACATGTATGTCAGTTTTGCAATAATTTTGGATACATAGCAAGATTCTATAGAATGCACAGAAGGAACTTTAACATGAATCCTAATCAAAGAAGGAACAATAGAAGAGATAATAGAAGGAATGAGGATGGAAGTGATAATAGTGAGCAAGAGTTAGTTAAAAAGCATGTTGATGAATTCAAAAAATAATTTGGGAAGGCTTGTAATCTAGAGAGTTCACATACAATATTGGAAGAGAAATTCCTTGATGCACCTAATGGAAAGTTGAAGTCATGGATTATTGGTGGCTCAACTTGTCTAAATTAAGCTATTGAAAAATAAATAGAGCATCAATTAGTCTGAACTAATGTTAGAGAGAGTTAGAGATTGCATAGTTAATAGGAGGTAGAAGGCATAGAGAGGAAGATATGGTTCAGTGTGTAAGCCTTGATGAGATCATAGTAAGTAGGAATTGTAAGTACAAGGTCACTGGTAAATAGAGATAATATTTTGAGATTGTAGTAGATACACATTTAACATACAATCCATTTTGGAATGATTTAAGGATCACAAACAATATTTGATGTACCATTTGTTCATGCGAAGTCTCTTTGGAGAATTGAAGAGAGATTTTATAGAAATTGAAGTGCAAAGAACATTTGAGAAACCGAAAGTTGTAGAAGCCCTAAAATCATGAATTTGAAGTATTTTATAGAGAATTGAATCTAGTTTATTGAAGAATCTATAGTTATTGAGAAATGGCTAGTCAAAGAGTGTATGATGTTAGTAAAAGATGACCAAGATATGAGTTCAAGAAACACCCATTTTTTTCTTTATTAGATGATCCTATAGGTCTACTTTTACAATTTTTAGATAATGTGTTACATGTAGAAGATATAAGGAGTTATAAATGGGTAAAAGCACAAACCTGTGTCACCTTTTATAAAGAAATGAGATATCAAAATGTGACAGTTCAACATTAATGACAAAAAAATGGTATTTGTGTTTAAAATATGAAGATGATATAAATTGATGAAATGTGTAGAATTGGATAAATTTTATGCCTGTAATTTTTATAATTTTTTTGAGTAAGAATTTATTCATTTTATTTTATTTTGAAGTCCTTTTATTAACTATAAAAAATATAGGGTGTAGTTCTCGTCAAACAAGTATATGCAAATCATCTTCTTTTGTTTTGATTTGAAAATATCTTATAGATGACATGTATAGCTAGTGAACAAAAAAATAAATAATTATTTTTTATGTGTATTTTCTTTGTTATAAGTACTCAAGTTTGACCTTATTAGAATCCAATAGTTTTTTCCTCCTGTCAAAACTTCCCTATCAAATCTATACCTTTCTGAAAAAAATTACATATTCATGAAGAGGATTCTCTCCTCTAGAGATAAATGTAATTTTAAAATTCTTTTGATATGATTTACTATTTTTTTCCTCTTCAAGGGAGCACCTTCTGAAATGTTGAAATATCAACTTATAATATTTTGAGATTATAACATATTATAACTAATCAAAATACTAAAAAAATTATATAATGATGATACTAAATTTGAGATCTATAAAAAGGTATTTTTAGTTTTTGGGAAAAAATGAGTTTTGATAGAGAAATGAGATTTGACCAAAACAAGTTTTGGTATCACAAATGGTGACACAGATATGTGCTTTTACCCAAACATTAGAAAATTGAAAGCTTAGGCGATGAGGAGATTCAAAAGGACTTAGGAGTCATGCAAAATAATGACTTATCCCTAAAGTCTGAGTATGCACACCTTGAAGATTTGAATTTAGTGAAGAATATGTCCTACATAGAGTTCCACAATCAAATATTGAGTAGAATACATGATGATATGTTCTGATTAGGTGATGCACAAATTGTCATTGACAATGACCTAATCCACAAGGTTGTGAGATTTAGAAAAGAAGGTTGATATTCTATTAATGAGAGAAGTGTTTGCAAAATTGTGGAAAAAAACTCGAAAAAAAAAGTTTGATGGAAGGAAAATGAAAGTTGATCCTATTTAGGATAAAGGAATCAAATTATTGAATAAAATCTTAGGGTACAAGTTGAATCATGGATCAAGGGTAAACTATGTACTAGCTAGATTTCTTCATGCAACATATAAATGGTTATTGAAAGGAGAAAAGTAAATTTGTGTGACATTGTAACATTGCAACTATTGGATAATATTGCAAAGATAAAGAAAATAAAGGGTACAATATTTAGATTTGAGTTCCTATTGACTTATTTGTTCTTCTATGTTACAAGAAAGTTTCGTAGAGTAATAAATTGGGATAATAGTGAGTTCGCAATGAATCTTGTAACTCAAAGCTACAAATATAATCTTGAGAATGTGAGAGACATTGATATTGATAGGATGATGAAGAAATTTTAGTTTGAGATGAAATTGAAGCATAGGATACCTCCCTCTATGGTGGAGAAATATAATGATGATTTATGCTTCATGGTGAAAATTGACAACACTTGCATGGAAGCAATGATACCTAGAATGAAGTTCATTGAGCCTATGACATATAAGATGAGCATAGATTTAGTTGAACAGTATGTACAAATCATATCGAGTTTGAGAAAGACATAAAATGTCCTAGATGGGGAAAATATGATGAAAGACTAAGGATAGTAGAGTCTAAACTCCACAAAAAAGAAATAAAGAAGAAAGTAGAAAGGGAGATAGATATCATCCTTAATAATTTCTTTTGTGAATAGACAAGAATTTAATGAGCTAAAGGGGATTGTGCTAGAGATGAAGGCCAATGGCCAAAAAGAAGTATTGGTAGCAACACCTATTTCAATGGTAGGACCCTTAGAAGGAGTAGTGGTGGAACAACCATGTGCACAAGCTCCCATTTAACCACATACAACACTTTTGTAAGTACAAGCTATGAGTAAGCAACGACGTAGCCAGAGGTGGAAACACCTACTACATTGAGGAAGACAAGTAGATTGGTGAAGGTCAAGCAAGAACCTACACTTCAAGTGAAGAAAAAAGTGAAGAAGACCACCAAGAGGCCTAGTAAAAGGAGAAAATCAATGCAAGTGAGTAGTTCTGAAATCTCTAATGATGACAATGAAGATAAACCTATTGAGAAAGATGCATAGGAAGCCAAGATGGCTATAAGAAAAAAGGCATGGAAACCAAAGGTGGAGAATCTAAACATGCAAATTATAAATAATTTAAATTTTTTTCAATGAAATAAATTTTATAACATGTATAGTAGTATGGATAGTAGGAAATTAGAGAATGTCATAATAAGAAGCAATATTTTGAGAAATAAGAGATTTGATAACATTTAGAATAAAATTCTAGAAGATGTATACAATAGGTTTATTAATAGGAAGAGAAGACTAGTAGAAGAAGATTTGAACATGAGGATCACATCCATAAATAAGTTATGTGATGTTGGATCAAAAGAGGAATATGACAAAATTTTGAAGGGTATTGAGCCCTTGTTGAGGAACAAAAGAAGAGTGATTCTTCTGATGGGCAGAAATTATAAGGAGGTAAGGCAAGAAAAAAAGGAGGCTATAGTAAAATATATGTCCTTAGTACCTAAGGAGAGTGGGGAAGCAAAGGCTGATAGTCCAGTATATGTATAGGTAGATACACCTTCCAGTGAAGAGAAAAAGGTAGAAGAGACACAAAAGGTAATATCTCCACCTCACATTGTTATGGGTATTAAATCCATGTAAGTGGATAGTATGCACATAATTGTGGATAAAAATGAGAATCCATGATGAAGAAGAAGAGGAGAAGAGGGAAGGAGAAGAAAAGAAGAGAAAGGAAGAAGAAGAAAAGAAAAGAAATGAAGAAGAAAAGAAGAGAGAAGTAGAAGATGACAAGAAAAAGAAAGATGAAGAGGAGAAGAAGAAAGAGTAAGAATAAAAGAAGAAGAAAGAAGAAGAGACAAATAAAGAAGCTGAGGAAAAGAATAAAGTAGAGGAACATAAGAAAAAGGCTACTATATCTTTAGTTGTATCAATAGTTGGAACATTAGAAATAGTGTTATTGTTGTGGAGTTTGATCATTCTCCAAGTATGATGTTGTTGTGATCTGGAGCCTAATTAGACTCAGAGGTTTATTCAATGTAGTTTTCTCCAATACTATGTTTATGAGGGTTTGGGGGCAGAACCACCAAGATAAGATCGAGGGGAAGTGCCCCTGTGCGGTCCTAGGGTAGCACCACAAATGCACTCACTATCACAGTATAGGGTGGGTCAAGGGGAAATTCCCTCACAAGGGTTTTGGGGGGTAGTACCCCCAAATCCAAAAATGCCCTTATATTGGAAAAAGTACTAGTTACTATTTTTTGTATTGGACAACTTATTCTAGCTCTAATTACATAAGAGAAAAATGTTTGTATAAAAAAGGCTTAGGGTTAGGGATTTCATACTGTAATGGTAATGTTGTAGCTTTGTGTAGTGCTATTGAGCTCTAAGGGATTATAGATTGTAATCACTGGATAATACTAATATTGGACTTGTTATTGGTGGACATAGCCTAGGGATTGGGTGAACCAAGTTAAATCTTAGTGTCTTGTGTTCTCTGATGTGCAATTGAATTATTTTATGATATTGGTTATATTTGTATGTAACTATTATTTCTATTTGAGGTTAATCCTAACAAACAATACATATTCCATCTAATGATTAATTAGAAAGAGCTAATGGGAACCTCGAGAAAATTGTTTGAGAAATTTTTTCATGTAAATTCTTGGAGCACATATAGAAGATAGTTTCCACAATGTAGAAGATCTTGACTTGTAGGCCAAGGAAAAAGAGTTGGTGAAAATCTTTGATGGGGAATTCACAACCTTAGCTAAAGTAGCAATAGTACAAGTACATAATAATCATCATTCAACCCTATTCAATAGAGTATGAACCAATGTGCATGATGATTTGAAGGCACTTGATATAAATAACAAGGAACTCAGAAAGTGTATTTCTAAAGGAAAGAAGTTGTATGGATAGTGCACAATGTTTTACACTTACTTATCTAATTTTGATGCAAAGATCAAAGGTCATACAAGTTAGCTTCAAACAATCACTACAAGATTCCAACAAGTAGAGATTAGAATTAAAGATTCTCTTAATGAAATTGAGAAGATTCACAATGCTATCAAAAGAATTAGATTTCACAAGGAGAAGTTAATAATAACATTCTCTTTTCTCAAAGAATATCTAGCACCCAAGGTTGTAATTTTGTAGAGGCAATTAGAGTAATGTATTTCAAGAAAGAATTCCTATGAAATTTTTTCCTATACTTACTTGAGTGAATTTAAAGTGGCATCATATACACTTTGTGCACTGATCAGTATATTAGGTATAGTCAAAGGAATCTAGAAAAAAGACTTAAAGAAGCTGAAGATTGATTTTTTAGATTGTATATCCAAAATGACAAGCTAATCATCAACAGGCAACAAGTTTTTGTGGTACTATTTTGAGACATCTGTCATTGACATCAAAGGGGAAGTATTGTTCCTTATATAGATTTAAATGTATATGTAAGGGGGAGCTTATGTATGTATTAATGTAAAGGAGTGACAAGGAATGTAATGATCCTTCAGAACATGAATAAAATTATTATGTTTTGAAGGAAATTTTTCTATAGTTTTTTTATTTGTTTTTGTTATGTTTGTCATCATTTTGGGTTTACCCATCTTTTCCAAATGTTCCCATCAATACAAAAGGTGGATATTTTTGGAAATATGGTCAGTTAGATGTCTTGATGGTTGTCATGTATGGTAAAATATATTCAACATTTCAGTTTTGCATTTAGAGATAGAAAATTGTCTAAGCATTAAATAGTTTGTAGTAGTACAGTAAACAAATATTAATAGTATGGATGACACAGAGAGTTAGCTTATGAACACTTGAGAAAATCTTTGTGACATCTTCATGATGATGTGTACGAGTGCGCATGTGTGTGCAATTAGTATGATGCAAGTTATAGTAAGATTAACTATACCGATATTTAATAGTATAGAACAAAGCATAGTAGATAATAGAATTGTATGGATTTAGGAGTTATTTTGGTCACAAAATAATTATTAAGTCATGGTGCACAAGATATAAATAAATATTTTATGTTTCATAGATAAAGTTTGAGTTTCACAAAGAATGTTAGTGATGCACAAATATTATGGAAATTGTGTGAATACATGTGACATGTAAACTATTGTGAAGACTATTTGCACGCCTTATGTGATGTGATATCTAAATGAAATGTGATATCTAATGTAAGATCAGAGAAAGTGCTAGTTATAATAGAAAATAAAGTATTGTCTGTATACCTATCTTGTGAAGGAACTAAATTTTATAATTGCATATTGGAGCAATGGGCTCTTCTTGCATACATTGTAATTGATCTACCAACTCGTAATAGGGTTGTAGCAACTCCTAAGTGTTGAGGCTTCTAACAAGGCTTAGTCCTCTAAAAAGGACTCAAGACACTATATGTACTTCATAGACTCCTAATAGGGTCAATATCCTTAATTGGATCCTACTTTTTAGTGTATCATCTAATGAGTATGATCCACATTAGGGTTTTCCCTTGGCCAAGGTTTCCCTAGTTAACAAATAATGGTGTTATGAGTTCTCTGTGTATCGTTATATGAACTATTCAAAATTGTTGGTTTACTTTCATATACAAGTTAAAAAGTAGTTGATATTATTTATTTGTGGCCAAAATTTTGTAGAATACTGATTCACACCCCCCAGTATTATCTATTGCTAACATAGGATTTGAGTGCTCATCTACTTTTGAAGACAATAGGCAAAAGGAGCCAAATATGTGTTTAACTTTAGAAAATCTTGAGAGTGGATTTATTTGAAGTAATACTAAAGGCTACATTATCAAGTTAGAAATGCAAAGCTCAAAATTATAAGAAATTTTATAAAAAGGACATAGATTTAATACACCTTACAAATGTCTATAAATGGCTATTTGTAATCATTTGCCATACAAGTACCAATTGATATCAACATATCCTTTGTCATTCACATATAATTGTGTATAGAATTATATTCTCAAAAATTTAAAGCTATTTGAATTACAGTAGCATTTATTGTAGCATATTGAACTATGGCATCCTTCTGCATTTCCTAAAAGCAATAGATTCACTTGGTTTTGAGACTAGTTTAATATGCTCTACTAATCAGGGCCAACCACATGAAGGTGGAAGCTCAATCGCCCCCCCCAAACATCTAAAATTCATTCATTCATTAATAAATTTTCCATTAACATTATACCATTGATTTGATAAACTTGTGAGTGTCACTCTAAATCAAGGATGCACATGCAACTACGTTCTATATGCACAGACGATAGGATAAGCTGAATACAACAACCAAATTTACATTTATTTAATAGGTTTATTAATTTATTTTTTAAATTATAGAACATCATGAACATTGGAACTCTTGATGAAGGGTGCTCCCCCTAAAACCATAAACTCATAACATAAAGAAAGAAACAATAAAAAATGTGAGAACAAAATATGGACTTCTTATTTGCACCATAAATATGGAATTATAGAATTCACAAGTAAAAAATGCTAACCCACATGGACACCTTCATTATAGTAATCTACAAGACTAAGCTGTGAACTATCACCTAGAGCTGCTCTAGACAATGTTTAGGTCTTTCTTAAATAGGCAATTTTATGTCACCTGGGAAGGTTCCACACATTGAAAATTTATACCTCGGGCTAACAAACCCTAATAATACATAAAGATTTAGACAAATTCATCTTTAACAATTATTTTAGATATTTTAGGTATCCCAACTTTGAAAGGCCATAACTCTCGAACCGTTGCTCTAATTGGCTATTATAACCACTTTTCAGAAATGCTAGCTCTTGATCTATAGGTATAGAACCACACAAGCATCCTTCCGTCAAGCTTTTGGACATCATCTAGGAACTCTAAGGCCTCCAATATTGAGCTTGAATATTTTTATACAAATTTTTTCACATAGAATCTGCAATAACTTTTCTAATACTCAAGCTTGAGAAATGAGATTTTATTGTAGGCTTATAACTCTAAAATGAACCTTCCTATAGAAAATGAGAATATTTCAAGCTCATGTTGCAAACTTACTAAAAATAGAAAGCTCCTATAAATAGTAACCACCTTGTATACATGTCCTTATTAAAATAGAAAAGAATAAAAATAAAATATTTTTGGATAATGCAAGATTGCTCTTACACCCAGGATGCTCTACATTAGACACCCAGGTTAATTTGAGAAGTGACTTTGTCACATCTCAAGTGTTCAAAGGAAAGCCAAGATTGTTAACTTCCTCCCTTGCTATCCATGATGAATCCTTTACTAGAATCCCTTTCCATTTGACCATGTATTCCTCATAAGTTTTGTTCCTTATACTTTTGCCAATACGACTATCGATTATCTCCTCATTCTCCTTTGTAACTTAACTAGCTTCTAGAATACTCCACTACACTTCTACAACTTCATCTTCATCACCTCATTGATAATACTCTATAAAATCTAAAATATTAAATATTGGTGAAATATTCAATTCAACAAGAAACTCTACTTCATAACCATTTCTAGAATCATTCCTTTTCACTATCTTGCACTATCCAAACTTCTTCATCTTCATCTTATTATATGTATCCACTAGAAAATGTTTCTTTCTCAAATGAACCATGACTTCATCTCAAATCTAAAATTAATTATACCTTCTTTACACATTTTCCTTAGCCTTGTACTATCTATTCATCTTTGTAATGTGCTTCCTCACCTCCTCATGGATGTTCTATAAATGTTTAGCAAATTCTTTTGCTTTAGCATTACTTATTTCTCCTTTATCCAACTGCCTCAATTCAAAAGCATTTCTGGGACTACTCCCATATACAATCAAGAATGGTGATTTAACAGTACTTCTATTGATAAAATTATTATATGTGAATTCTGCCTATGGTAAAATCATATCTCATCCTTTTGGATCATCTCCAACCATAAATCTTAGAAAGTTTCCCAAATTGTGATTCACAACTTCTATTTGTCCATTAGTTTATGGATGATGTGATGAACTAAACTTCAAATCTACCTTCAAATTCTTCCATAATGTATGCCATAAATACCCAACAAATTTTGTATCTTGATCTGAAACTATACTCTTTGGTAGACCATGTGGTCACACCACTTCTCTAAAAAACAACTCTACCACATGAATAGCATCACTAATCTTCTTGCAAGGAATAAAATGTATCAATTTTGAAAAATTGTCAACTATCACAAAAATAGAATCATGCCCACACTATGTCCTTTGCAATCCAAGAACAAAATCCATGTTGACATCCTCCCACGGCTTCTCTAGTATAGGTAATGGCCGATACAACCTTGTATTCTACTTCACTCCTTTTGCCATCTAACATACAATGTAACTTTATACAAAATTCTTTACATCTTGCTACAGCTATGGCTAGTAATTATTCTTAGTATCCAAAGCAATGGTCTTATCTCTACCAAAATGTCTAGCCAATCCTCTACTATGCTTCTCCTTGATCAGATTCTCTATCATTAAACTTTTGAGAATGCACAACTAGCTTCCTTTAACAAAATTCTATCTTGGATCATGAAATCCAACTATATTGTATTGTCAAGTGTAACAAGTTCTATACAAGCCTTCCATGCTTCACAAAACTTAGGATCATGTGGATACAAAGTACTGAGTTCCTTGAACCCAACCACCTCTATCTGCATTTTTGTTAGTAAAAGTTGTCTTCTACTAAGAGGATATGAAACATATTTAGACTTCCCATTCCTATGTTTGAAAACAAAAATATAACTTTGTAAAAAATCAACTCACTTAAAATACCTTTAATTTAATTTTCCTTGACTTTTTAAATATTGCAAAGCTTGATGATTAGTATACAAAACAAACTACTTGGTAAGAAGATTGTGTTTCCACTTCTTAAATGCTTGAACTATAGCATATGTCAGAAATATGTCCAATCAATCAAATAAGGTAAGTTATGGCTTTTATTTATGGTAACATATTTTTTTTTACAGATTAGACTCATTTAGTTGCAAAAGAAAATTGTCTAAGTGTCAGATAGTGTTATAGCAGTAGAACAGATTTGATGATAACAAAATATTCACTTGGAATATTCTCTTACGTAGTTGACCAGAGATGCATGATGTCATAATGATGATGTATACCAATGCACATGTTTGTATAGTCAATCAAGTTTGAGTTATGAAGGAATTAGTGAGGTCGTGATGACATAGCGCAAAACAGAGCATATCAACAAAATATGTTTAACAATTTGATTTATTGTTTAGAGTTATGATTTTTTATTGAGCCAACTTTAATGATGATATATGAGCTAACTAAGGAAGAATTTACTAAAAAAAAATTTTATAAGTAAGAGCTTTATTTGTGAGGATAAAATGTGGAAGATATAGTGAAAGGGAATGATGATTCAATGATTAGTAAATGTGAAGTTGATATGATCTTGTGAAATGCGTGTAACAAGTGAATGCAATAATTTCTTACATGATGCAAAGATTTAATGCATGTTAATATGTGCACAATCAATCTTGTGTGAAGAATCATCAATCAGAAGATTTGTGAAGTACAAAAAACAACTCAATATTGTATGTATACTTATTTCTTGAAGAACTTATTATAAAGTTGCATTTTAGGGTAGTGGGCTCTTCTCGCACACATTTTTATATGATTCAACAACTCCTAAAAGGGTTGAAGCAACTCCTAATAGGGTTGAGGATTGTAACAAGGTCTAGTCTCCTAATAGGGACTTGAGACACTATACATGCTTCATAGACTCCTAACAGGGTCAATATCCTTAACCTAATTCTTTATATAGTGAATCATCTAATGGGTTTCATCCCCATTGTGGTTTTCCCTTGGCTAGGGTTTCCCTAGTTAACAAAATATGGTGTTATAATATCTCTTTGTGTATGGTTGTTTACATTTCTTAGCATTATTGGTTTATTTTTCTATGCACACAATAAAGTAATTAATAATATTCAGTTGTGGTTACAAGGATTGAAAATATTGATTCACCCCCCCTCTTAGTATTATCTATTTCTAAAAATTGGTATTAAAGCTTAGTTATTTAGAAGAGGCTTAACATATTGAATAAGATCCCTATGGATATGGAAAAAACTTAAGAAAAATCTTAAAGAAGCACTTGAATAGATTGATCTTCTTACTGATGAAAGAGATGGCCTCAAAGATAGATAAAAGGATGTTAAAGCCTACATTGGTGAATTAAAAGACAAGATAGATGACCTAAAGTAGAAAGGATCTACTAATTAGATCACTGATGATGATATTGAAGATCTGAAGAAAGAAAATGAGATCCTAAAACATGAGTTAAAGATAGTTGAACTTAAGTTGAGCCTTAAGAAAAATGGAGGAAAGATAGTCTAAAATAAAAGCTAAAAATGCCGATTGAAGATCCAAGTCAAGCAAGGTAACATTAGAACTAGAATGTATTAAGTTAGAACATGTAGAATTAGGGAAATACAACACCATTATGAAAGGTGAGTTAGTACAAACCAAGCAGCAACTTGAGAAATTATATGCAAAGACCCAGTTATGATAAAACTAGACTTGGATTCTTTCTTGGTTAACCCACCAAGAAACTTGTTGAAACAAAAGAACTTGTTACTCCTAAAGTCAATAAGGACCTAATCAAGAGAGATGATACATCTACAGAAAAAGTGAATGTTGCTCACTCCAAGATAGTCAAAGAATCTGATCAAGATATGAACAACAAAAGAAAGGAATCTTCTGCCTAGTGTGATGAACCTAAAGACACTGAAGTTAATTGCAAAGGTAAGTCTTTAAAACCTACTTCTAAATTTTATTGTCATATATGGTCATTATGTAGTAGATTGTAAGAAACCTAAATTTTATAATGCAAATAGTAGGATGCACAGGAATACTAACCATGCAAGAACTAGAAGAAGATCTCATAGTAATGAAAGTGGAGAAAGAAGATAGATTATTTGCTACAAATGCAAAAATCTTGGACACATTGAAAGGAATTGTAGAACACCTGATGACAAACTAAATCAACAAAAATGAGATGTACCTATATGTTAGTTATGTAACAACTTTGGGCACACAGTGAGATTTTGTAGAATGGACAAAAGATATCTAAACATGAATCATAATAATAGAAGGAAGAAATGAAGTAAAAGAATAGACAAATGAATTGAAGGAATCATTTTTAAAGGTAATGGAACCAAAAAGCTCTCACATGGCTATTGAAAATGAACCTAACAGGATAATGAAGTCACTTATTATTTGTGTCTCCTCTCACCAGAATTGAGCATTCTTAACGGAATAGAGTATCAATTGTTGATAATTGATGCTAGAGGAAGTATCAAAGGCTTTGCAGTTGATAATAGGTAGTAGACATTGAGAGAAGTCTACAATGAAGTATGCATTGCCTAATAAGATCAGGATGAGGATATATGAAAGGATCAAACTCTCTGTTGCACATAGACAATATACTAAACTAGTGGTAGATATGCATTTATTGCACAATACAGATTGTGAAAGATTTAAAGGATGTGAATTAACTTGCATATATCATTTTCTTTGTGAGATTCAAGTGAGATTTGGAGAATTTAAGAGCCGTACAAGCATGTGAAGTCACCAAAAACCCTAGTATGCAAAATTGAGATATTTTCTAAATTATTGAGCATAATCCTTCAAGAATGGAAAGGAAAGAAGTTTATAATGTAAGAAATAGGCCTAGATATAATTTTAACAAAGACCCATTTGTTTCTTTACTCAATGACCCCATTGGAGCTTTTTTGTGAGTTCCAAAAAAGGTTTTTCATGTAGAAGATATCAGAGGTTATATTCATTGCAAGATTGAAAGTATAGGTGAATTAGAGATTCAAAAGGATTTAGAGAAGATGTGCAACAATGATTTATCATTGAAACTTGAACATAGATTTTTGGAATGTCTTAACTTTGTTAAGCATATCTTCTATACATATTTTGAAAATAATGATTGGACAAGAATAATTCTTAGCAAAGTACACAATGATCTTCTATGGCTAGGAAATTATATCATTTGCATTAACAATGACCTAATTCATAATGTTATAGGATTGATCAATCATGGCAGCAATCCACTAATCATCAAGAATGTGTGCAAACTTGTTGAGGTAAATCTCATCACATATTTCAATGGAAGGAACATGAAAGTCAATTCAATCCAAAATGATGGAGTAAGACTCATTTGCAAAATTTTGGGTTATAAGTATAATCATGGACCAATAATAGATTCAACCCCTATAGGATTTCTTCATGTAGCTTACCTAGTAGTAAAAGATGAAGAAGTGAACATGTGTGATATTGTTAGAACACAATTGTTGTATAATATCTCAAGAATCAAGTAATCAAGAAGTGTAGTTTTTAGATTTGAATCCCTTCTAACACACATATTCTTCTATGCTATTAAGAAATTTCCTTATATTATACTATGGAATGAAAATAAGTGCACTATGTAGTAGATCACTCAAGCTTATAGATCAAGAACTAAAGTAGTCAGAGATAGTAACTTGGATAGGATCATGAAGTCTTTTCAAACTGAAATGATGAAAAGGTATAAAATACCTCCATC
Source organism: Cupressus sempervirens (assembly GCA_028749045.1). Lineage (NCBI taxonomy): Eukaryota > Viridiplantae > Streptophyta > Pinopsida > Cupressales > Cupressaceae > Cupressus > Cupressus sempervirens. The sequence goes on along the minus strand of CM053789.1, from coordinate 72,778,790 downwards.
ACTAGTGGAAAAATATAAGGATGAATTATGTTTCATGGTTGAGATAGATTTTACATGCATGGAGGTAGTAGTTCCTCATGTGAAATTTATTGAACCTATGGGATATGATATGAATGAGGATTTAATTGAAGGGTATGCATAGATAGTCCTTTATTCTAAAGTTGATTCTAACTGTCCTAGATGGGGAACATATACAAAGAAAATGAGAGAAGTGAAAACTAGTCAAGTAATGAAGGACTCCAAGAAAAGGGTGGAGAAAGTTATTGATTCTATCTTGAAAGAATTTGGAATGACAAGGAAATAATTTGATGAGGTAAAGGGAATAGCCATGGAGATGAGGGCTAGTGGCCAAACTGCGCTCTTAACCCCTACACCCATTGCAATGGTAGGACATACTAAAGAGGTCATAGTTACCCAAACAAGTGTGCAGACTCCTTCTATGCCTTATGCATAGTTACATAGCAGCACCAACAAGAAAACTAATAAAGATAGAGGAACCAAATGCTACAAGAAATTCTACAAGGATAACAACCCCTCCTAAAAGGAGAGTAGAGAAAACTGTCAGTGGCCCAAGCAAAAGGAGAAAAACTCTATAGATTAGCTCATCTAAGTATGAGGAAGAGACTAGCAACAAACTAGTTGAAGAAATTGATCAAGAAGCCAAGACATCAGTGGGATGCAAAGCATGGAACCCAAAGGTAGAAAACCTTAACATGTAAATCATTAATGATAACAATTTTGTATAGTTAAATAAATACTATGACTTGTATAATAACATGGATAGGAGATAGCTAGAAAATGCTCTAGTTAGAAACATGATTTTGAAAGATAAGAGATTTGATGATATAAAAGGGTAGATACCCAAAAATTTGTATAATACATTGCTAAATAGAAAGACAAAAGTTTTATAAGAGAATAAATAAATAAGAATAAACATGGTTAGAAAGTTATGTTCTGTAAATAGAGATGATGATATAAAAGAAATTTTGAAAGGTTTAGCACCCTTATTGAGGCATAAGAAAAGATCTATTCTTATCATGGGAGGAAATTATGAGGAAGTCAATACAGAAACTCAAGAGACCATAGTTTCATTCACGTCCACTATGCCTAAGGATAGTGCATAGACTAAGAAGGCGAGGTAGATGCCTAGAGATAGTGCATAGATGCCTAGTTATAGTGTGTAGACAAAAGAGACAAGCTAAAAGCTTGAAGTAAGTGCATAGATAGAAGAGGCAAGCGAAAAAGCTGAAGTAAGTGCATAGCTAGACACCTGAGCAAAGTGCACAAACAAAGAAAGATAGTCCCGCAGCTTGCAGTCCTCCTCATAATTTTGAACCAGTAGCTGCACCAAGCTCTCCTCCACACATCACTATTGATAGTAACTCTATGCAAGTAGACAACACCAAAGTGATGGTTGACAAAATAGAGGATCCATTCAAGGATTTTGGTGCTAGTATTGTTGGTAATATTGTCGATTATAGTTACAGTATTATTGGCAATATTGTGGATTATTTGGAGACTACTAGAGAAGTTACAAAGAAGATGGAGACTAGCACTGAAGTAGGTACCTCAAGTGTGCCTTTGACATCAGTAGTAATAGTAGGAACTTCCACTCCTCCTACCCAAACAATAGTAGTAGTAGCTCTAGCTCAATCTGATGAAGAAGATGAAGCGAAGAACCTTATATCTTCTCTAAGAAAATTTCTTGAAAAGAAGAAATTAGTCAAGTCAATTGAGAAGACTTTGACCATAGTTTTGGATAAGATGGAAAAGGTAGTAAGCCTTGTTGACACCCAATAGATATTCAATAGCGTGCAAAAATTTGATGTAAGGCTTTTGATGACGAGTTCTCTACACTCATGAATGTGGCTACCGTTGAAGCATAGATTGAGCATGACGATAAACTTCTAGACACCATGTGCACTAATATGAGAAATGATATAGAAAATTTGAAAATATGTATTAAAGCACTAAGGTAGTGCATAGAGGAAGGAAAATAGGCATATGATAAGTGCAACTTAGCATACATTCATCTAAAAGAATATGATGATCAAAGCAAGGATAAAGTAACTGAGCTTCAAACAATCACTAACAACTTTTTGAAGAGGAATCAGAAAGTAGACACCATTGAGCACACAATATAGCTACTTCATGACAACATAAGAGAAACACAAGTGGAGAAGGAGAAAATTCTAAAGAGGTTCACTCTTCTAAGAGTACACTTATTCCCTTTGATAAATTTTTTGGAAAATCAATTGCAAGAATGCTTGTCTTCAAAATCTTCATATGACAAGTTTGTGGCTATAGACTTGAATGCAATAGAATTGGTAGTATATAATTTATGTGTTCTTATCAGTGTATTTGATGCACTAAAGGATAGTTGGAAGAAAAAAAATTGAGCAGTCTAAGACCAACTTTAGCAATTGTTTTTCCAAGTTTTGATATACAAGTACCCGATTTTGACAGTCATTTGATACCTTTATCATTGATGTCAAAATGGGAGATATATGGAAAATTGTATTGTAAGAAATTATAATGTGTATAATATGTAAGGGGAAGAAATAATTTGTAATAGGAATTTATAAGGGATGTAATCTTTCATAACATGAATACAAATGCTTCCTTTTTTTTTTTATTAGCATGACAACATGTTTGGGACTTAGCCAATTTTCCCAAAATGTTGCCATCAATGCCAAATGGGGAGATTTTTGGTAATATATCCAATCAATTAGATAAGGTTAGTTATGTTTTTCATTTATGGAAACATATTTGTTTTATAGATTAGCCTCATTCAGTTGTAGAAGAAAATTGTCTAAGTATCAGATAGTGTTACAGGAGTAGGACAATTTTGATGATAACAAAATATTCTCTTAGAATACTTTCTTGCATAGTTGACTAGAGATGCATGATGTTATAATGATGACATATAGTAGTGTGCATGTCCATACAGTCAACCGAGTTCAAGTTATGAAGGAATTTGTAAGGTAATGATGGCACAACACATAATACATCATATCAGTATAACATGTTTAACAATTTGATTTATTGTATTGAGTTATGATTTCTTATTGAGCCAACTCTAATGATGATATATGAGCTGAATAAGGAAGAATTTACAAAAATGTTTTGTATAAGTAAGAGCTTTATTTGCAAGGTTAAAGTGTGGAAAGATATAGTGAAAGGGAATGATGATTTAGTGACTAGTAAATGCAAAGTCGATATGATCTTGTGAAATGTGAGTAACAAGTGAATGCGATACTTTGATATATGATGTGAAGATATAATGTAGATTAATATGTGTGCACTCACTCTTGTGTGAAGAATCATCAATCAAAAGATTTGCAAAGTACATCAAACAAGTCAATATTGTATGTATACTTATTTCTTGAAGAACTTATTGTAAAGTTGCATGTTAGGGCAGTGGGCTATTCTTGCACACATTTGTATATGATTCACTAACGCCTAATAAGGTTGAAGTAACTCCTAATATGGTTGAGGCTTCTAAAAAGGACTAGTCTCCTAACAAGGACTCGAGACACTATACATGCTTCATAGAATCTTAATAGGGTCAATATCCTTAACTAAATTCTTTATATAGTGAATCATCTAGTGGGTTTCATCCCCAGCATGGTTTTCCCTTGGCCAAGGTTTCCCTACTTAACAAAATATGGTATTATGATATCTCTTTGTGTATGGTTGTTTACATTACTCAATATTATTGGTTTATTTTCTTATGCACATGATAAAGTAATTAATAATATTTAGTTGTGGGTAAAAGAATTGAAAATACTAATTCACCCCCCTTCCCCACTCTCAGTATTATCTATTTCTAATAGCATAAATTTTTTTTTATCATAAATAGAATATTTTCTTTTTGTATCATTCAACTTCTCACTAAAATAAGCAATAGGTCTACCTTCTTGGTTCATAACAGCTCCTATTGTAGTACCACTAGCATTACAGTCCACTTGAAACACCTTGTTAAAATTAGGAAGTGCTACAACAGGGTTCTCAATAACTTTCTATTTCAACAAAGTAAAACTCTAATCTGCTGCTATAGTCCACTTAAACTCTTTCCTATCCCCTCTCATTATTTTAGTCAAGGGTCCAAAAATACCATTGGAACCTCTTATGAACTTTTTGTAAAAACTAGCCAGTCCATGAAAAGATCTTACCTCTGTCACACTCCTTGGAGTAGGCTGATGAGACATATGAATGACTCAAATTTGATATAGTTTTTATAT